>CAUJRU010000249.1:600000-1089979 GCA_963277665.1 Viscum album
AGGGAGATGTTGTATGTATCTTTGTCATGGAAGTAATTAGATTCATTACTGTTCAATCATTCTTTAGGATATAGACCAATGTATATTCTCTATTATTAGTGGTTTTCATACCATAACACTCATCTAGGCTTACATACTGGGATCAACCTAGTTAGTAGAAGATCATGATGCCTAATGAGTTTTTAATTGGGTCTCCTAAATCCCATGTGAGCTATGCTCGGTGTGGGAAATAAGGGGGAATAGATGATCAACCTCCTAGAATGTTGAGATTGAATTTTTGTACTAGGACAGTCCTTGGGTAGTTAGGTATAGATCACGAGCCTTGAGAAGGTATTCTATATATTTGGTGTGTGGAAGGAATCAAATTTCTCATAGTTCACTTGGACCTTAACCTACTAATAGGCTATGGTGGATGATCACACTCGGGGATATTATGCACCACCTCAAGGTTTCAAGAATGTTATGGGATTATACCAAGACGGCTTCCCTACTTATCGAGGGTATACTATATGATGTCGATAATTGGGACATAAGACCTAAGCCAACCCTTGTAACACTGGTGAAGATAGTGAATATGTCATGATCAGCTCAACCCCCTATGCCCATGTGAGTCATGTTCATTGTCAGAAACATGGGTTAGCAAGTGACCAATGTCACTACTCTAGATAAGGGATTCGATACTGGGATCGCCCTAGATGATCAATGTGGGGCTCAATCCTTGAAGAGGTAGCCTATGTATCCTGGATATATAAGGACTCAGAGTCATAATATTTCCATTAATATTGAGGATTACAAACTTGGGATACCCTGTTGATCGGGTCTTACACTCTGTGATTACCCTCATGACCTGATGACTTTCCTAGAGGTTGTCGCATGACATGGTTTAACTTGCCCAAGGGACACAACATGACCCAGTTGTCTTGTTCTGGTGGCCATGTAATGATCTTTATAGAAACATATATGCGATGTTGTAGGAGTCATTGAGACTTGGTTCAATGGATGTCACGTGTCTTGGATGACATCCATATAGGTCATCATGAGACCTGACCTTCATATCTGGAGGGCATTGTGGTTCTTAGCTGACATGCCCACAGGGTTCCATGAGAGCTTGATTATCATTCCAGATTCCACAACGAGACATAACTGATATGTGAGAATGTTGTTATATGATTCATTTGAAGTATCTGAAATACATTTCAAGACACGGGTGATAGACCCAGAAGGTTTTGTGAGGCCAAGTTAGTGTGACTAGGGGGATATTGTGACTTTCTACGACATTTATGGAGGATAATGCATGTCCTAAATATCATGTTGAAGTAATGCAGTGATATCTAGGTGACGTGTCTTGGAACCGTCGTGTGTCCTTGTATGACTCATGAAATGTGCATGAGGGTCAGTTGAGCATGTCATTCATTTGAGTCTTCCACTTTTGATCTTTGTTATAACTTTTATATTTTGAATGCCTAAGGTTTGTTCAGTATAAATTTATTTTGATTATCATGGGATTTGGAAAACATTTGGCGTGTTCTTTGAGTTCCTTACCAGTAGACCTTCGTGTGATCTATGAATGATCACATGAAATACCTTACTTTTGGAACCTAATTATTCCACCCATTATCTAGAATATTACATGACATAATAATTTCTTGTCATGTGATCGGTTGCTCTGAGATTTCATCTTTGATGCTTGGGACTTTTGCAGTCAAGAGCTTCCTTCATGCTATAGTAGGTGCCTTTTTTATTATAGGGTGGGTAATTTATAGGCCTCACCAGCCTGGATGCTCACCGATTTGTGTCGCATATCTGGCGTGGATCAAGGCCATAGTCGATGAAGTGGGATGACACAATGCAGTTTCATGAGTCTCTATTATGGGTTGTCCTAAGTACACTTCCTTATTTTCAATGATCACAACTCTCTTTCACCAATTCCAATTTTATCGGCTTATTACCGATTGATGAAAACATTCTTAACCACACGGTAATATCAAAGGACTTTCCATATTGTCTAATGGGCATGTCTGAGGGCCTCTGTGACAGCTCAATGCCTTGCCTAAAATACTTCTTGGGGGCATGGGTGGCTTGTCCAAGTGTCTTCATGAGATCAGGGTGAATTGTCAGGGGTTGTCATGGAGCCACATTGTGGACATCTTGGCGCATCTCATGTCTTTAATTAATCTCAATTACCTCTCCCATTCTCCATTTTAATCCCCTTTGTATTATTTTACAATGGTTAGGGATTATGCAATTTTTCATAAGGAATTTCAAAGACATTTTCATGTTTTATTGATGATGCCTCACATTACCAATATGTGTCATATGGGGGAATGTGTGTATGTCGTCTAAAAACATGTATTTTTGAAGCTAGAACGTTTAAGGGAAATCATGGAGTCACCTAGAGATACTCAAGGACTTCCGTGCAGTGAGGTTGACAAGTCAATGGTCATTTGCGAGATGAGGAATACTTATCACTGAGGTCTTGGGAAATATTGCAGCTTTCCATGGGTGTGTCCAATTTATTTTAGAGTATGTGAATACCTCTCACCACATCCCTTTTATCTCTTTTGCATTATTCTACAAATTTTCGAGGGTCTTGCGATTTTTCATGAGTAATGTTAAAGATATTTAATTTATTTTTTTTATTATGCCTCACATGACCAATATGTGTTATATGCAAGGTGTGTGATCATATCATAGACAACTCTATCTATTTGTCCTTAGAGTGTCGAAGGGAAAGCATGGGGTTTCCTGGATATACATGGGAAATTTTTTGTGGTGAGGCTAACAAGGAAAATGGATTTTATGAGATGAGGAAAAAATATCTCTGGGGTCTTGTGGTATATTGTGGGTTTCCAGGGTACGTCTCATGACTTTCAGCAAATGAAAGTACCTTTCATCACCTCCACATTATCTAATTTATTTTATGAAATAATGGTTTGTGGTTGTTTTATGATTTCTTAGATATAATCAAGGAACTTTATTCCTCCAGATGATGATATTATGCATGATATTTTTGACCACTGAGGATCTCTCCATTTCGATATTATTTCTCCATATTCTCAGAAAAAATTTGGATGGTTTTTCATGAAATTCCCAATCACAAAACATGTGCTTAGGGGGCTCTCCTTCAGTTTTCTGAATAGCCTTCGTAGGATCAAGAAGGTTTATTGAAGGGGATATATGGAATTCACTGTAGGTTATGTGATGCACATGGAGTCCTCACGTGACATTGAAATTGTCATCTGATCATGATTCCATTGGATGCTCATGATATCCAAAAGTCTCAAATCATTTTATTTTGTAGGTAAGGTAATACCATCATTCATTTATTTATTACTTTGTGATTTTTTCTAATTATTATTTGGTGGGGGTCAACAAAATCCCCCCCACCCCACTCAGGAGTGATGTCTTCGGGGACAAGGGATTAGTTCTGAGGAATACTATTTCCCGTCAAATCATTGATAGTGTCATGAAATGGTTATCTTAGGTGATGTTTGGACTACTGAGGAACATTTTATATTCTTATAAATTCCCTATATACAGTGTGGGGTGGAGTAAAATTAATTTCGTTAGTCACCCCTCCTCTAGAGAACTCTCATTTTCACTTATTCTGAGTACCTCCATCGTGAGACCATGTCACAAGACATAATCGAATGTTCCTTTGGTGAGTCTGTGTTGTAATTTCATTTGGTCATAGATCCCTTGTTAGATTGTCACTTTCTCATAAACATGTTTGATCCAATTGCAAACTATACTCTAGTAATTTCTTGTACTTCAGCTGTGGATGATGTGGTTTCATTGTTGACATCGTGAGATCTGATGTCCAAATTTATTAATCTTCTATGACTCATGTGAGCATGTTCATGCCATGTGGTTTCATGTCTCCAAGTGGGTCATGTGGTTCTTTAAATTACATATAGGGGTTATGTGACCCATGAGTCCTCTGGAGGTTATGCAATCTGTGAGCTTCTTATGTGGATCGCGATCCCCTTACCGAGTCTTACAACATGTGTGATGTCTCTAGTCCTTTAAATGATTTTATAATAATTATTTTGTTCATCTAATATGTTCCAAATACTTATTTTCCTATGGATTTTAGTTCTCCTCAAGGTCCCTTTGTTGTAGCCAATCAAAGGGCCTAGATTTCCAGAAATTGTAATGTTGTTCCCCGCTACTGTGTGTATACTGCTAATGAGAGTCTAAAGGGCTTCCTCTCACCCAAGCTACAGGAATACACCTTGTCTCATTGATTCCCCCCATATGAGTTTGGATTTCTAGATGACACCACCATACCTCCCCCAGACTTTAATCATCTGTCTATATTAGTGTATGGTTCCCATGACTGTGTTTAGATGACAATTATCGAGGACAACCAGCTAGTAACAACTCAATCCAAGGGTTTGGCTTGCCTTTAATCCAACTATACATTGCATCTGGATGGTCATGACTTTTCTCAACAACCTATTTCTCTATGTTATTCTATTATAATATTTTCTTTTCAATACCCTTTAGGAGTTGGATAATATACAAAATGGGATCTTCAACCAGGAAGAAACGTTTCTATCAAATTTGATTGTCTATTTTGGGTGAGGGATAAATGTTTAGAGTTTACTAATGATCTATATAGGGTTATTCTTTACAAATCTATGTGGATCTCTCAATTCATTGTTTACTTCCAACATGGCCTTCTCAAGGAAATGATTAACCATTGGTGTATTGGGACCAAGACCTTCCTTCTTCCTCAGAGGGAGGTGGGTATCAGCTGATGGGATATCCATCTACTAGGTGATATTCCTCCTATTGGAGAGATGTATGATGGATTTATTCCTACTGTTGATGTTTGGGATAATCCTTTATAGACATAAGTTTTGTAGAGGTAGATGATTGTAATAACTAAGGATAAATTGAATAAAGGGATGATGGTGTGATCTATTATTTTTTTCATAGTCTATATCAATATTTCTGTTTGTGGTAGTGGGGCTTGATCAACTATTATTCATCCCCATCGGTGCCCTTATCAACATGTTTCCAACAGTTTTGGATCATATTGGGCCATTTTATAAGTTGGGGACTATACCTCATGGGGATAGTAGGTGATCCCATAGGTTTTTCTGAACCTTAAGTTGGCAGGCTTTCTAGATATGTTCCTGAACAGGTGGCTTTTCCCAACTGGGGACACAAACTCAGAAATCCATGTCAACACATTGGTCATCGTGGCACGACTTATGGATAGGAAGCACCTTAACCTCACAGTACTATTCCTTTTATTCCTCTACCAAATTTCAGGCCATATCTAAAAAGAAAACACTCCCTACAAGATTAGTGGTTCTCTCCAGTTCATGTTTGGCTAGATATGGGAGGACTACCATTGTAATGAGTATTATAATTCTTCTAGGATCCAATATTTCTAATCCCACCCTAGATTGCTGAACATTTCTGGGTTTGGTACTAAGTCTCTAATTCTTACCAAGTTCAATGGTGCACTATATCAATCTGATAGATTTGAATTCACTACTTTCTGTTCCCTGGGTAGTCCACTTATTGAGGATGGAAATTGTTATCTTGATGAAAGATCTTATATCATCTCCCTTTGGGATGGGGTTCTCACAACCATTATGGATGAGCTAGTAATCTATGATACATACACGTCGCATCAATTCGATCGACAGTATGGTTATGTTCAAAGAGTTCCTCCCATAAAATTGGTCAGTGTTAGTAGAGAATGAAACCCCAATGTAATATTTCAATTCTAGAAGATATTGTCACATGATGATAATAGATATGGGATTATACTTCCACCTACTGAGGATTTTTATTTCCTCACCCAGGATGATTCCCGGGAACGGGTAACATCTTATCCCAATGGTGTGTTAGGCCAACTGGTCCTTCACATGAATATTCATTTTTCATCACTAACTCCTTTATCTGTGGTATTGATTTAATTTTTTGAAGACCTAGGTGAGACTTAAAGGAAGATACCCCACTCCAATGATGTCCATTTAGATAGTGGATCTAATTATATTTTTAGTATAAATCCTTCAATACATGAAACGAATGATACACCTACTAAGTGAAGAGATTATGGGGCTTCATCTCCTATTTTTTATTAGTTTAGCTAATTATACCTCCGTCCATCCATCTTACTCCTATTATTGTAGGAACTTAGGAGATATATAGGATGAAATTGAAATGGATTCATGCCTTGATCCATGTACACCCCTTGGAGTTATTTCATGACCAAGGGAAACAAATTCACCAATTATTTCATGACTTGGGGGTGGAATTTTTTTCCATCCGCATCTGTATGAAATTATGAAGTGAATTGTTTTGATCTGGTGAGTTACGTCTATGAGTGAACTAGATCTACATGAATTTATGGATGAGGATCCACTTTCTAGGAAGATGAGGGAGATGTCAGAGGCTATAAAGAAGGGATGTCGGCTGATATATGAATTATAGACTCATTTGGATGTGTGGACCATTCAAAAATGGGTGTGTGGGGAAATTACTAAATGATTTAAGTATGATATTTTGACATCTTCATCCTCATTTTCTTTTGATCAAAAGAGGGATGATGAATCAAATACCTTGATCTATAATAATTGTCTTGGAGATGATGCTGAAGAAGTGTGGATAGTGGAACTCCAATGATCTATCAATGCTTCCTATCAGAGTCTTTCTAACCTTTCTAGCATGACCGATTGACTTTTTTCATAGTTTGACCCCTGTAATGCATTATGTTTTGGTTGCATCTTTGGAGAGATTCTAAAAAATGGATATTACTCCCCCTTTTTTACATTAAAAATAGATATTTTAATATTTTCATTTTTGTGTTCAGTCTTTCATTGCCTATGATATTCATGGCCTTTTGTTTCTCCGATATTATGAGAATTTCCAACTCAACCCATATTTTTTCACATCACCATGTAAACCTGAATGTCTGGATCTGAGATTTTTGTTTGAAAATGCCACAAGCTTCCACTAACATGGAATTCCTTATTTACTAATCTATTTCAGTTATCTTGAAGAACATATGTCCTATATGGAGAGTGCTCTATTATTTTCATATGCTGATAAGCTTGGTGAGCATAGACAGATTTTTAGGGCCACATGGAATGACTTTCAAACCTTTTCCAATTGGATTTTTTTATGATTTATTTTAAGGTCTTTTAGATCAGACCTATTATTTCATTAGTTTATGTTCATTTAGCTTAGACCTGATATCAATTTTAGTTTATATTCTTTTATCTCAGACATTCTATCACTTTAGGTTAATGTATTTTTTCTCAGGCGTAATATAATTTTTGTTTAGGGTCATTTATCTCAGAACTTCCATCTCATTAGTATAATATCTTTTAGCTTGGACCTTTTAATGATTTAGTTTAAGGTCCCTTATCTAACACATAATTTTTATTTTTAGATTATGGTGTTTCAGCACAGACCTTATGTCTCTTGACTTTATGGTATTCTAGATAGGATATAATGTTGATTTAGCTTAATGTCCTTTATCTTAGACCTGATGTCACTATATTTTAAGGACATTTAGCTTGGACCTAATGTTTTTTTTATTAATTTTTTTTAGCATGGATATGATGTTCCTTTAGTTTAAGTTGTTTTATCTTGGACCTAATATTTCATTACTTTAATTCCTTTTAGCTAGGACCTAATGTATGATCATAGGTTATGGGGAAGACCTACCAAGATTGACCTAAAACACACATAGATTTTGGGTTTGTTCCATCATGTTGTTGAGGCTTGTGATGATTTAAATTCCCTTTCTATAGAGTGAGACATTTTTTAATGACTATGCGTGAATATGAAGAATCCATAGGCATGCATGAATATTCAAGAAAAGGATCCTCGAATCCAGGTATCTTTTCTAGGGGATATAGAATATTTATGGAGGAAATATGGTTGAGGCTGAAATATTAGGGAAAATTGGTCCACTTGGATAGTTGGAGTATGGGTGATTTAAACAACAACCTAAATTTTTGAGTCCATGTATATGAGATGTTGTTGATATTTATGATATGTCTCATGAAATTATGAGAATCCAGGTTCAGATGTGTTGTTTCTAAGGCACATAAGGATTGAATCTCATTTTTGGAAAGGTAAAGATTCCTTTCGTTAGTGGGTTAAGGACCTTATGTGTCGATATCATACCAAGATAAAGATGACCTCCACTCCCCTATGAGGTCCATGAAAGGTTTTTGAAGAGTTAAACATCCAGATGATGAAGTTGGGTATGGAAAGAAGGCAATCGAGGAAGGGTTTGGGAACCCTTAGGAAATTATCTCTTAAATCATAAAGTTATATCCCTACACCTTTTGGTTTCAAATCATGATGAATTCTCCATTTAAGGATATATAATTAAGTGTCGTAGTCCATCCTTGAGAAAGGGTACAAAACATGGTGACGTAACATCGAGGACACTGAACCCACTTGGATAGTTTGTTGTGGGGATTGTAAATCATGACCCAGTGTTCTCGAGTCGGGAGAACGAAATGAGAAAGTCATTTAGTGAGTACCTGATACATGCTTTGGTGTTGATTGTTTCCACAACAATTTTAGGGCTTGAGAGGATTGCAATGTTCCTTTACATAGTGATTCTTTTGGTTAACGGCCATAGGCACATATGCAGGAGCCATATTCATCCATGAATAGTCAAGAAAAGGGCCCTTGAATTTGGATATCCTTTCTAGGGGCCATGGGAGTTTATGGTGATCTAATATACTCCAACTAATAAAGTGTGACCAGCCGGGAGCATAAAATCCAATGAGGGTTTTATTACCCAAAATTTTGTACCACCTCCTAATTAATGTATTCTCAGGGCAAGGAGATGTGACAAACAATTACAATAAATTTTTCTTATACCATGGGGTCCAGAGAACATAGCTTTCCTTTTACTAGGGTTAATTGGAAGACCATATGAGTTCTGTGACATATCTTTTTATTCCCTAATTTTTTCTTAAACTCTATGATTGAATAGTTTAGCAGCGGGGAATCAACTTTTCCTCAGTTTTCCCTTTGTGGGTTCTCATCCTGACATGTTTTTTGTCTCTTTCATAAGTAGTTTACGGTCTTCAAATTTGGACCTTATATGTATGAGTTTCAAGGTAGTATAAATTTAACCAGAGTATAGGTAGTTTATGGTCATGGAACACATGGTTATGATATGGGAAGTGTTACCCAAGAGACAGATTTGGATGCCCATAGCCATGAATACTGCAACATCTTTATGAGTGAGGGGTAAATGTTTTGTAAATCATATATTGAGGTTCTTAGGTCATTAGTGATGATATGGGATAGTCATACCAGGAGTAGATCAAATACACTTAGGTATTGATTTCTACCACAATGATATTAGGGCTCATGAGGGATAGAATGTCCCATTTCATAGTAATGCATTTAGTTGATGAGAGTAAGTGAATATGAAGGATCAGTGGGAATGTATGCATAGTCATGAAAATGTCCCTGGAAAATGAATAACCTTTTCAAGGGCTATGGAAGGCTATGATGATCTAAGGCAAATGATGCATGATATGTGGCTTATGGATTATGGTTCTTTAAAAGACTATAGATATACCCCGTACTATGGTTGACTGAGGTATGTCTTTTATGGTCCCTTGAAAAAAATGAGTAATGGGTGATCGTTTTTTCCAATTTTACATCATGTAGCAGGGACATACTTCCCTCAATGCAATTTTAATATCATATGTTAAGGATGTACTTCCATGCAGTTTAACATCATGTGTTAAGGACATGCATCCATGATGTTCAATGTCATGGGGTAAGGCCAGACATCCATGTAGTTTAGTGTCATGCGGTAAGGACGCACTTCAATGAATTTTAACTTCATGCGGTAAGGATGGACATCCATGAAATTTAGTGTCATGAGGTAAGGAAAAACATCATCTGGTTTAACATTATACGGTAAAGAAGTGGGAGCCAACATGAATGTATTTAAATGACAGAGTTATGACTATACATGGAGACTTGGGCATCACTGTATATCTCATGAGGATGAGAAACAATCCACACGCAGTTTTGAATGATGTATATTGCATAGGCCTGACCCATATGCCAGGAGTGGGAATTTTTATATATTTTTTGTTTTCAATGGTCTTTGTGTTGGAAATTTTATTGTTAGTACATATCTAACGAGAGAAGAAATCAAGTCTCATGTAGTTCTTGAACGAGAAATACTCTATGTTGTTTTCACCCATTTGTAGAGGTGGTAATTATTTCGGTTTACCATTGTTGTTGGGCTTAGGATTGTAGATCCAAACATCACTATATATCTTTTGATTGACAAGAATCAATCCACACATAGTTCATGATGATCCATGTAGTTTAATATCATGCAGTGAGGACAAGGGTAAACTAATTTGGACAAATGGAAACATTGTGGTTGGGGACATTGATGGATGTTTGGGCATCACTGTGTATCTCTTGAGAATGAGAATAAAACCACACATAGTTTTGAAGAACCCAGCTGTTTAATTTAATGTGGCAATGAAATTGACTCTGCAATTTAATTTCATGCAATGAGGACCCATTGTATTCCTTTTAAGGTCTTTCATTCAAGACCATAATGTACCTTTTTTGTACTTTTGTGCCATTCTTATGATAGTAAGTTCCTGACCAATTCCAAAGCTCATGAGAGTTTCTATTGGTGTGAGAAACAAGGAATGTAAAGGGTTTCCCTACAATGTATAGATATTTAAGGGTACAATAAAATAATTTTTCATCATATAGAGGTCATACCAAGATATAGGCTTGAGGAGCCCCTTCATATCTCATTATAAATGAGAATAAATCCATACATAATTCCATAAGAACAGTTCAGTTTAAATTTTTGTGACTAGGAAATTGGTGACTCGACCTAAATAGATATGGATATCAAAGATCTTCGTAGTTTTATGTGATGTGGTATGGACATTGGTCATGAAATTTAATGTCTTGTGCTTATGAAATTGTTTATGTAGTTTAATGTCTTATTATAAGGAATAAAGGATCCATGTCGTTTAATGTCTTGATTCCAAGATAGATTTTTATATTTTACCATCATGTAACTATGATGCGACATGGGACTTAAACTTATGTGTATTCCTTTGTGCGTATATCTATGAAAAGTATTTATTGGGAAATATTGAATTGGTGGGTGGTGTGACATGCTCCCCATCCATTGTGGCCAATGACTAGGCTATATTTTGGTATAATGTATATATAATGTAAGGTATCTCCCATGTGGTATTTAGCTTTGGGGGATTCTAGCTTTGCATCATTAGGGTTCTATGGTCGAACACCAATTCCCCATGGAGGAATGAGTAGAGGTGAAAATTTTTATTGAAGGCTCATGCAATCCAATTCTGGTGGACCTCATGTATGTGTAGTGCATGAAACCTATTTATGTCTAGACTTTCTAATTCATCAAGAAATTTTTTTGATTTCTCACAATCTGAGATATTTCTTTAGATGGATACTCGGAGTGAGGGAAGGAAGACCTCTTTAGGTATCACTTAATTGGTCTCAGAGAAAAATGTGCATGGAATTGGTTATGTAGCAATACATGTGGTATTATAGTAGGCCAAAAAATCATGGAGGAGTTTGTCTGGATAAGACTTCTTATCCTTGCTCACCATATTTTAGAGTAAATTTGACAGAGTCTTAATGAAGGACTCTATCTGTCCATTTGATGTTGCATGATTGCAAGATAAGTGATTGGACTTGATATTGTACTACATGTATAGCTTCTCCAATTTCACAGAATAGAAATTGGTCCCATTTTCTATCAATATTCTATAAGGGAACCCAAACCTTACGATGATTTGGAACATTATGTAGTTGATGATGTTTTTCACCCCAACATCCTTTAAGGTTATCACCTCATCCAATTTGGAAAAGAAGTCTTGAGTACTAAGGATGTACTTAACCTATTCAGCTATGGCTGGGGGATATGGCCCTAATACATCCATCCCTAAAATGGAAAATGGAAAGGAATATTTAGCTTTATATAGAAATTATAGAGATTAATGGAAGAATTTTTCATGTATTTTTCATGAATAATATTTCATCATGAATTCCATGCAATCCTATATCATGGTATCCATTAATTGACTAACATACTGATCTGGTGGGAGGGCTTGGTCCTAGATTGATGGGTTCCACAAGATCCTGCATGCACTTCTTCCTTGATAGTTGAAGTCTCTCGTTATACTATGAATCTGAGGAGGATCCCATCTAAGACACCTTTATAGATGATTTCTTCTCATTCAAGAAATTTCATAGGGTAAAGATAGTTGTACAACACTGAATTTCTTCCCTTCCTACTCTATCCGTTGGGAGAGTCCCATTTTGTAGAAATTCAATTATGGGCTCCATCCATCTAGGGGTGATTATTGGTGAATTAGGCTATGTGGAGGTGTTGACATGATTAATCTCTTCCAGATCAAATACAATTATTTCTGAGACCATTATTTGATGTGTAATAAAGAAAATTTCTTCTTCTTTATTACAGTACGTGTATATAGTGTTCAAATTTGACAATTCATTGGCACAAGCATTATGTTATCATGGAACATGATGCAATGTGGTCCTAAAAGGTAATTATGCCACTAGTCCACTGATGTAGCTAGTGAGAGGAGTTAATTTCTCCTTTTTTATGGTGTATTCACCATTGACCTACTTTATCACTAACTCTAAATCCACATTGATGTTCAGGTAGGCTATTTGTGGTTGTAGGGATAATTCCAAGCCAGTGATGTGGGAATGAAATTATTCCTCATTATTGGTGTAGCCTTAAGATAGTGAGAAAGGGTAGGGAAAAATACTTTTTTAGGAGAGACAAATTCAATCCACAGGACTACCCGATTGAGATTCAAATTTCCCATCCTTGTTTCGATAGGACTACATGAGGAACCATCAAAATACATCTCCCATGATTAGTAACTATCACGGTCATATAATACCTCATCAACTGGATGCTCAGTGTCTTCTAGTATATTCACTAGGGTAGAATGTGCTACAAGGAAATCATCCAGATCTTGTCTTTTCACTACCTTTTATGACAAAAATTGAATTTCTTATTACTGAACAATATCCACCCATCGGGCCAAGCACCCAATGAACATTAGATGATTAAATATGTACTTGAGTAAATTGTTTTTAGAGACCAGTTGGACTTCGTGGTGCTACAATTAATATCTCATCTTTTCTACTAAGAAGATGAGTGTGAGTAAATTCTTCTAAACATCAGAGTATCGGTTCTCAGTAGCTACCATAGTCCGAATAAGGTTATAGAGACTATTCTCACCCCCTGCATCATTGTTTTGAGTTAGGATGGTAACCAATGGGGGATCTATAGTGGCCACATATAAGATGAGTTTCCTCCCTTCCAACGGATGGATCAAGTTTAGTGGGTTCAGTAGGTACTACCTGAGATGGTCGAAGGATTTTCTGTAATCATCATTCAATTAATAGTTGATTCCTTTCTTCATTGTCCTAGTAAAGGGGAGATATTTTCCTATGAGGTTTTCAATTAACTTCCAATATAAGAAAGGTCCCGTTAGAGTCCCCTTAATTATTTGAGATTTTTGGGGGAGGCATTGGTAAGATAGAACTAGTGCTCTCTGGGTCAACATTGATGCCCCGGTGGCATACCAAAAAACCAAGGAATTTTCCTCATGTTACACCAAATGTGAATTTTAGTGGATTCATCTTCAGACTATAATATCATAGGTTTTCAAATATTGTTTGATGGTCCATGAAGTGATCACACAACTTTCAAGATTTAACCACCATGTCGTCGACATAACATTCTACTATCTTTCCCAAGAATGGATTAAATATATTTTGCATGTAATGTTGATGTGTGGTGACACCATTATTGAAAATGAAGGGGATGAAATGATAGAAATATATCCCTTGAGGCACTCTAAAAGTAGTGTCTTCTTCAGCTTTAATGGATATCTTTATCTGATTTTACCCTATGTACCCATCCATGAATGAAGGGGCTTCAAAACTAGTAGTTGCATCGATCAAGAGTTATATGATCTGAAATGTGAAATCATCCTTTGGGAAATACCGATTAAGGACCCTTAAACCAATGAAAACCCTAATATTCCAAATATTATTTTTGATAGGTATGATTTTGGCAAGACATCTCAAGAAATTCACATCTTGAATGAAGTTATCTTTGATCAACTCATGGACCTCCACTATTATATTGGTGGAAAGAGAGATATGCGCCCTTCTACTTACCATCTTGGAACCACGATGCTCATTTAGTAACATGAGGTGGTGGGTAGAAAAATCCGAGTTTAGTCCTGGAGTTTCTATGTAGTTCCATGAAAACACATATCAATGTTTCATTAGAATTACAATGTACATATACTTCTATTTGTGGGGTATGGAAACACTAAATATTGTAGGCCATGGGTCTTCCTCTATTCCCAGGTTTTTCTGCATGAGTTCATTGATGGTTGTGGGAACACCTTCCTAAATTTCTCATGGGGTGTTTCTGAGATCATCTTATATTATTTCATATTAGATTCTATGGAGACATTTTAAAACGATGATATAAATCTAGGGGCCCCACTATGATTATCCAGGTGAGATAGGCCATGAGAAGAGACATCATCATCCCCTATTAAATGAGTTGTTGTAGAGATATGTTACGTTTTATAGTCTTCAATGCTTTCACTAGGGATAGAAAGGGCTTGGACCTCTGGGATTATATATATGACCTCGACCAGGTTTATGGGGAGTACATAGTTATTATTAATAATTCTCTAGGGATTCATAAGGGTGGTCTCCAAACCATTGGGAGCGCATCATCCACTATTTGTTTTTTCCTCACTTTTAATATAAATCTTCTTCAGCATATATGTCCTCACATGTCTTGAAGGGAGAAGTTTCACCATGTAGTATGTCATAATTTACTTTAAGGTGATACATCATAATCTGATGGAAGGTCTAAGGTATTTCTAGGTGTCTATGGAGCCAAGGTCTTCTAAGCATGATGTTAAATGTTGTTTTTTTATGACCATAAGACCAATGTCTGATTTAAGATCCCAAAACTAAGATTTGAGCTTGATCTTCTTGAGAGGTCTTTTTTCACGTTTATCATACCCTTGGGTGGTTATCTTAGTGGGAGAAACATTCCCTTGGCCATATCCCAAACATCATAGGGTTCATACTGTCATAATATTCATCCCAAAACTATTATCAATTAGGTCCCTTTGGAAATTGGTATTATTATGTATTCCCAAGACATATAGGGGTCTAATGTGCCATTAAAAAGATTCTTATTTATCTTGATCAGTGAATGAGATAATGATCCAAAATTCTAATTCCATTTTCTCTAATCGATATACCTCAGATATATCTACTTTTCACTTGAACTATCATGGCCTTCAGAGGGCTTCAATAAGTACCTCTCTGAGTTCTTTTGATTTGTGGAGTGCATCGAGGACTAAGAGATTGGATGGGAATCTCTATAGCTATTTTATAATGTTCTAATTTTGATCTAGAGGTTGGAGATTCCCGATATGGGGTTTCTCCTAGACATGTGGATGAGGAGTTGAGGCATTTGGGGAAGACGAACCCAATGCCTATACAGGGGTTGTGGGAGCATCTACTATCAATGGAATGTGTCATCCGGGACTTCCCCTTTGTTTGGATTGACTAGGTTGAGCCCTTTCTAGGCATCTATGTAATACAACCGGGTGCATACATCTACTAGAGGGTTTCGAGATGGCCCCTTCCCTTGTTGAGCTTGGTGGAGAACATTCCCAATAGTGTCAGTTGCATATTTATTTTTCAAAGGGACGTGACAAGAATATTGGATCTGATCATGCCTACGTTATCATCTATATCTCCTATTCCATCACATGTAGACTTTTTTCCCTAGTTTTTTTGGGGGAAATGAATTATCTAGGGAAAACTCATCATCGGATAAGGGGTATGACATGTGTATCATGTTGACAGAACCAAATATGAGTTCTTCTTCCGATGAGGGTATCGTCTTGTGGGTTGGTGCCCGTTTTTCATATGGTGTAGGGATGAAGTCAGTGAGATTTAATGTTCACATTGGAGGACAATAAGGCTCTTCCTATTATATTTCATCCTAATTTGGGCGGTCATACGCACCTTTGTGAGTCACATTTGGATTCTCTTTCATGGGTGGTGGAGATATTGTGGGTTTTTGTAACTATGAATTCAAAGTGGAATGGGCTTGATCAATTGTATTTCGGGTCATCCTGTTGTCTAATGTTTGTGCTTTTTTTGCCGATACTTTTTTCCAATCACCCTCTTCTTCTGGTTGGATCACAATTATGCAAGCCACCTTTTTTAGGGAGTTATCTGACACCACTTATATAGAATAGATCATGCCTTGAAGGATTTGTTTGATGACGAAAAAGTTTGGGATATTATAACCCAACAGTCTATAGAAAGGGAAGTAATCGGGATAGTCGGTGAGGTCGACATCATCGGTCTTCCTAGGTGGTGAATGTGTCAGCAGGTTATTATATATGGCAGCCAAGAAATAACATGGGACTTGTTCATTCTGGATGGAGTATACCTTATTCATATGTTCATCAAATCAAAAACAATCATGATTCATCTATACTTCTAGATGGGGGAAATTATATGGTTAATGTTGCTTTAAAAGAGGTATTGGGTGGTTGGGGACATACCTAGGTATTTGGATAGGTGTCGTTACTGGCTTGAGCATGATAGTTATACCTTCTACATTGGCAGGAGTTTTCCCCTATGCTTCGAGCATGAGTCATGTTTTCGATCAGGCCAGCTAGATGGCTTCTTCTAGACATTAGGCCATTTCAAAAATCTCATGAAATCCACCTAGATATTTCATTAGAATAAAAGGAATGTATAACTCATCCATAAAATTTTCAACACAGATTTCCAATAGTTTCACCTATGAGAGAGGGATGCTGGGTGAGTAGGTTGAAATATTCCACTTTGCTATGAATTCAGAAACCTTGCATTATCATGTTGTTTTCCTTTCAACAAGTTGATTCCCGTTCTCTTACTCGGTGTAGAAATAAATTTATAAATGAATTGATGAGGAATTACTTTCCATCCGGACATGGATTCTATTAGAAGACTGTTATAAAAAAACAAATGATAGACCTATCAGATTCTTTATCAGACACTGCAGATTTTTTGCATCCTGTTGATCTTGAGGGACCATCATTAGCACACATCCGAAAATGAAGTGTGTGTGATGTTATTCAGGGTCTCCCTCACCATTAAATGTAGATAAGTTATGATTTCCAAAATTGGTTAGAAGCAATGTTCAATCCAACCAATTGAGATATGGATTCCTCTCAGGATTTGTATGTTCCCTTCTCTTTTCCATGGCTTCTATTCATTTTCCAGGGAATTGGTGAAATTATGAAGCTCCAAGGGAATATTTTCTTGAGTCTTCTCCCCTCTATAGAGAGCCATTGGGGTTTCAAAAGGTTTTCCTGCTGTTATCAGCTCTCGAATTCAAATTTGTTCTAAGGATAAAAATTTGTCCCAGTGAGGGAGAGTTTTTTTCTACAATAGAGGGAATTCATAATCATTTTTAACTTACTCATTTATGTGGAATAGCTGTCTAGATCTAGAACAAATTTAATGCTCAGATACCACTCTTTATGGTGGATCATCCATGGGAGGAAGAACATTCTTCTCCTCCTGAAGATGATACCCAGTGGGAATATTTCCTTTGAATATCTACTCATTGAGTTGTCTAAAAGACTGTATTTCTCTCTCGCATTGTGACAACTATTACTCTAGAAAAGGTACACCATTTTATATGGGAGGGTATTGGGATTTGATAATACCCTTCCCTTTGGTAATATTCTTCCATGGAGGTTGAAACTAGATATTCCAAGGTTCCATATTTGGTTCCTAGTGTGTGAATCCTCATTTGGTGCATCCATTTCACCATCCCTGAGGCTTGTTTTCCATGTCACAACCTTCTACACTTTCTTCTAGATAAATATCATCCATGTTGACAGTGAAAATGTTTACAAAGGCCTATCAAACAATGGTGGTTGTGCCATTACACTCCACAAAACAGGCTGATTCTGCACTGTCTTTATTGGGTTCATTATTCCAACCATTGGCCATGTTAGGCCATTTTGGATTGCTGCCTCAGAGGGACCTGGTTTTATATATTGTATGTTCCTCCACATTTTTGTTCTTTGTCAATTGACTCGAGTGTTCTTTCCAGTCATGGATACTGAACTTGCCCAAACATGCAAGGGTTTATCTTATGGTTGGAGAAGCAAGTGAAATTCTATAGTTGATTGATTCCTCCCAAACTAGAGAAGACTGATTTACTTTTTGGTGGTGCTGATGGTAAAGATGTCTCCAATGCTATGGGGTGGGGGTCTTTTGGGGACACTATTGGCATAGATTGGTCAAATGCTTCATGATCCAATGACTCTATTTAGGGTCTGGATGATTCCCGGGATAGAAATTATGATATAAATTCCTCCAACCTAGTAGGGAGGGGGTGATATGGAATCCCCGATGATGATTCTAGGGTCCTATGAGGGTAAAATGAACCAAGTGGTGATGAATGATATATAAATTCCCCCATCCCAACAGACTGGGGTTCACCTGTGGCTACCAAGGGTGTGTCATGAATCCTTTAATGAATTGCAGATTTGAGGGCTGGAGGCAGTGGAAGATATTCCCTAGGACCAGGAGGCCAACCCTCCTACTATAAATAATCAATGGTAGATACTAACTTGGTTCGTCTTATGAGGAAAATTGTTTCTCACATAAAATATGGGTGTGATGGAAACCCATGGTCTGAACCATTCCTTATAGGAAGTTATTCAAGTGATCACAACTTCAGTATCCATGTTTTTAATTTCCTACTGTTATCTTGAGGGACTAGTTTGAAATCATGTTGGATATCTTCTCTCCCCACACATGTTGTATAAGAACTTTTGAAGCAGGTGGCATTATTTAGGAGTGACCAACTGGCCTGAGCATTACCTAGTCACCTGATTTCTCAAGAGGATATAACATTGCAGGATGTCGTTCCTAAGGGGATTTTCTTTTCCTAGGGATTAGTAAAGAATAACTCTCCATACTATCCCCATCCTCGAATACAAATGCATGATGTGTCTTCTTAGATTAGATGCCAAAGAGTTTTAATGAAATGGTTCTAAGCATGTTTCTGATTTATGTTGTGCTTTTATGGTTTTGGATCCCAAGATATGAATATAATAGTTATGTGTAGTTTAAAACATAGTATATTGATTTTCTAAAGGTGAAACTCAGATCACATATAAGTGATATGTAAAACCTTAAATTTTTTATGAGTATTAATATTGGTAAGGCAGGAATTTCTTTCCTAGGTCATCTGAGTTATCATATCTTGAAGTAGTAGGGGGCCAGAACATGATGGGGAGGTTGTTTCCAGAAAACTCTCTCCAAATGTCAATATCAGCCTCCTCCTCATTAGATTTATATCCCTCCATCTAGTCAGACTAGAGAATATGGATATGATGGTTTCCTAATAAGGATATTTGGGTGTTGCTGGATGTTTATGGGGAATATATATAGTTGAACCTAATGATTCAAGAACCTCCCTATATGAAGGTGTTGGAGTTTTCAACACCTCTCTTTAAAAAGGTTTCTAGAGAAAGGTAGGATTTCCTTGTCCATGAGAGATTTCTCTATGTGGAGGTTGACCATTGTGGATGTGGGGATTAAGTTCATTAAAATCCATATCCACACTACCACAATGAGGACTATCATGGTAGTGACCGTCTTCTTCTTATACATCGATAAAAGAGTTAAAAAACCCTTTAGGTGTTCTAAATGTTCCTCAAACAACCACAAGGACACTAGCATTGACTGGATTAAGAGTATGGGACATTTTCTACATCGTGGTCATAATATGTTGACTATCCTTTTGTAATTGTACATGGATATGAGCGGACTATGTGACGTTTTACAGAATTTTCATAAAACCACCTGGTGTTGTGGGAGTATGTGATTGCAACAAACAAGATGTCAGAATATGTTGATGATATATCTCATTATTGAAAAGAATGTGATCTTGTACTAAGTAATTTTTCATTGTCACTTGGTGATCCTCATCCAGGAAGGGGATATGAGCCTGATCCCGAGCCTTTGGAATATACTGCTCATATTTCTTGATTGGAATATGAGGCTACCATGGGGTGTGTTCCACTATCCCTTGGTGGTCCCCACTGGGATCAGGAATATTATCATGTTCCAAATATTCATTCTCTATTGGAATATGCTGAAGGAACTCTAGAATTGGAGATGTAATATGAGACTTTTCCAATGTTTCATTGGAATTATTTTTTCATAGTTGTTCATCGGAAGAAGTAAGAATATGAGCCTTGATTTTGTGATATACTAGAATATGCATGGAAAATTCATTGATAATAATGTGAGATTGTACCAAGAATTTTTCCATTCTCACATGGTTATCCACAACTATAATTTGGTTATGATCTCAATCTTGGGCCCTTGGAGTATGCCACTAGAATTTTTCAGTATGAATATGAGCCTTTCTCAAGTCTTTTTCCCCTATCATGTGGTGAGCCTCAACCAGAACGAGCATATGATATCAATCCTAGGAATCTAGAATATGCCCCTATATTTCTTCGATAGGCACGTGCCACTGTCCTGAGGAATGTTCCACTCCCACTTGTTGAGCCCTAGTTGGAACTTGAATATAATATTGGTCCAATGCCTCACCCTTCATCAGAATATTATGATAATCAGTGTGAGTGGGACTAAGAGTGTATACATTCACTATTACATACACTTTTTCATGATGATTAGAGTGTTGAGCTATCCTGTATGTAGGGATAAGCGTATGTTCATGTCCCTTCACCTAAAAAATTCTAGAATATGTTGTTATAGTTCTTCTGTTTTCACTAAAATATATTGGAATTTTAGTAATGTGTGTATAGGGACATGATCATGTACATTTTCTATCTCCATGATAAACTGAAAGATGTATTCAATTGTATCAGGGGTATCTTCCAACTTCAATTCTAATTCTTCCACCAGGATATGGAGATGGAATTAATTCACTGGGGTATGAGTATGAGCCTCTCCCATTCCTATTGTGTGAATATTCTTAGAGACTTATTCTGAATGATAATAAAATTGAGCTTGATTGCAGGTCCCTGCCAGATTATGTCAGCAGGAACGGTTGGAAGGAGTGGGAATATGGACCCAATCCTAGATATCCAACTCCTTACTCCTCATATGATTCATCCTTGTATCATATGAATGTGCATCAATGATGTTCAGGTGTCGAGTGGTACCCTCAACAAGCGACTAGTGGGTACCAACAGAATGTTTTTGGTGACAATAATTGATCGGTTCCCTACATGGTGGCACCTAAACTGAAAGGGAACTGCATTTGGCCTCCTGGTCCACCATCATCTGATATGGAAGGTGGTAGTTTTCATGCTTGAGGTATAATCTCCCAAAGATGTTGGTCATAGCAATATGGTCTACAGACATAGAAGTAGTATTTCCTGAAAAAAGTAGAATCAGCAGTCATCATTCTTAGAGAATATTACAACTTGCTTCCATGGGCAGGATTGTTTAATTTGAATGGTATTCTAAAACCATCTTATTTTCTACCATTCATTGGAGTTCTTGAGAAGTTGAAATTATATTGCGACCTATAGAGGTTGCAGTCACAAATATTTTTACAGAGCGAATGCTTGATAATGAAGAAATTGTCTCCAATTAGGATGTTGTCAATATTTACTATCATGAGTATAATAAGGAATAAGGCTACCAATTATTTCAATATCAAAGTCATAATTTTCTCTATCATATATTAATGGTAAACACAATTTTCATGAGATTATATGATTCATCCATTCTTTTCATTTGGGCTTGTCAAAATAAGGATTGACTTATTTCATGAGAACCCTGGTAACTTGGGATTATCTATAATCTCATGCCAATATTTTCTATTTATTTGTATAGGGTTTGAAAAAACAAAGTGGAATGTCACATTATAACCCAGTAATTATATTGTTATATTGATTCACTTGGGTTTTATCATTTTTTTGGCATATAGCAGAAGAATAAATGGCCTGAGAGAAAATATCCACTTATCATTTCATTAGAGGGGTTCATGATTAGTTCACCATATTTTTTTGAAGATAGGGGAAATTGAAATGGCATGATGGATAATAACAAATAATTTTTTCAATAGATAGATTCATGTCAAGTTCACTTTTTTTGGGTTTTTGAGGGGTGAAATGGGTTTCAGTCATTGGGCTACCATTATCACTTTTCCCAGAAAATCCCAATAGTTATCCTATCTGTAGCTAGGTCTAAACCTATATTCCCAAGGCCAAAGGTCATCTGGGTTTCTAGGCCAAATAACTCCTCGAGACTCTCATTGGTCGAGAGGATTAGAGTTCAGGCTCATCTCACCCATTTGGGGGATTTTTTCTTACTACGGGGCTCTCTTATAGATTTAAGATATGTTTGTGTATCTCTTTCTAATCCTATTATGGGACAAATTACCCAGAAAAAAACAACTCATTGGTTAATTATATCATTGAATAAAGAAAGGGAGTCTCATTGATGAACTGAGGAGAGTGCAGTATCATGAGTTAATTTGTCTTTATGCATCTAAGGTTCTTCATCCATCTCCTTAATGATTAATAACTTATTTGTGTTCTAGAAGAATATGACCAAATGCTTCGGAATTTAATATCATTCAAGGAGGTGATTAATATTTTCTGAGGCATTGAGCCATTATGAGGCGTCCTATGATTCCTAGTTATTGTAGTAATTAAACCCCACATTGTTTGTGAATCCTATGTAGTTTGGCATGATGTAGAGGGGATATTTTTTTGGGTACTAGGACATTAAATTTTTGATCTTGTGACTCATGGATAAATACTAGTTAACTTTCGTATGGAAATAATTGGAGAAATTTTAGTTCAATCAAGCCTTTGGGACTGGGCCTGAGGTATTTTCTCTATTATGAGGGGTGTTCATACCATGACACTCATCAGGGATTACATACTGGGATCAACCTAGTTAGTGGAAATTCATGATTCCTAATGAGGTGTTCATTTTATCTCTCTAAGACCACGTGGGATATGCTCAGTGTGGGAATCAAGGGGGAATAGATGATATGCCTCAGGCAATGTAGACATTGGACATGTGTACTGGTAAAATCCTTAGGGTGTTTAGTATAATTCTCGAGCCTTGTGAATGCATCCTACATATCTTGACAATGGTAGGAATCAGAGTTCTTATAGTTCACTTTTCATTTAACCTGCTGATAAGATAAGGGGGATGATCACACATTGGGAACTTATCACTGCCCTCATAGTTTCATTAATAGTAAGGGCTTGTACTAATTTGTATTTTCTATTGATAGGGGACATACTATATGATTTTGGTAATTGGGGATTACACATTGAGGCTACCCTTGTAACACTGATCGGATAGCTTAGATGAAAATATTTCTAAAATTCCCTCAACCCACATGATCTATGCTCACTATGGGAAACAAGGCTTAGAATGTGATCAATTCCATTTATCTGGATAAAGGATTCGATATTAGAAACTCCCTAGATGATCAATGTGGAGGTTGAACCTTGAAGAAGCGACCTATGTATCTAGAATATTAAAGGAATCAGAGTCATTGTACTTCCCATAAAATTTGGGTTTACACACTGAGGCTTCTATATTGATTGGGGATTACACACTAGGGTTTTCATTATGACCTAGACTACCTGTCTAGAGGTTGTTGTATGACCCAGTTTGACTTTCCCAGGGGACACCACATGACCCATTTGGCTTGTCCTAGAGGCCATCATTTGACCTCTCTGGACACATATGCGTTTTGGCGCAAGAGTCAGTGTGACATGGTTCGAATAATGTCATGTGTCTTGATTTACATCCCTAATGGTCATTGTGAAACCTATCTATCATTTTTGGAGGGTTTCGTAGGTCTCAGATGTCTTACCATGAGGGCTCCGTGAGAGACTGGTTGTCATGAAAAGATGCCACAATGAGACAAGACGAATATGAATGAATACTGTTATATGTGTCAGGTGATGTATCAGAATGATGTCACAAGACTTGGCTTATAGCCCCATTAGGTTTTCTGAGGACATGGTGGTGTGCTTAGGGGGACTGTGTGACTTTCATTGACATTTGCATAGAACATTGTGTGTCCCAAATAGCTTGCTTAAGGAATCTCATGAGATCAAGGTGATGTTTCGTGGCACCACCATGTGTCATTGTATGACTCATGATAAGTGCATGACGGTCGGTGAGCATGTACTTTTTTTAAGTATTCCACTTTTTCTCTTGGTTCTATCCTTCAATATCAGTTTATTTTGAGTCTCATGTGATCTGGAAGGCCTGTTTTATATTCTCTTCACACCTTACCAACATCCCTTTATGTGGTCTATGAACAATCACATGAAATTCCTTTTATATAGTTCATGATTTCAACTTTTTTTCTCTCGTATATTATATGATATAAGTCCTTAAGGTCATGTGATCTGTTTCTCTTATAATTTAGCTTCGATTCTTAGGACATTTTCACTCAAGTGTTTCCTTCAAATTCTAGTGATCCCCTTTTCATGCTGAGGTGGAGAATTTACAGGTCTCACCACCCCAAAATGTTCTTCAATTTTCAAGGAATGTCTAGAGTGGATCCATTATAGATTTTTTAAAGTGGTATGGAACCACACAGTTTCATGAGTCTCTATCATGGTTCATACTGAGTGCATCGAATGATTTTCAGTGATAATGCTTCACTTCTATTAATGCCTCTTTTATCCGAATATATATGATTTATATAGAATTTCTTGATCATGTAGGTATGCTAAAGGAATTTTCATCTATGGGCATGTGCATGGGCCTTCGAAAAATCTCAATTCCATTTTTGAGTACATCATGATGAATGGGTGGATTATTTAGGCATCTTTGTGAGATCAGGTTGACTCTTTAGTGGGAATCATAAATCCAAATAATGGATGTCATGGGGTGCCGCATGTCCTTCAGAAACCACGACTACCACTTTCCTCCTTGATTTTTGTCCCCTTCATTTTATTTTATAATGTCCAGGGATTATGATACTTTTCATGAGGAATCTCAATGACATTGACTTGATTTTTTGAGGATGCCTCGTGAGACCAATATGGGACATTTGGGGGCGCAAGAGCATGTTATGGACAAATCAATCCATTTTTTCCTTGAATAATGAGAGGGTATCACACATTCACCTGGATATACCCATAAAAATTCATGTTTTGAGGCAGACAAGCTAAAGTGATTTTTCTATATGAGGTGAAAATGTCATCGAGGTCTTGGTGTATCTTGTAGGTTGGCATGGGTGCATCGTGTGTCTTTCACTGATCGTAAAAACCTATTTTATCCTCCCATTTAACTCCTTTAATTTATTATACATTGTTTCAGTGGTATTTTGATCTTTAATGATTAGTGTGGAGGACATTTACATGTTTTTTTTATGATACCTCATGTGACCAATATGGGTTATATGGGGGGTGAGCATGTCATGAACAAATTTATCTATTATTTCTTAGAGTGCCAAAGGGAATGTGTGGAGTTTTTTAGACATACCCAAGGACTTCCAAAAGGCATGGATAATAAAGAAATGGATTTTATGAGATGAAATAGACATTTCATGGAGGTCTTGTGGCATCTTTCGTGTTTCTAGGGGTCAGCACATGTATTTCAGCAATTGTGAGTCCCTATTATCTCGTCCCCTTTATCTCCTTTGTTATATTGCACAAAGGATTGTGAGTCATGTGGGTTTTTATGGATATCATTAAGGAATATTATTATTCTCAAAAATGATTTGGAATATTAGATTTATGGCCACTGGGGTTCTCTCCTTTTGGATATTATTCTTCATTATTCTCAGATGTATTTAGGATGTTTTGTCATGAACTGGCTAATGAAAAACCATGTGGCGTGGGGGCGCTCTGTCAGTTGTCTGGAGATCCTTCACAAGATAAATATGGATCATTCAAGGGGGGACACAAATGATTCACTAAAGGTTGTGTGTTACACATGAATTCCTCACATGACCATGAAATTTTCACATGATCATGAGTCTATTAGAGGCCCATGTGATCCGCAAGTCTAAATTGCTTTTTTTATTTGGGGGAAGGTAACACCTTTATTCAATTATTTCTTCCATGGGGATTTTCTATGATGATTATCTAGAGAGAGAAAATAATTAAACTTCATAATATTATGATCTTTGAAAAAAATGTATTTTCCCTAATTTTATTCTCATTCTTTCATACCATTATGTTCATGTTATGCCTACATATCTTCCTTGATTACTCTTAATATTAATTTGAGATCACCCTTTTTCATGTTTCATTTTCCTAAGTTCAAAATAATATTTTTATGTAGGGTATATTTGTGAATATTACTATACGGTGAGATCATTATTAGATTTTTTTAAGATCATTCACAAAATTACAATTTTGTGTATCCAATCTATAAAGAAATAAAGCAATTACGGTCCACAGGTATTTGTTTGTGTAATGTATTTCATATTAATCTAAAAAGATATAATATATACAAATGAGAATCCTAAATATCTAGAGCTGGTATCATAAAATAAGTTCTGATAACCGTCAGAAAATATGATGAAAATTTTAGTGTAATCCAAGAGGACATGTCTAAGGATAAGTCAACTAATGAGTCAAAGTATAGGAAAATTTCCTGTAAGTTTGGTAAAGGATAGAGTGAGTAGTTTTAAAGATATTACATCCATTTATGAATACAATAAGATGATGTGTATCTCAAAAATATTTTCTTAGGGGTAATAACTCTTATTAGGGTGGATTTATATAGACTTAATCATCACCTAGTGCAAGAAAACGGGACTTGCTACACACCTGGTTAGACACTCTCAGGGGATATGCTTAGAAAATTCAAAAACACATTATGATTCATTATGAATTATTTCAGTAGATTATGACTATGAATTAACTAGTATAAATTTATGGTTTCGTATGTTTAAAATAAGTTGTAATGATTCATACATCCTATTAGTGATTTATATGATTATGTGGTTCCCCACTATGTTTCATGTTTCCCATACTATGACTTTGGTTTTTGTAGAAGGATGGAACCTAAAGAAATAATGTTAATGATGAATGAGATAGAAAATTAAATGATTTTATTCTAGATAAAATGAATTTTATTAGAGATAGAATTAAAATTGTTATTGTTATTCTCACAAAAGTTTCTCAAGCTATGAATCATGTTGGACTTGCAAACAATAAAAAAATTAAACAACCTTCTATCGAGTCGTTCATAATGAAAGTTACACCTTCATTATGTGGGTCATTTAATCCATTAGTTATTGAGAAATAGATCATAACCAATGAAAGGTTATTTTCATTCCTCTAATGTTCAGAGAATGAGAAATTAATTTTTGTTGTCTACCGTTTGGAAGGTGAAGTAGATCAATAGTGGAATATAATAAAAAATTCAATAGAACATGATGAAATTGAATTATTGTATTGGGATATGTTCAAGAATATATTTTTCAATAAGTAATTTCTTCATATTCTTCATACAATAATACGTAAGGATTTCCTTCAGATAAAGTAATAAAGATTATGAATCTATTGGTACCTATGTGGAAATTTTTACAAGCCTTTCAAGGTATGCTACTAGTATTATCATCAAACTATAACATAATATTGATGGATTATTTGAAGGCTTAAAACAGTCTCCAAAATGAGTTATCAATAAGAGACTTTAGTAGATATTAGGATATTGTTCAATGTGATGTCAAGGTGGAAATAGAGGATTGAGTTACATATAAATCTCATGGTTTTGATGAACAGAGGGAAACCAAATTCAAAAAAAAAATTTAAAAACCATGGATAAAAAAGATGATATTTTCATAATGATCAATGTGTGGGAAGAAATATGGGGGAAATTTTATTAAGTGGACTAGTAAAATTTTTATGTGTGTAAGAGAAAATCATAAAGTATTTTAATGATGTATTAATGTGAAAAATAAATCTAATGATACAAATAGAGAGAAGGCTACCCAAAATGCACCTCCCATACTCTAGTGTTTCAAAGTCCAGGTGTATGGGAATTTTATAAATCAATTCCCCTATCTAAGTGCTAATGAGGATAATAATCAACAAAAAATATGAAGACACTATAAAAAGGGAAATAGAATTTAATCATGATGGCTGAAATGATTCATTATAATTAGGTCACACTTATACCCTACTCCCTGGTAGGGAATTTCATGTTTGATTTTTCATGAAATATCCCAATGAAAATACTAGTGTTAATTCCTGAGTAAAATTTTATGCGCTTTTGAGAATTTATTATATACCTCTACATGGATCATGAAATAATGAAATCACATCGGATATTTTATCAGTAAAAGGTTGAACTGAAGATTACAATAGAAATATTTTTCTATTAGATAAGAGATTATTTATTGAATAAAAGGTGAGTTATCATTTAGAAGCATATATATCTCTAGGTAATATTTACTTAAATGTTCTGGATACAATCATGGGCTTATGAGTTTAAGTATGATCGTGCATTTAAATTCATTAACATGCCATTTAATGTTTATGTGATGAGATTTTGTAAATACTAAGAATATTGTAAGAGGCATTCATTAAAATAAAAACCATTGATTTTAAATTTCTTTTGGCGAAAATGTTATCTCATTAGGAATGCCGTTACACATTTGGTAAATGTGATTAAAGATACTTCTAACCATTGTGGTTTATCTTATGTTTTATTTTAAAGTAATTATAGGTTTGAGTTAATCACCTTATGAAGTCATCAAACATCATTGTTATCATTAATAAATTTTATCTAGATACTCTTGAGAGAATATATATTAATAATGTGTTGTGGTTTCATAGGGTACTAAATTCAATTGGATTATGATTGGTATATGAAGTTTAACTTGATGTTTTGGAATAGTATTTAGCAAGGTCATGATGTAGAGTTGTGTTTTAGCACTATGATAATATTAAAAGCCATATAGGATATGCTTAAATATTTATAAATGGATTTAAAATGTGGTTGGGATCAAAATTTTCTCTAGTTGAGTTTCACTTCAACATTATTTTTTACTCGAGAATTTAGATGAATCCTTAAGAATCTATTTAAATGTACTCAAAAGAATTTGTAGAAATAAATCTATTGGGATATGAGTTAACTGATCAAATATCAAGGATTTTTAGATACATTCACTAACATCTAAGGACAGAAAAAGATTATATTAATGTAATTATTATATTCTCTGATTTCATCTAGAGTTTAACATTGTTGATAATGCCTTTCTATGAATTTCTCCATGGAAGAAATAATGGAAATATAATACATATATATATAATTTCCATTAAAATAATTGATCATAGCAGGATAATAGATTCTTCTTTGGATAATCCAATGAACTTCTCTCAAGTTCATTATGTATTTAATGTGTCACTGTTGAGGAACCACATACATGACCCATCACATGTATTAATATCATAGGTCATACCAATAGAGCATGATATTTCTTATAAAGAATAACATGTAGAGATTATTAATTTAATAAATAATATTCAATTCAATAATTCCACTCACTCAGTCAATTTTTTGACGCAAAAAAGATTTTTAAGGTGGATATACTGGAACCAAAGGATGCAACGAGGAAGAATAATCTTTAGTTGTTGGAAAGAAATTGATGAATTTTGAGGGTGAATTTCATTTTAAGGGGGGTAGAAATTAATAGCCTCAAATTTTATGAAATATATAGTTTTTAAAATAAATTTAATATCTTTGATATTTTTTTTACATGTAACACTGATTTTATCTTGTGTTAAATGAAAAAACTGATTTTAGCTTTTGTTACATGAAAAACTAATTTTATAATGTGCTACATGAAACACTAGGACTAACTTTTTTGGAATGTAATATTATGTTTACCTTGGTTAAACACAACACCATGTGTAACATTTTTTATAAGAGACACCGAGTTAATCTTGAGTTACACATAATAATGAGTTTTTCTTTCATTATACACGACATTGAGTTTTAACAAAATCATGATACATTATTAATATTATTCAAACGTTACCATTATAACCTTTCCTTTTAAATTAATGATATGAATAATAAAAATAAAATTATAAATATTAATTATAAATATTTTATATAAATAAAAAATATTGATAAAATAGTATATTATTTTTCAATAAATTGTTTATATGTTCTAAATATTCTATTTTATCAACAACTGCTCTTTTTATTCATTTTTTTGGTAAAAATTAAAATTAATTGGAAACAATTTTAGAAAGGTTATTTGATATAATAAACACCAATTTTTAATGATAACATATATATTATCTAAGGGTTAATTTGTCCGAATTTTCTGAAGAAATTATTTTTTTGATAAATTGTGAAAAATAATAAATTTTAATCGATAACCACCTCTCCATATCAATTATTGTTTAAATTTAATTGAATTTTAATAAAATTTAAAATTAAAATTAGATCAATTATATTTTATTTATACATATTTATTTCATTTGAATCTGTTTATTATTTAATTTTTATAAAAACAATTGTAAACTTTCGAACTTTTTTTCTATGAAAACATTTTTCCTCGTCACATTCGTGTAATTAATATTAAATAAAAATTCGAAATTATATGAGTTTTATTATAAAAAATCGATACCACATTTTTAATTAGAATATTTTATATTATCTAGTAGTATAAACAAATTTTTTTTACAAAAATGAATAGTGAAAATCATAAAAATTAATTATCAATTTTAAGCAAAAAATTGGTTTAATTGGGGTTAAACTGAAATGAAATTTTTAGAAATGAAATAAATTATTTTCTAAAATATATTTTTTGGACATATTTTTACCCTATAATGTCTTTGGTTCTACAATAATCCATTTTGGGCCCTTTTTCATGCGAAAAACGGGGGTAGTCCATTTTAATTTAAAAATTTTGTAAGTGTTCCTCTTACCTTGATTATAAAAGGACACTACCTATATTATTGACTTCACACCATAAATTTTCTTTACCAACCAATACATTCCCAAACGTTATATCATCTTATGAGCCTTTGTTTGGGTATAAATCTAACATAGGAAGGATTTTGGTGAAAACATGAGGAGGATACCTGAAGAAGATGTATCATAATTCAAAGAGAGTTTTTATTTTTTTACTTCCCACACCTCCTTCAATTATTGTTAAACCATGATAGTATAATAAACACAAAATATTTAATATAATTATATTTTTTAATGTTATGTCATTAACCTAAATGAATTTCCTCTTCTATAAAATATTTTTTAAAATCATTATTCAGGTGTATGATGAATTACCACCTAGCGAAACGATGTCATTCATTTTTCAATTACTATATCTAACTATTTCGTATGATGATGGATATAAAGTATATATATTTTTATATAATAATTATACCTATGTATCCATTATATCAAATATATATAGAAATGTTTTTACATTCCATTCATTAGGGGATATGAAATTATCGCTCTTGTGTACTGTGTACTACTACCTCGCAAACTAACATGATTAATTTTCAATAACACTTTAAATAGAATACAATAAGGATAAATATAATCAATATATTTTATATAAATTAAATAATAATGATATTAATGAAGTATTTATCAATATTAAAAGATAATACATCATTTAATATCATACATTTCTAGTCACCGAAAGAAAATAATGTTGATCATGTACACGTGGACTTCCACCTTCAAGAAGCGATGCGACTATATTTTTAATCACCACAACACATGGATGATATATATAAGTGTATTTAAATAAATAATAATTTATTTATGATATTATGATAATTGTGTAAAATTAATATATTACTTACCTTTTTTCCGAAATGATCATCGAAAAATGGAAATGTTACTCATGTGTACATATGACATACCATCTCCATTATCAAAACATACATTATTTCTCAAAAATAATTAATTATTGGTATTAAATTTATAATTGATGTATAAATATAATAATTATTTCCTGATTATTATTTTTTAATTATTTGGTCATGATCAAAGTAAGAGGACCAAAAATAATAAATCCAAATATATATATATATAACAAAGTGGTTATTACAAAAAAAAAACTTTAACATGAAATTTTCAATAAATTTCTAATAACTGGAAATAATGAAATAATAAATGGTATTATATATAAATTTTTTGTTATATTATATATTTTAAATAAACATAAATTTATTATATTGGTGGTTGGAATGAGTATGAAGGATATCAAGACATACGGTAAGGGACTTTTATCTCACATTTATTTTTATGTGACACACATGTATTGTTCACCACATGATTATTTTATTTGGGGAATATAATATTCATGAAATTATTTTGTGAAAATTCTAGTTAAATTTATTTTTATTAACATATCCATTTGACTAACTCTCTTTAATAGGGTTTACTATTCATAATTTACAAAACCGATAAGGGTTTTTTTCTCATTTTTCCTTCTTTAAGACATAAGATTATATTATCCACATATATTATTATATGAGGTGTATATAAAAAAAATGACATGTAATATAATAAATTTTTTTACCCTCATTATATATTATGTCTCATTAATTATATTTCTTTATTGGTCTTAGTTTTCAATGTTACCAAAGTGGTAATGATTTTATGTTACAATCACACCGTTTACTAGGATTATTTATGATTATGTGTTCGATGATAAAATATAATGATACATATCTCATGAAACTCCTAAATTTTCTTCGCCTCTTTATTCATGATTTTTTAACGTAACAATACCATTTTACCACTCTATAGAACTTAAAATAATTGAGAATATGTTTTTAATAAAAATTATATTTACTTCTCTCGTCAATAGGAAACCTTTTTCTAGAAACACATCGTTTTCTAAAATGTGTTTCAAAAATATGGTTAAATTTATAAAAATTATATAATTAATACATTTTACGCATGTTTATATTCTTATAAATTGTTTGGAAAGGAATCATCATGAATTTTTCTAAATAAATTTGTTTCTTTTTTAAAAACAATGCATGAGTAATTTTTTTACATGTACAATAGGAATGGAATTTCCTACCATAAATAAAATTATTTTCATTGAATTTTTTTTAACATTTTAATGGGTTTTAAGGAAATTATTTTAAATTATTTTATGTTTTAATAAAATTTTCTACAATTTGAATGGATATTTTCCTTAATAAATACATTAAATGATTTTTTAATCTCCATTTATAAGTTTCTAAATTTATTTTTAATGTAAATGATTTATAAAATGTTTTCTGCTTCAAAAATTTGTTTTCAATGAAAATTTTATTCTTCAATAAAAATTCCAGGTGATTTATTTTTCAAAATATTTTTCCATATAAAATGAAATAGTTTTATGTAACTTACGCTTTACTAATGATGTAAATCAACGATACCATTCTTATTCATTCATAGAATGGTTTGTGATAAAAATATTTTTGAGAAACCCATTTTTCATCCATAGAGTATACCATGGAAATTTTTTATGAAACCCATATCATTACATGTTTTAGGTTATGATAAAATTATGAAATGATTATGAAACCCATTTCATCTCCACAAGTTATTATACGATTAAATGGTTTATAAAAACCATTTCTATTCATGAGTTATAATATAATGACTGTTCTATGATATTTTATCACAAAAGTATGTGGATTATGTGATTATTGGGACCTATATCTCCCTCTAATTCATTGGGTAAAGATTAATGTTATGTTCACTGAAAATTTATGTGGGTGCTTGTCCCAAGACCAAAAAAGGGTACATGACAGGTTGTATCAATATCAAAAGATGATACACGGGAGTTCATACCATGCCCAAAGTAGGTACATGGGTTGTTATCTGAATCCTAACATTTCATGAAAGTCAGGGAGTGTATCCTTGATATAATATTTTCTATTCTTATGTGTATGCCACAAATTTAACTCTTATGCCATTGTTACTCTTTCATGGATAATGTTCATTGATTACCATGTGATTTATATATTATGAACATTTAATATTTATTTCATGACTCAATATTGTGATCTTTGATATGTAGGGTACGGTTTTGAAATGGGTTTTCCCATGTTATCAAAAACTTTTGTTCATATTATTCTTATGTATCTCTATTTTTTATTCTTATTGTGCATATGAGATCACCCTTTCTTAATTTTCCTCTACCTATGTGTTTTAGAAAGCTTTTAAGTAGGGTTTGTTTATGAAGATTACTAAATGGAATGTCATTATGGGAGTTTTTGAAGATCTTTCATCAAATTATAATATTGTGAATATAGTCTTCAGTGATGCTAAAATATAATAGTCCTCAAGAAAGAATTTGTGTAATGTATTAAATATTCATCTTAAAAGATTTAATATCCATGTATTAGAATCTAGAGTCCCTATAATCATTATATATGTTTCAGAAAATAATTATTATCCAAATATCCGTTGGTAGAAACATAGATCACTTTAATTATATCATAAAACACACTTTCTGGTGACCTAACTAGATTAATATTATATGATCACTCTGCTTTCATCTATTTAAAAATATATTTTTGAAAAATATATATATTATATTCATTATTTTTTGTATCCACTCTTTCTAGTCACATCCTCATGAAATGTATAATTTGTTTTCCAAAAATGAATATTGTACGAACATCCAATAAACACATATAATGATTATAAATTATTTTTATGATAAGTAGAATTCTAATTTCCTTTATCATTAAAATTGGTGTAAGGGGTTTTTATAAAAACTAGGATTATACATCACTTCAAACCTTTTGTAACCTATCAAGAATTATTAGTACGTAATTCTACAATTAAAACATGGTTTTCTCTTGAATGTGCACATATAAATTTACATCATGTTTATTAAAAACAAAAATATGAAGCTGATTTTGGAATATTAAAACCCTCATTGAAGTTATATGAACATTATAATATTAATTTATTTACCCTTACTAATTACTTATAGGATTCAAAATTATTATATCATAATTTATATCAATATTATTGGTGAAAATAAACCTATCTATTTTTTTTAACTTTCCTATATAGTAGGTGTCTCTGGAAGAATACCTCCCACTAAAATTGGTGGAGTTTAGTATCACTATACAAACTTATGTGAATATAGATATTTATCCTTTTTAAGTCAATTATCCTCTCACAATTTCAAAATATCATCACATCCTATAGTATGAAATATAATATTTTCTGACTAGTAACTCTTTATCTTGGGCATATAACAATCTTGAGTGGCTATAAGATAATTAACTGAAATTTTCCATGTTCTTTCTTGGTTTTTTTTATAGATAAATATGTTTTTGACAAATAGTTCTCAAAAAACAAATTATATTATGATATAATTTATTCCCATTATATTGTATCATATATGATATCAATTAGTCTATGTGATTGGAATATTTTTTTGTTGTTACACGTCTATTGTAATATAATGTTTTCAAAAGAATTATGGTTATTTTTCAATGTATATAAGATTGTTCATCGATCATACATTACATTACCATCCATTATTTTATGTTTATAAGGGAATGTGGGTTCTATAATAACTCTACTCTACATTTATATGATTGATAAATACATCATTAAGATAATTGTCACATGCCTTCCCGAAGGATCCTATTTATTTACGATGTGTATTAATTTCATTACCAAGAATTAATAAAAAATAATAGATTAATCTTATGATGTATATGAACATACCTATAGCTTATACTTATAATATTTCACCTATTTTGAAGAAAATAACTCTTGAAATTTTGTGGATTACCTTTATTTATAATGGTTTCTTGGTCTAACATGTAATAATGAAACATACCAAGTAAATTATAATTTTAGCTCCAAAACGTCTAAACATCCTACTAGGTATATACATAATAAATAATTTTATTTATTTTAACATTCCCAAGAATTTTATTTCAATATTTGGTTTTATTTGTCATATTTATATTCATCATTATTTTCTGATTCGGATATTTTTGAATAAAGTAAAGATAAACTATTAGTAAAGTACGAAAGACTATAACAATATTAATTATAATCATAAAAAAATGTATCCTAGTATCAAACATAAAATGGATATAAATATTTTTGTAATGATCTGTAAAAAATATTATTTTAACTTGAATAAATCCATATAGAAATATTATTTCACGTAATCCCCTTTATTGACTGAGGAATTACTATTGGGAATGTATTGTACCTACAATACTCTCTAAACGTTTTTGATTTTGATGCTCATAAATACACTTGTTTTATTTTTTTTTTTTATTAATTTAAGTTCATTTTAGGAATTTTATATTCATTATAGAATTATATTCAATCTTTTAAATTGCAAGAATTATTTGTTAAAGCATATGGAATGTGATTGTATGTTTTCTGGAAACAATGTTTATTTCCTACGTTGTTAAATGTAATGTAAGGAACGAACCCTATAGTTGGAAAAATGATTAAGGAATAAAACCTACATTTAGAATAGTTCATATGGATCATCAACCCTACATTATTAGAAAATTAATGATTACTAAACCTTACATTCATATGGAACCTTACGTTTGTTAAGAGAAGAAAGCATAGTTAAGAAACCCTACGTAAGTGAGGAACCCATTGTTTGAGAAACCAATGTATGGTTCATTAACCATAATTTTATAATAAACTGTATATTTTCAACCCCACATCTAGAGAATGAACACTACATAGTTGAACCAAATGTTGGATATTTTTTAATTTTTGGAAGGAACCCATCATTTTAATATTCAACACCAAATGTTTAAATCCTAGATCTTATCTGATTTTTCTATAATGGCCATGACATATTAAACGATCTAATAAACAACTATTTAGGACCAATTCAAATCTCTTTATGATTTATTCAACGAAACTTATTCATTATAGAAAATCACACATGTTCTTAAGGAAATTTACGACTCCCTTAATTATTTCGATACATGAATATTCACGTTCAATTAGAATATTTTCTAGGATCTAGAATACCGAAGAAAGTAGTCTATACTATATATTTGGTCATAATTTCTTTTATAAAAAATATATACACATTCACATATTATAATGTATTCTTGTGAATATATTTTATAGTGATTCTACATCATTCAATTGAATCTATTATTTTCTAAAGAGTTTACACTTTAGAGGAATACATTTTTAACTCGTACTACAGTTAAAGTACTTCTGTTGTTTGTTTTCATTCAAATAGAAGATCATTTGACACTATGATCCCTTCACAATTATTCTTTATTAAAAAAATTAAATTTTTAAAAGGAAGAAAATCTATCTACTTTCAATTGTTGATGATAAAATTATAAAGATCCCCCCAAAAGATCATCAAATATTTTTTTTTAATTTTTTGAGTTTTGACTAAGCTATCTCAATCATGGTGTAGTATTAGATTCTCGATCTAAGATATGGATTACTGGTTCCCTATAAATGAAATAGAAGGCTCTATTATTAGCCTTTTGGTAAAGGTATCAATTTCCTGCACTTAGCTTTAGATTTGAAGGTCTAGTGATACGATGACCCTTTTAGTGAAATTCACAAATATTGTAGAGAGGGAATTATGGGTGTGAACTAGGGGATCATTTTTCATCGAAAAACTATAAAATTTTTGTGTTCATTCTTTCTATTTATCTTCTACTCATATTTGATACATAAAAAAATGCATCATGTCTACATAAATCAAAATGGAATTAAAAATACATGATTACTGAAGTTTATCAAAAATACAAAATTCACCTCCCCTATTATGTATAATTTACAATATTCTAAACAAAAAATTGGTATCAAAGGTGAGATTTTGTGATAATGTTATGGAAAGATGAAATGAATAATGTATATTCAAAGAAGATGGAAATGGTTAATCCAATATAAGGTATGTCTATGGATCATGATTCATAATTTAATCATGACAACTATGGATCTTGGGAATCACGTATGACATATAGATGAAGAATATGAACTTAAAAGTTTATTAAACTATCATCACTCATTATATGATTCATAAAAAACCAGATACTTGGTCTGTTATATCATAGGATGAATATGAATCAACTGAAAAGTAATGAATTCATTCATCTGTGGTCTTATACCTGATTAATTTAGTTGAGTGTCATAGTTATCTACTACCTATGAAATTTGGGAGACAATAGATGTGTCATATTAAGGAACTTACAACATCAGATAGATGAGGTATGCTACTACCAAACAAAAGTTTGAAACTTTTAGAAATTTTAATGGTTAAATCATCAAATAAATGAATGGATGGTTAATAATTATTGTTTACAATATTACTGACATGGGAGATCCCATCACTTAATCAAACCAGTAATAAAATTACTCGGAGTACTACCCTCAAAATGGAATGGAATATCTACAGTTATCTGATAGCCACCACCTATCAGAAACATGACCTTTAAAAAACTAATTGTAACATTGATAATGTATGAAGTAAAAAATTCTAGGTGAAGCTAATGATCACATGAATATAGTAAAATGGGAAAACATTTCCCTTAAAGTGAAATCCTTGAATCATGAATGAAAATCAAAAGATGATGTTAAACCAAATGAATATTTATACACCTCAGATTATAAAATGTTACTTTCTTAGTTGGAATTAATGTTAATTAATTATACAAGAAAAAAGGCTTCATAAATTCATTTAATATGGATGAAAGATATTCTCGTGATGTAAGATTCTATGATGAAAACATTTGTCACATCAGACCCGATTTCTCTCAATTAAAATATGAATAAATGAAGAAAGAAAGAAAATATTATAAGAATATAGATTATGAGAATAAATTAAAACGAAGTATAAAGGATATATTGAGTATATATGAAGACTCTTGTAGCACCTGAAAATCCAAATCAGATAAAGAGCCAGAAAATATCAAATACAATATGTGCTTTATGGCTAAAAAAGAATATGAGGTAAAAAATTACTCTTCTTCTACCTATGAATTTGGTAGTTGTTAAAGTATTAACAAGGTTTCCTATAGTTATATTCTAGGGGAGAAATATGACTCTTTAATAAAGAAACAAAACTCATTAATATATATATATAATGTTTTTTAGGCGAAAGAGATACTATTCTAAAATAATGTAAATATATAATTGAAAAATTCAACTCATCCACACAACATTATATTGATCCTGAAAAAGGATAAAATAATTATATGATGAAGTATAATCATATAAAAGTGATTCTATTTATTTACTAAATGAGATAATAATATTATTAGCATTATTGTAAAAATGTTACTCAAATATAAAAATTAAAAATAAAAAAGTATGTATGAAAAACCAAAAATATATAAAAATTAATTTGTGCCCAATTCTACAAATACTAACTTCTTTCATTATGGAATAAAATGTCATTACACTAACAACAGTTATTTGATAAATACTAAAATATGTGGTATTAAAAATTATTTTATTTCTAAAAGTATGTATGATGCAATTTATAATTAAAATTATAGAGAGATAAGGTAGATCTGGATTCCTAGATAATTTCATGATGACAATATTGGACCCATGAAAATATGTGTACCAAAACAATCCAATGTTCAATTACTCATTCATGAAAAAGACCACAAAAAAATAAGGATATATGGTATATGGATAGTGGTTTTTCCAAACACATGAGTGGAGACTCATCAAATTTCCATACATTAACTCAAATGAATGTAGGAATAGTTACTTTTGGTGACAATGAAAAATGAATGATAATTGGATTGGGAACTGCTAGAGATCTAAAGACTACATAAATCAAAAAGTACTCTATGTGCATGTTTTAAATAAAACATGGTAAGTATTTCTCATCTTTGTGATTATAGATTTTATGTTCATTTTTCTAACAAATCCTACTTAGTTTTCAAAGATAAACTGCTTAAATATAAGGCACTATGAAATAAAAATGATTATACTTTGGATCATAATTATTTATGTAAACAAAATAGTGAACTATTTAAATACTAAGAGAAATGAGTTATGGATCTGGAATAGATGAAATGGAAATTGCAATATATATTCTTCATATAAATTATATAATAAATAGTTAGTGTATGATTTTCCTAGTATATAGTTTGAAATTGATAGATTATGTGATGCATGTCAAATTTGAAAACATCACAAATATTCATTCAAATAAATTTACATAATTTTTATATCTATACAATTATAAATTAACCATATAGATTTGTTTGGACCATCACGAGTGGATTTTTTGGATAGTAAATTATTGGTTTATGTTTTAGTTGATGATTTGTCTTGATTTACTTGTGTTTATTTTTTAAAACTCAAAAGTGAAGCACTCACTATTTTTGAATGATTTTGGAAAATTGTTTAAAATGAAAAATAATTTAAAATAATTTCATTGACATGTGATCATGGTGGATAATTTTAGAATCAATAATTTCATTCTTCTTTCTCAAACCTAAATATTAAAAATACCTTCTTTACACCAATAACACCTTAAAAATGGAATTCTTGAATGAATAAATATAACTATTCAAGAAATGGTAAGGACTATATTGAATGAATATGGTCTTCCTACATATTTTTGGGTTGATGTAGTAAGAACTACTTGGTATATCATTAATATAGTTTTAATAAGGTTAATAATTAAAAAATACACCAAATAAACATAGGAATAATAGAAGACCTGATATAAAGAAATTTAATTAATTTGGTTGAAAAGTTTATATCATGAATACTAAGTACAACCACGGTTAGTTTGATCCAAAAGATGATAGTGTAATATTTTTATGATTTTATACAACTTATAAAGCCTGTAGAGGATTTAATAAAATTTCAAGGATAGTTAATGAATGAATTAATGTGATGTTTGATGAACCTAAACCTTTTATTAAAAAGAGTGATCAAACATATAAAATTACTGACTCATTTGATAGATTGAGACATGAATCTACTAAAGAGGATTTTGAAAATGATATAGATAAATTTTATTCTATTTCAAAATAAAATGAAATAGTAGATCCTATATGTTACTTGCCGACATAGTCTATAACCATAAAGAACCATCCTTTAGAAACTATTATAGGATACCTAGATACTGGAATTATAGGTAGAATAATTTTTGTGAATCTAGATGAATTTTTATCCTACATATCTCAATTAAAACTGAAATCTATTGAAGAAGATTTAAGAGATTCGAGGAGGATGTTAGAAATGAAAGAATAACTAAAAAAATTTAGAAGAAATGAAGATTATAATTTTTGGTAAATACGAGTAGAATATCCTATAATAGGAACTAAATTGATCTTTAGAAATAAAAAGGATGATCATCGGATCATAACCAAAAACAAACATAGATAATAAGTATAAGGATATAATCAAGAAGAAGGTATATCAAAAAAATTTGGGATACAGATAGCAGCCTTCTCCCTTTATATTAAACCAAATGAAAAATTACAATGCAATGAGTTACAAAACATCCCTACACAAGCGGGTAGAAACCTTTCTACAATAATCAGAATTAACAAGATGGATACAAAACTTTGGAGCTATGAAATACCAGCTAGAGCTAACCTCTATTACTTCTCTTTTTGAAAGAGCGTCTGCCACTTGATTGGATTCACGAAGAGAATTCATGACATCAACAGAAAGCAGGTCCGCAAGTTGTATAAAATCATCCCACAGTAATAGAATCCTCCATGGCACATTCCTTGATTGATTTTTCATAATTCGAATAGCAATAGCAGAATCTGATTCTAACCATAATTTATTCCATTCTTAAGCTATATTAGAATCCATTATAATAAATTTATTTTATATATCTCATAATAACATTAAAATATATCAGATATATGTTAAATTTCCATTTTTAAATGGATATTTAATGAAGGATGTTTAAGATCAACAACCCCTAGGTTTTGAAATACCTCATAAACCAAACTCTTTTTTAAACTTACCAAAGATGTTTATGGCCTCATACAAGGACCTAGAGATTGGTATGAAAGATTAAAATAATTTTTGTTAGAAATTTTATTTTATGTAGGATTTTTATATCCTAATAATATTATTAAAATTATTTGTTCTAATATTTTATTAGCACAAATATTTGTTGATGATGTTAATTTTGGTTTAAAAAATAAAAATCATTACAATGATTTTTCAAATTTAATGCAAAAATGAATTTGAAATGATTATGATGGGAGAAATTAGTTTCTTTTTAGGATTTCATATTTATTAAAATGATTATGGAAATTTTTTAAATCAAAGTAAATATATTATTTATTTATTCAAAATGTTCGTACTTGAAAATTGTATTAATTTTACAAATCCTTTATGTACTAATATAAAACATGATTTGGATGAAGTTGGAAAACCATTTGAAAAAAGGTTATATAGAGGAATTATTGGTAGTTAATCATATATTACTTATATAAGATGAGACATTATGTTTTATGTATGTTTATGTTCTAGATTTCAGTCAAATACAAAATAATCTCATCTTACTACAATGAAAATAATTTATAGATATCTAAAAAGAACTGTTTTCGAATCTCTTATTTACCCCTAAACATATAATATTAATTTAATTTCATATAATGATTTTTATTTTGGAGGATGTGTATTAGATATAAAATGAACATTATGAACATTTGACTTTTTAGGAAAATCCTTAGTATCAGTGTATAGTATGAAACAACACCCAGTTGCTCTATCAATAGTCGAGGTGGAATATATATCATTGGGTAGTTTTTGTGTACAAGTATTGGGGATGAAACAAAATCTACTAGACTTTGGACTAAATTTTGATAATTTTCCTTTTTTATAAAAGTAGTGAAATTAATATTTCATAAAATCCTCTAAGTCATTCTAGGACAAAGCATATTGATATAAGACATCATTTTTTAGGGGTTCATGTTTTGAAAAGGTATATATCATTAGAATTTATAACTATTGAACATCAATTAGATGATATTTTTAATAAACCACCTACCATTGTATGTTTTGATTTTATTAAGTAGAATTTATGATTACATAATTTTGAATAAATGTTTATAAATTTATTTTTGGAAAATATGTTTAGTGTATTTATACATTTTTTACTTATATTAATTTCCCTGTCAAATTAATATTTGATTTATTTTATTAAATAAATTTTTATTATTTTTATTTATAATTTTCGTGTTTTCTAAATCTAAAAAAATAATGGTTACCTTTTGTAATCATTATGAGGAACCGGACCATGCAATCTTCCATCAGAAAAACCATAATCATTCCTTAAAATTTTTTTCAAACCATTTTTCCTCCCAGGGACATCATCCTTATTACAAACCTTATAATCCAAAAACATTTAATATTCTGATTCTTATAAGTGAGCGAGACAAAGTGAAAAGATGATGGTGAACCAATCGATCTGAAGCATCAGCATGTCCCCTTCGAGAAAATTCATTGAGGAAAAGTCATAGATTTTTAATGGTTGTATGAGATAGAACTTATTCTAAAACTAGATCCTCTGTTTCAAGGTTTGGAATTTCAATTTAATGAGGAGAACACAAATTTTTTTATGAGATAGAACTGATACATTCTTATAGAAATATTTAGTTTAATTTAAGTGAAATAGAAGATACGATATTTTCTCAAATAGAAGATAATAATTTTTTGATATCCTCAGTAGAAATTTTCATATTTTGAAATTAACTCATGATGGAGTATTCGAGTTTGATCTTTGATCTATTGGAAATCAAGATCACAAATCTGAAGATATTATTTCATTTATATTTGGATCAAACAAATATTTAGAAACTGATTGTAAAGGATCTTGAGGAAGACCAGAAGATCATGGTAAATTTTATTCAAACTTCTATTGATCCTAGGATTTTTTAGACGGAGAATATTTTATACCTCGACATTTATGTCATGTTTTTTTCATTAGTGACATGAAATTGAAATTTCCCAGATATATGGTGAGATGTGTGAGTTATTTTTTCCATTCATAGGAAAGGATGTCATTATATCCATATGGACATATACCTATCTTATTTTGTTTAGGGAATATTTTATTCTTATTTTTTAATCTTGAGTCAAATTTCTTCACAATAATATATTGAAAGATGGTACAATAATAAAATTTGGTATCTTTTGGAGTACAGTAAAAAGTAAGATAATGCCTTTTGGTGTAGATAGAGAACCAAAATCAAGATATTTTTCTTAAGGGGAGAATGTAAAAGGGAAGTCTTTATGAAATGAAGAAGTTAGAGAATCCAAAATTGAATTTCTCACATAGCCAAGACAAATAAAGCTTTGATATGATGATATAGATCATGCTGAAGAAGATTTAGAAGAAAGAAATTGTGAGGAACTTATCTTTAGTCCAAGGAATAGAGAAGAACCCCAGCCTAAGGATCCAATGATAGGATCTGAAGATGCAACTCATTTAGTTGATTCAGAATAACTAGGTCATACTATAGACAAACAAGATGAAATTCAATATCAAGAGCTTCAGATTTTTCCTCAACCTGATCAATAGAAAGAAACTTCTCAATTAGATTACAAAATTCAAAAATCAATAACTAATACCAATGAATCATTGAAATTTAGGTTGTCACTACCATTTTTTAATCCTTAGAAAGAACTACATCTATTTTTGATGAAAGGATAGAGGTCCTTGAAGGTATATCTTTTTTATGTGAGATGTCAGTTGAAAAATCATTAGTTTTTTTGGAAGTGGAGTCTCAATCAATGAATGTTGATGAAGTAACATCTAATTCTATAGAAAAATAGATTGAATATCTTGTAATTAAGTTTAAAAAGGATCAATTGGATTACTCTATTCATCAAAAAGATTTGGAAATTTCAAATAAATATCTAGAAGAGTTGAGAAATTCATCTGCTTAATTAATGAATTTAGAGTATATTTAGACTCAGCATTAAGATTATATATAAAATTCTTTGTCAAAAGGGATTTTGATTTATTTAAGAGAGACATGTTTTAATTGTTTTGGAATAAAAATATGAACATGTTTCTAAAATAGATTTGGAGATTTGAAATAGTACATGGGATGTTAATTTACTTCAATTAATAGAGATATTAGTCAGTCAACGACTTCTACCTCTACACCTCCAACATCACCAGATCAACTCAAAGGTTTCAATATATCACATCAGTAGTGGATGATATGAACTAAAGGATGTTTAATATTTTGTATAATCATGAAATCTTATTAGTTTCTATGGATAATCAGATTTATCTTTTTGAGAAACTGATATCAAGTGAAGCTAGAATGAGGTTGTAACTTAATAAGTTCCATGATAATATATCTCAGTTTTAATATATTGAGGAAAATATTCGTAAATATTTCATAGTCAATTTGGTTGAAAACATGAAATTAAGTCAAGATTCATGAATTTTGATAAAATTAGTTGGAAGAAAATATTTCATGAAGGTTACACGCTCATATGGAAGAATTGAAAAGATTTTTTCTAGGGGCCCAGGCTTCACCAAAAATAGTACCTGAAACTATTGTTTACCAAAACATTTCACCTTCTACCAGACACGTTGTTTAAACACTTTTCTCGAATCCAAACCCACTCGTGTATTTTTCTAGTTTTTATAATAAAATTTATAGTGTTCCATTTATATTTTGTGCTTCATTTCTATGTTTTCTCTATTTATATCTATTTCTAGAACCCACGTATTATTTATAAAAATTGTACAGTGTAAACATTCATTTATTGTTTTATGAAACATTAAAAGGGTTTTATTTCATTTTCATATGCTTTTTTTATATCTAAAAAGGGGCAGAAAATTGGGTAAACATAACATTCATTTTTTAAATACAAATAATTCTTTGAAATCAAAAAAAATTACTTGATAAAATTTAAAATTATCTCTTTGGAGTTTAAAAAATTTTATAAATTATTTTATTGGTCTTGAAATCATTAAAAAGGGGGATATTGTTGGTCACATATTGTGTCAATAAAAATATATAAATAATATTGATTTAGATGATCACAAAAACCATTGTTTGTTTTTATAAGAATATTACTTTTAGTTTATTTTAGGAAATTAATATTTATTTTGGAATTATGTTCAAGATTTTAAATCCCATGAAATTTTCATTAAATAATTTAGAACATTTTTTTATGTTTCCTAGAAACACTTTTTTTACCATATATTGTTAAACAAAACGTAAGGAACAAAACCTAAATTGGGAACAACTCATCAGGAATGAACCCTATAATAAGAATCGTACAAATGGATCATTAATCCTATGTTATCATAAAATAATCATCAAAATTACCTTACGTTTAGATGGAACATTGTGATTATTAAGAGAACCAAGTATATTTAAGGATCCATATGTAAGTGAGGAACCCTGTATTTGAGAAACAAATATATGGTTTATCAACATTATTTTTATAATATATATTACGTTTAGAGAATAAATGCTACATATTTTAACCCTACATTTGGTATTTTTCATTTTATGAAGGAACCCTAAGTTTGACGTTTCATCGCCAGAAGTTAAAATATGTGATTTTATTCATCATTTCTAAAATGGTCTTCACATATTTGAAGATCTAATAAAATATCATTTATTACTGATTTAATGATCATTATGATTTATTCAAGGATCTATATTTATCATAGAGATTAACTCTTGTTCTTAAGGGAAGTAAAGAATCACCTACTTATTTTTTTTACTTTAATATCTATGTTCTGTTAGGATATTTTCCTAGATCTGGAATACCAAAGAATGTAGTATACTTAATATATTCTATCACAATTTCTTTTGAAAAAACAAGGGTACACATTCACATATTCAACAATATTCTTGTGAATATTGTTTATAGTGCTTCTTCAACATGTGATTGAATCTACTATTTTCTGAAGATTATACACTTTAGTGACATAATTTTTTTACCTCATACTAATTTTTTTGTTTCTATTCAAATTAAGTGTCATTTTCAACTAGTTTTGATATAAGGTTATTATTTCTTGAAGGATTTAATTTCTAAAAAAGTATATCAATCTATGGTCAATAATTGATACAACAATTGTGATGATCATCCTAAACCATCATCAAATTAATTTCTTTTGATTTTTTAGAGTTTTGAATTCATAGACTCAGTCAAGGTGGAGTATCAGCTTCTCGATCAAAGCTGTGGATTACTAGTTCCCTATAAAAGAACCAAAAGCCTCGATTTTTAGCCTTGTTGTAAAGGTGTAAACTATTTGCACTTAGTTGTGGATTTTAAAGACAAATGATAAGAGGACCATTCTGGTAAAATTCACCAAGCTTGCAGAGAGAGAATTGGTGGAGTGGAAAAGGGGATCTTTGTGCCCTGAACGACTAAAAATTGATGTTTTCATTCTTCATATTTACAAGATGCTCAGATTTATTAGAGAAAAATATGCTTCACATCTACATAAATATAAAATTATTTTGAAATCCAAAATCTCTGAATTTTATCAAAAAGACTGAATTCACCCCCCCATCTTATGTTTTCTTTGTATTATTATGATCTAACAATTACCATCTCTCATCTTCTTAGAGAGTTCACCTTACTTCCGATAATGTTTATGAACTCCCGTGGTTCTTGTCTTTGAATACAAATATGTGATTTTAAAATTTTAAGCAATACCCAAGAATAGAAACGTAAAAAATATATGCAATGATGAATTTACTTGAATAATTAGTTTTTTGTTACTTATTGTTCAATTGATTATAATTTCTCTTCTAGTTACCTTTCTTACCACTTGAGAAGTAGATAATATTAAATTCACTACTCTACCACTGAATCATTTTTTTAATGGATGCTTTAATGAAAATATTGAATTTGAAGAGGTCATGGTATTTTCAACATATTCATTCAATTTTTTCCCCAAAATAAGTGATGAACCATATTCCCACTATTCCCCATATTCATAGTAAATCATAGTCAAGATATTTCTGAGTGGATTCTCTATAATGTTCATTCTATAGTTTTGAAAAAAAATACAGTGTATATTGGTGATAGGAATGATAATATGATATTAATAGATTATTTAGTATCTATATGGAAGCCTAATTTTACTAATTGGTCGATATAATTCATCATTTTGAGCTGATATCACTATTTAGGTGCCTATATCCTAATTTACCCTGGTACAGTGAAATGATGATCTCATTTATCATAAGACTCTCTTTCTCCTTCACAAGGGATAATGGATGATATATCGTTGTTTATACATCCATGTCTTTATGTTTTATATTTTTATCCTTAGGTATAGATCATAGTATGATGTAATTATCATTATAGTCATCCTCTATATATATTTCATTAGTTTCCCTTCATCTTCACTCACTCGGTGTGGTGGCTGATTAAAAATAGTGGAATCTAATATATAATATTAATTTTCAATAGTAAAATGTATAAAAATTGTTAAAATCATAGAAATTTATATCATCAAGGAAATGGTCTGTGTCTAAGAATTTTCCCTATAACATCTTGGTTTTTCTCACTATTTTATAGTATATGTAAAAGTATAGTTTAGTAGATTATATTTATTACAATGTCAGGTGTAAAAAATATATTTAGCTAGCCTTCTATTATTTTATCAAATATCAATAACCATCACTATTGGATTTGGAATACCCAACCACATGGATATTCTAGTGAAAAGGATTCATATATAACTTCGTATAACCCAAATTTTTGCATGGTCAAATAATTCAAATGGATTATGGTTGGTGGTCTCGCACACTAAATTAATCGAAAATTCATAGATTCATTAAGTGGAATCCCAATCCAGAAATCCTAACTACGATTTCTTCAATACTAGCCTCTAAATTACAAATTGTCTTATAAGGGAAAAAATTCATGATGGAAACTTGTTTAGGCCTACCCAAAACATCCATTATAATTCAATAATAAATGAAAGTATCTTAAAGAGGGATATAAAAACACTTAAATATATTGTTTCCTTCAAAACCATGTAATTTAAGGCTGATTTTAAATTCATCTTTCTTTAGTAATTATATTTATATTTATACATAAATATTATTTATTTTATGATTTTAAATTATTTCTAATATTATGTTAATTTTATATAATTAATTAAGAATGTTTTATAAAATATTTTGTGAAAAATACATTTATTTTATTTTTTCCTAGCATTATCAATATTTAATTCAAATTATGTTATCACAGTTAAATATAAAAAAATTTACATCAAAAAAATATAAATAATAGGTACGTTATTGGGGGTATAATATAAATAAACATAGAAACCTATAGGCTATAAGGATTTGTTTTGGCCCACAGGGAATAACCATATTACCTTCCATTTTATTGAATAGTTCACAGAGGACTAGTTAAATTGAAAGACCATTACATAGTCTAAAGGATCTGCATTGTGTTCATATTTTAATGGGTCTTCTCCCATACCTATTCCATCATTCCTACATCAGTGTCCCAACATCAGCTTTCATTACTTTTATCCTACATCACCACCCATAAATCCACCCAAGGGATGTAAAGAATCAAAACCAAGTCACTTTGATGTGAAGGATAGTGGTGAATTCCACTTAAACACCAATCAGAACACACCACATAAATAAATAAATAATTATGCAGAAGATAATACAAAATAAACAATTATTTTAAACAAAATCATTAACTACTGGTTATTTTATCGAGAATATGATAATCTAACACTTGATCCAAGGTGAATAACTTCTTATGTTTAGTTTGTCTTAGGTTGTAAAATTTCACCTTTGTCCTATGTTTCTCGTTCATTGGTGTCAACTCGTCTTAATCTTGACCTTTCTTCTCTCATATTAGAGCCACATCCATTACATATTATTGGTCAATATTATGTGAGTGGAGTTGAGAGTTTGTGCTTACATAAATAAATAGTGGACAAACATTCATGCAAATAATAATAAGGAGTTGATAATAAACAATTTAATTCCTTGAGGTTTTAGAATAGTTTTTTCTTTTTATTAAATGTTTATTAAATGAGTTGTTTCATGACTACAAAAATAAAATATATTTTATCATGAATTATCTTCTATAAAATTATATTCTTTCACTCTAAAAACCATAAAAATGGAATAAATTGATTCAAAATATATCCATGTTATAAAAATAATATTTTTAATATCTTGGTATTTATTTAAGAAATAAAATAAATATATATATTTTTATTAAACATGACGTTATTTTTAATATGTTACAATTTCAAAAAAAATATTTTTTAATTAATATTATCTGATAATGAGATTATGGGAATATGATAATAAAATTAATCATTATTGTTTTGGAATTTTTTGGTGAAAAATTATATTGAGTGAAAAAAATAAATTTTAATACTAATATAAAATTTAATGATAAAAATGAACATTATGGTATATAAAATTATAAGTTTAAATATTACTATAAATTTTAATAGTAATTTATTTAGAGAAATATAATATTACAACATGAAAATATTTTATTTTGAAAGTTTTGTACTTAAGATAATTATATTCTAATTATTTTAAGTAGAAATTAATATTTTTAATGATAATTATAATGTGTTATAAGTAATATATATTTATTATGTTATTTTAACTGAATATAATGGTTAATATAATAAAATAAAAAATAATTTTATCATTTTACAGAAATGGAATATCGTTCATATTGATAGGAACTAATAATCAAAATATATAAAATATATATAGAATAATAAATTAACATTAATTAAGGGAGATAAATAGATTATAAGAATCATAAAGAAGAGAAACAATATAAAATTTTAATATATTGACTTTTTATAATTATTCTGAATTATCAAAGATGTAATTAGATAATAAATTATTTTACATTTTTTTTAGAAAAGTAATTTATATATTCTTGGTATAGTGAAAAAATGGGTCCAATCACCACTTTCACATAAGGTGATCATTCCAACCTCTAGTTGTCCAACCAATCATCGACCCATAATGAATGTTTGGTGGCTTAGATAAGTTCGAGTGTGGGATAGTAGAGGAGTATTCACATAGTTGCGCATCTGGGGGGTAGATAACATCTACACGTACGGTTTGGAATAGTTTGACACGGGCAAGCACCAACACCCAAAAAATTGTATTGATATATTAGTCCATATGCAAATATATTAAGGAGTTCCCAGTTCAATAAAATTTTGATGTGTGATATGTTGGTGCGGGAAATGGTCACTGTTTAAGAATAATGCACACTCCAAAAATGAACCCACCATTGTGGTATTCACCCTCCTTTAGGAAAATGTAATGATATTATAAAAATATATATATATATATATATATAAACTTATGTATTATTCATGTCAAGGTTGTGCAACCTTCATAAAATTGTGATACATTGGGAGGTAAGGGACAAAAAAATGTAATGTTGTAAAGGATGTCCCGCCATCACCTTCATCCTCAAAAACGTTATTCTCATATTGTTGTTCATGGTATCCATTAGATATGAATCTTGTGAAGTAATTTACATTATAAAAAATAAAAAACCACACAGAGTGACATTTACAAATGCATTTTGATGTAATAATATGGGGGGGATGAGGAAAAATGATAAACAAAAACCAGCATGGTAAGATGTACTCATCTTTATCCCATCATGAAACTATTGCATAGTCATCGATATATTATATATATACACACATGAATATACATTTTTCATCATTGGGACCACACCCAGAATGTTTGAAATTTGAGTAGTTTAGGATAATGGTACAATTAGTGGTGAATTAATTTACTATTATAGGGTCAGCGAGCTGTAATAAAATTACAGCAGTAGTATAAAAAAATATTTATTTTATAAGAGTGATTTAATTTCTATTTACCTAACACATAATAGTTGGTTAAATAATTATCTAGAAATAAAACATAATAAAATTCAAAGTATATGTGTCTTATAAAAGGATCTCTTTCTTGGGTATGAATCAAACAACACTAACTTAAGATTACTTTAATAGAAAATAAACATTTTCCCTAGCGTGTGGTTGACATAAAAAACATAGTCTAATGAATGTTTAGTTTTAAGAGTTTCATTTGGGATGTAGTTCATCAAAATTAGGTTCCCTACCAATAGCTTCAAAGAAATATTTAATTGCATTTTTTTTAAAACACTGATATTCTATTTTAATGTATGCACTTTTCATTCAAAATCATTTTATCCTACACACAAATTTTATGTAAGTCTATTTAATAGGTTTAATAATTTTAATTTTTATTTATAATTTTTTTTACTTTTGTTTCACATTCATAAATTAACTATTATCCGTAATTTAAAAATCATCCACCTCATGATTCAATATTAGAGATTAATTTAAAGGATTTTTCAATGAATTTTAAGATTATTATTATAATTATCTTCATTTTATATTTTAATGTGTGTATTTTTTTCAAAAAAAATTTAGGGTATTCATCATCTCACCATTCATGTATGTACATTTATTATATTTTGTATAAATCAATTTTAAATATTTTTTTAAGGATTTTTTAATAAAAAAATTAAAATATTTTTTTATGAAAAATATTTTTATTATGTGTTTTTAAAATTTGGAACTTTTGAATTTCAAATGATGATGAGGAAAGAAGATTGAACGCAAAACTTCATGGAACTCTATCCGTTAAGTGAATAGCAGGACCTATATAACCTTCATGGTTCCAAGTTACCTCATATATATTTTTTTCTAAGATTATAATGAGTTTTACAAAAAATCAATAGATTTTTTTTAAAAGAAAATATTTTTCTATTTTTCAAAGTATAATTTTTAATTTAAAAAAAATCAATTTATATAGAGGATTTTATATATTTTTTATTTTTAAAAAGGTGAAATTTAGCATTTTATGTTTTATCAAAGGAATATTTTTTATAACAACCTTTTTCATTAGGAATATTTTTTCCATAAAACCATTTTTTATTTTCAAATGGTAATTTTTCCACATAATTTTTATTATGTTCAAATAATTTCATTTGATGAAAATAAGTTTGACATATTTTAATAATTTTAAATCCATTGGGGTTTCATTTTATTAGAAACCCCATACTGAGATTTTATGATCACCTTAAGTTTTTAATTGTTTTTATAGGACTTAATGATTAGTATGAGATATTATGAAGTTATGTCTCGATTATGAGGTTTATACTTAGTGAATCTAAAGTGGTATTCAAATTGTTTTCATGAAATAAAAATATGTCTATTTAACATATATAGTATGATTATTGATATGTAATTGAAATAAAAATTATTTAAAATTCTAGAACAAAAAATATCTTGAGAATTTAGTGACTTCATACTAGATAATGAAGTTGTAATTTTAAATTTTAAAATTTGGGTCACTACTTTGTTATCAAAGAATATGTGTAAATGAGTATTTGTTTCTAGAATAAGACACAAGGGTGAGGTTCTAGGGCCTCCCTTTTGGTATCATTGACGAGTTTAAATAAAAATGGATATTAAGATGTTATTATTTAAGGATATTTTAATTTTATAAATTCCCATTGGTGTTTTTATTCTTATATTTTAGAGTAATAGAATACATATCTAAATTATTTTTATGTTTATTGTAAAGATAACATATATTCTAATGATGAAATAATTGATATACATTATATTGTTTCATTATTTTGGTGTTATAAATCAGTAGAGTCCTCTTTTAAAATTAATTTTTTCTTTGAGAAAATTCATATTTTTTTTGATAAAACCATCTCACCAACTCTAACTAATTGAAATTAAAAATATTATTATTTTTTGTGGATAATTATGATGTAAAATTGATTATTTATTTGAAAATTAAAATTATAAGGGAAAAACATTTAATGGATGATTAATGTAACATCCCAATATTTTTGAATTATTTTTATCTTTTAAACAAATATTTATTAAACATCTCACATAAAAACTAAATAAAACTATGATATATTTTATCATGAAAAATATTTCAAAATATAATATAAAATTCTATAAAAACAAAAAATATATATATAATAAATTAGTTTAAAATATTCATATTATAAAAATAATATTTTAACTATATTTTAATTTATTTTATAAATAATATATATATATCCAAATTTTTATTAAAAATTTAGTTATTCATAATACATTCACATTTCAGAAGTTATATCTATTTTTAATTAAATTGTAATGATAATGAGATTATAGATAATATGTTAATAAAATTAATCATTAATGGTTTATAATTATTTCGTGGTAAATTATATTGAGTTATAAATATAGATTTTAATAGTAATATTACATTTAATGGGATAAACAATATTTGGGTATATAAAATATTAATTTTAAATGAGAATAAAAATTGTAATAATAATATAATTTGGGAAATATAAATATTATGACATGTATTGTATTAGATTGAAATTAATTTATATAAAATAATTATAATAGAATCACATTAATTGGAATATAATTTATTTAATTGAAAAGATAAATTTTGGTAATAATATTATATTTACTAATGTATTGGAGATTAATATAATGATTGTTATAATAAATTAATTATGTATTTAAGATATATGAGAAATAGAATATATTTAATATTTATATTAATGAATATTTAAAATATCAAAAATATTTAGTGTATAATATATCATCATGAATAAATAGAAATAAATATATTATAATAATTATAAGGAAAAAAATAATTGGAATTTTTAAATATTTTAATTTATAGAATAAGATTGAATTTATGAAATTTTAATTAGAAACTAATTTTTCATAGTTTATTTTTAACAATCTATTTTATAGATGATTTGTCTCAGAAATCTTCCTAACAAACCCTAACACGATGTCTAGATCTTGAAAATCACCAGGCAGTCATCTAATCATCGATGCATATAGTAGGGCCATGACTTGGGTGAGTTTGATTATAGGCCATTGAATATGTATTCATATTGGAGAAAAAATTTGGGAAAGAGGATACATAGTGACCCCACATAATGGTTAACATTATGGGTTGTCGTTTAATACCAACACCTAATATACACCATCATCCTCTTAAGATACATATTGATGTGTGATGTATCACATGGTAGAATGAAAGATTTATGTGGGATAGGTTAGTGAAGAACTCTTCACCATTTAAAAGTAAATTGATCATTGACATCTTTAACCTCGCACATGACCTAATAAAGGATTATTGATATACAATATATATAATAAAAATACATTAGGCTTGTCGAGGTGGTGTAACCTTCATGAAATTGTCAGATGAAGTGTGGTAAGGGATAAAATTAAATTCTAAACCCTAAAAAATATCTCATCATCATCTTCAACCACACCTACATGATTTTGAGGATGATTTTCATATTTCTCATCCATCAGGCCAGTTATGACCTCACTTCCTTTAGTAATAAGATAAAAAAATCACTTTGAGGGGTCTTCATAGAAGTATTTCGTCATAATAATATTGAAGGGATGAGGTAAAACTATGAATTCTAACTGACATGGTATGTTTTCCGTGTCCTCATCCTAGCAAGAAATTATTGCATGGACATCACTATACTATTTATATATACCCGTTTTATATCAATAAAACCACACCAATAATGTTTGACATGAAAATAGTTGAGGTTGATAGCATGAGTGTGGGTAAATAAATTTAATATGTTGGGGTATGCGAGATATGGTGTACTTATAAAGAAAGAAGAAGAAAGTCATTTCAATATAAGAGTCATTGTATGCATATTTCTACATCACAAAATAGTTTGTTAAACAATAATAAGGTAATAAAAAATATTTAAATTCACATTGGAGGTGGGTCTTAAAATAAAATATTTGATCTCATGTGTGAATCCGACGATGATCTTATGAGCTTCATTCACTAGAAAAATGCATTTTCCTTTGTATATGGTTTAAAATAATGCGAGGGAAGAAGAGTGATTTGCAAGAGTTTCTAATGAGAGGGAGTTACATAAAATATGTTTTTCTTCGGTCTGGTTATCACCAATATATGAGAAAATTGTAAGGGGGATAATTTTTTAAAATCCATTTATCCTCTATTTTAATTTTTTTTTTATTTCAAAAAAATAATATACTAAAAACTAATTGAATGTAAATATCATTTATGAGATGAGTTTTTTATTTTAATTATAATTTCCTATTCTATTTTCCCAACATATTAATAAAATAACTGTGACTGATCATTTTCAAAATCATCCCCTTAATGATTTAATATTAAATATTTATTTAAAGGATTTATCCAATAATTTATGTAGCATCATATTATTGCCTTTTTTAATGTTTTAAAGTGTTTATTTATAATGAAACACTTTTTTGTAGTATTCATAAACTAACCATATATTTATTTACATAGTATTACTTTTTTATGAATGAATTTTTGCGACAAATTTTAAGGATTATAAAAGGAGATATTTAATGTATTTTTTTAGGAAAAAGGTAAGCTATGACATGTTTTTAAAAATATGTACTTGCAAATTATAAATAATGATGAAAAATGTTATTTAAACCCAAATCCTCATGAGACCATATCCACTAAGAGATAGGTGGCCACTATTTTCCTTTAATGTTCGAGAGGAACCTATGGATTTCATATTCTTTGATTTCAAATATTTTTATTTCAAATACTTGGATTTTATATTAAAATAAAATAATGTGAAATGTTTTTAAAGTAAATTTATTTATTTGATAGGATTTGTTTTTAATTTAAAAAGTATTTTAAAGGTTTTTGTTTTTAAATAATTCAGTCGTCTGTATTTTATTTTTACCAAAGAGTTATTTTTTATATCAGCCATTTACATTATGAAATTTTTTATTTTAAAATAATTTTTTTCCTAATGTATATTTTTCAAAAAAAAATTATGTAAAAAGTGTTTTTTGATTGAAGTATTTTAATTAATTTTTCAATCATTTTAAAACCAAATGGGTTATTGTAACGACCCAAAATTTCATTAATGGAAAATCCCTCTTGATCAAGTTAAATGTTTCTTTATGAAAAATGTTTTTATAAGATATCAACTTTTTAGTTTTACTTTAAGATTTGTGACCGTTACTTTTATAGCCATTGAACAGTGATCATCTGGGTAGTTTAAATATAAGGCTTTAACGAACCAATTTTCTACTCAGACAAAGGAAGCGATGGCCTCATCCAGTAGAATTTCCCCTTACGAAGCCCATTTGTTGGAGCTCGGAAAGGAGGTGGCGTCTTTGGGCTTTTCCCTTGACCAAGCCCAAGCTGAGCTTCATCAAGTCAAGCTCGAACGTGATCGTCTACAGGGAAAATGGAAGTTGATAGAGATTACCACTCGAGCAATGTTATCCGAGCAACCCCAAGAGTCTGTCACCATCGCACACCTTACCCTTAGGTCTTATGCGGCTATTTTAAGTGGTTATGTAACAAATAAGTAGCACCATGTTCATGTACATTATTTTTGTATATAATAATGAATATAATTTCTAGTCATTTTTGATACATTGTAATTAGTTTTTAAAGTACAAACGGTGTTTTTAGTTATTATTTAATTAAGAATTATATTTTATTAAATTAAAGGATTTTTGAATTAAATAATATTTTAATAAAATATTATTATTAATATTAAATAAATTTTTATTAAATATAAATGATCTTATAATTTTATGAATGCAATTAAAATTTTTATTAAGGTTTGAAAGCCATTTCTGTCGAAACCCGTGAATTTTTTTATAAATGTCGGTGTTTATTTTAAAAGTGAAAATTCACATATTTAGAAAATTATTTAGATAAAATAAATATTATTTTTGGAATCAGGACGTCGAAATTATCCAATGGTGAATTTTTCATAATTTTCTGAGACAGTCAAATTTTTGGGTAAAAATTAAATACCATTTAAATATATAATGTGTTTTATGACATCATAATGACCCAATGGTGATGTAATAAAATACCATAATCCTTATGTTCGGCCAAAATATGTTTTATCATTAAAATAATGAGGTTTCGGGTTTGTTTGACTCACTTTTCAAAGCATTAATGGAGCCCTCAAGACTTATTCAACACTTTACCTTTTTAAATTAATTTCCATGGGAGTGTGACTCACCTCCACATAAGCAACCCTATTTTTTTAATAAGTTCGGACCTTGTCCTTGTAAAATATTGTTTTCCTCTTTCCTTTTCCAGAAACCATGGGCAAATACCATGGGATGGTTTGTGGTTTGGATTATTTTAATATAAGGGGTCCCAAACCTAAATAATAAAGAATTCTCTCACCTTTCCTATATAAACCCACCCAAGCCCCCACTTCCTCATCACCCAATGCCATTTAAGTTCGTCCAACCTCTGCCCTACTCTCTCTAGAATCCTCTCAAGGTTCCCCAAGCTCCCAATAAGCCTCTCACAAGCCTCTCTCTAGCCTTTGGAAGCACACTTCCAAGTAAGGGGTTTTTTCTTCCTTTCTCATTTTTGTCAATTTTCTTTAAGTTGTATTTCCCTTTTAATTTCATTTATGAATATTGGGGTATGGTTTCGCACCTCTCCCATACTGCCCTCTTATTGTTTGAATGATGTGAGACCCCTTTTCTCTCATTAAATGCCTCCCATGTACACCCGTTACTATGCCGAAATTCCGAAAGGAACTTTTTTCTCCTCTTTTATATTCAAGCAATACTTTTGTATCATGAATCTAAATTCCTTTTCAATTGTTGGGACATGTATCTATATGACCTTATTACTGTCCATTACATGTAAATATGATGAGGAACCCCTTTCTCTCTCATCAGCCTTTTTTATGAATTCTTATGTCACGCCGTTACGCTGCCGAAATCACACCGATTTTTCTAAGCCAATATCATTGTGTAGTGAATACCATGCCCATTTATCCATCAAGGGTATTCACCTTTATGCACATTTACATATTGGTTGTAAAGTTTCATGTATGAATTCCACATTCCTTTATCGTGGAATAAATGATTATGTTTTATGAATCCATGTTTTATGATCCATGTGGCACACTTATGCATGAAATGAAATGTTTAAGAAGGGTGCGCCCTGATAGCGCTCCAATGCATTGGGTAAAGTATAGTATCATGATACGTCATGTGCAATGAGTTTTGACTCATACTAATTCAAGTGCAACGAGGGTTTACTCGTGCTTCAAGTGCAATGAGGGTTTACTCATGCTCCATGTGCAATGAGCCTTGGCTCATGCTAATTCAATGTTAAGTGTTGTTGCCACATTTCCATGTTATGATTATCATGCTTTATCATGCCTTTATGTTCATTTCTCTCTTATGCTCTATTGATATGCCTATTGCCTAAAATGTATTGTACTCCTCATGTTATTCATTGTGTACTCCCTTACTGGGATTTATAGCTCACCCTTTTCTTATGCATGTCCTCAGGTTATCCCATGCAATGCTAAGTACGAAGGAATGTAGTGGTCATGTAAAGGAAGTTTTCAATAAGGATGTTTTATTTCAAGTTTAACGTTTTTATGTAATGATCCTAAGCCCCAAAGACACTAAACCTCTCGATCTTCTTTGTTGTATCAAGTGATGTTTTATGTAATAAAGCATGTTTAAGTTGTAATAAAAGCAGGGTTGTCATAGTTGGTATCAGAGGATAGGTTTAGTTATTTTTGGGATTAGGAAACCCTAGTAGAGCCTTAGATACAAGACTAAGCATAATAAAAACATCCCTAAGTTTTGGTAAATACTAAGTAAGTGGTTTATCAAACAAATACATCCCTGTCTGGATACGAGCAGGTAGAGGCGGCTCTGGCACAGATGTATCCTAGGGGTAAAACCCGAAAACACCGCTTTGAGCTAGACTCGAACGGGAACTGGTGCACGACAACGGGCCTTGCTGCACTCTTGGTTACGACACTCCCGGGGGATATGTTTTTATAAATTCACAATCTTAGTATGAACCCTTATTAAGGGAAAAATGCCCCTAAGGATATATGTTATAAGGAAGATCATGAAAACCCTGGATTGAATCCTATAGACTCATGAGTTAAAGAGATTAAAGTTTATTTATAAGTCATCAACTTTTGTCTTTGGATTACCCTTTATGTGTTACCCCTAACTTTCCTTTTATTCCAGCCAATGGCCGGTAATAGGAGAGCTCGGGCTAACAACCGTTGTGAAGATCAGTGTGATGATTGTACTTATGAGATGCCCAATCCAATGGGAGCGGGAATCGCGAACTTTGTCACGCTTCTCTCTCAGCTAACTCAAGTTTTGAATAGAAACACTGGTCAAGAGGAACGTTCAAACCCCCCTAAGAAAGAACAAGTCGCTATTGAAAGCTTCATGAGACAAAGGCCTCCTACTTTTAGTGGATCATCCGATCCCACGATTGCTGAACAATGGATCAACTCAATTGAAAAGATATTCTCCATCCTCCAATGCTCTGAAAAAGAGAAGGTTCTCCTAGCAGCTTATCGTATGGAGGGTGAAGCTGATCAATGGTGGACATTGATCAAAAATACCAAGCCTGAGGAGGAGATCGAGGCTTTGGAATGGAAGGTATTCCGGAAGATGTTTTTCGATAAATATTTTCCACGCACCCTCCGTCTTAAGATGGAAAGGGACTTCCTTTCCCTCAAGCAGAAAGATGAGGAATCTGTGGGAGCGTACGAGGGAAACTTCACAAGGCTTGCACGATACGCTTCCGGCTTTGTCGTTACCCCCGAATGCAAGGTTGACCGCTTCTTTGGTGGGCTAAAGCCTAGATTGCGGAAAGCATTAGCGATCCGTGACTTCGACAGCTATGAGGAAATTGTCCGATGTGCCCTCAAGGTTGAAATGGAGGTCGTAGAATCACAGGGGTATCATGGGGACAAGAAGCGGAAGGTGGACTTCAATGCTGGTGGTCCGATGGATAAATCCAACGGCGCTATGAAATTCCAGCACCCCACTTGCCAAAAGTGTGGAAAGAAGCACCTTGGAAATTGCCTTAGGGGGACAAGAAAATGCTTCAAGTGTGGAAGAGAAGGGCACCTAGCTGTTAACTGTCAGCAAGAAGGACCCGCGGCTGCGACGGAGGGGAGGAACGCTCCGTTCGAACCTCAACGCGTTGTTCAATGCTTCAAATGCAAAGAACCAGGTCATTTTGCGAATCAGTGCCCTAATCCAAGGGTTATCAGAGGCAATCAACAACCTCCAAGACAGCAAGGAAGAGCTTTTGCCATCACTTCTGCCGAAGTGAACCCCGACAACGAAGTGGTGACAGGTACGCTAGTTATTCATTCAAGAATAGCGAACGTACTTTTTGATTCAGGTTCTACGCATTCTTTTATATCTCAAAAGTTTAGTAGAACAATCCCTGCACCACCACAAATCATGGAAGTAAAGATTTCGGTGAGTACGGAAAATGGGGCAATCATTGCATCCCATGAGTATAAGTCCTCCCCTGTTATAATCTGTGGATTGAATTTCCCGGCGAACCTCGTCATACTCCCTTTGGTGGAATTTGATGCAATTCTTGGCATGGATTGGCTTTCCTTATATAGAGCCAACATAAATTGTCGGGAGAGGGAAATCACACTCTATATGGAGAATCGACCCCCGATTCTTTACAAGTGTCAGGAGGAAGATGAATCTCCTTTAGCTCCATCATCTCAAGCATGGATATTACTGCCTTATGATCACGCATATCTGGCTCAGATGATTGAGTCCAAGCAAGAAACCACCCTTGAAGAAATGCCTATTGTGAGGGAATTCGCTGAAGTATTTCCCGAGGAACTTCCTGGTCTCCCTCCAAGAAGAGATGTTGAGTTCTCAATTGAACTTATACCTGGGGCGCTACCAATATCCAAGACTCCATATAGGATGGTTGTGGTTGAGCTTGAAGAACTGAAGAAACAACTACAGGAGAATCTGGATAAAGGGTTTATACGCCCAAGTGCATCACCATGGGGTGCACCAGTCCTCTTCGTCAAGAAGAAGGATGGGTCAATGTGGCTTTGCATCGATTATCGTGAACTTAACAAAATCACGATAAAGAACAAGTATCCTCTCCCAAGAATCGATGACTTGTTTGATCAGCTGCGTGGAGCACAATACTTCTCCAAGGTCGACTTGCGGTCAGGATATTATCAAGTAAGGGTGAAGAAGGAAGATATCCCCAAGACTGCTTTTCGTACAAGGTACGGGCACTATGAATTCATAGTAATGCCTTTTGGACTCACCAATGCTCCAGCAATATTCATGGAATTGATGAATAGAGTCTTTAGAGATTACCTAGATAAATTTGTGGTAGTCTTTATAGATGATATTCTAATATACTCCAAAACCAAGGAGGACCATGAGGAGCATTTAAGAACTGTACTGGAGACTTTGCGCAAGGAGAAGCTCTATGCCAAGTACAGCAAGTGTGAGTTCTGGTTGAAGGAGGTCTCATTCTTGGGCCATATCATCACAAGCAATGGGATATCTGTGGACCCCACCAAAACAGATGCAATTGAGGGATGGCTGAGGCCAACATCGGTAACTGATATCTGTAGCTTCTTGGGGTTAGCTGGATATTATCGACGATTTGTGAGAAACTTCTCACGATTGTCCAACCCTCTTACCAAGCTAACTCGAAAGGGAGTAATGTTTTTTTGGAGTGATGAATGCGAAGAAAGCTTCAAGGAGTTGAAAAGGAGGCTTATCACTGCACATGTGCTCACTTTACCCACAAGTGGGGAGCTTTTTGTGGTATTCAGTGATGCTTTGAAGAAGGGCTTAGGATGTGTGCTGATGCAGAATGATAAAGTGATATCCTATGCCTCAAGACAGTTGAAAATCCATGAGCGAAACTATCCAATGCATGATCTGGAGTTGGCGGCGGTAATCTTTGCCTTGAAAATCTGGCGGCATTATCTCTATGGAGAGAAATGTGAGATATATACTGACCACAAGAGTCTTAAATATATATTCACACAGAAAGAGCTTAATATGCGCCAGAGAAGATGGATAGAGCTCATAAAGGATTATGACTGTTCAATACATTACCACCCTGGGAAGGCGAACAAGGTGGCGGATGCCCTAAGTAGAAAGGATCCAGCAATTCTATCAATGATGAGAATTGAGAAGGATCCAATCTTCTTAGACTTGATGAAGATGGACGTGGGAATCATAAAGAAGGGAACATCATCAATCCTTTCACAAATGATTGCTCAACCATCTCTTTTGGAAAGGTTAAAGGATGCTCAAAAGGATGATGCGAGAATCCAAGAAAAAGTGGAAGCTATCAAAAAGGGAAAATCCTCAGAGTTTAATGTTAATGAAGAAGGAATTGTGCGGTTTGGGAAAAGACTATGTGTCCCATCAAGTTCGGAGCTGAAGAAGGAACTTTTGGATGATGCACATAGTTCAAATTTCTCTATTCACCCAGGGAGCACAAAGATGTATCGAGATCTCCGAGAAAACTTTTGGTGGGATAATATGAAGAATGAGATTGCCGAATATACATCAAAGTGCCTGGTGTGTCAGCAAGTGAAGGCAGAGAGGCAGAAGTCTAAGGGGTTGATGCAACCATTGCCCATACCAGAATTGAAATGGGAGAACATCACCATGGACTTCGTCACTGGACTTCCAAGGACATCCAAAAGCAATAATGCAATCTGGGTTATTGTGGATCGTCTTACAAAGACTGCACACTTCATTGCTATTCGAGAGGATTTCTCTTTGGATCAACTGGCACATATATATATCAGGGAAGTGGTACGGTTGCATGGAGTACCACTATCTATTGTGTCGGACCGAGATCCAAGATTTACCTCTATGTTTTGGAAGAGTCTTCAACATGCTCTGAATACTGAACTGAACTTCAGTACGGCCTATCATCCTCAAACTGATGGCCAATCCGAGCGGACTATCCCAACACTTTAGGATATGTTGAGAGCGTGCTCAATGGACTTTAAAAGAGGATGGGATCAACATCTTCCTCTAGTTGAGTTCTCTTATAATAATAGTTTCCACTCGAGCATCCAAATGGCACCATATGAAGCCCTGTATGGGAAAAGGTGTAGAACACCGGCATATTGGGATGAGGTCGGTGAACGTAAGCTGCTTGGACCAGAAATGGTCGAAGAAATGGTGGAGAAGGTGAAAACCATTCAGCAGCATATCAAGGCAGCCCAAAGTCGACAGAAGAGTTATGCAGATAATCGTCGACGAGACCTTGAGTTTAAAGTCGGAGACATAGTGTTTTTACGCATATCTCCGTGGAAGAAGGTCATGAGGTTTGGAAAGAAAGGGAAGTTAAGTCCAAGGTACATCGGCCCCTTCGAGATTCTTGATCGTGTTGGGGTTGTGGCCTATCGACTAGCACTTCCACCTACTTTGGCCAAGGTGCATGATGTCTTCCATGTATCCCTCTTAAGTAAGTACATACCAGACCCTTCACATGTACTCTTTTCTGAGGTGGTACAATTAGAAGACGATCTTTCTTATGAGGAGCAACCAGTGAAGATCTTGGATCGTAGAGAAAAAGTTCTACGAAATAAGACAATGCCCCTCGTCAAGGTGTTGTGGAGAAACCACAAGTTTGAAGAAGCAACTTGGGAGTCGGAGGATATGATGAAGCTAAGTTACCCACATTTGTTTTAGTGTGGGAAAAGGAAAATTTCGAGGGCGAAATTTCTTAAGGGGGGAATGTTGTAACGACCCAAAATTTCATTAATGGAAAATCCCTCTTGATCAAGTTAAATGTTTCTTTATGAAAAATGTTTTTATAAGATATCAACTTTTTAGTTTTACTTTAAGATTTGTGACCGTTACTTTTATAGCCGTTGAATAGTGATCATCTGGGTAGTTTAAATATAAGGCTTTAACGAACCAATTTTCTACTCAGACAAAGGAAGCGATGGCCTCATCCAGTAGAATTGCCCCTTACGAAGCCCATTTGTCGGAGCTCGGAAAGGAGGTGGCGTCTTTGGGCTTTCCCCTTGACCAAGCCCAAGCTGAGCTTCATCAAGTCAAGCTCGAACGTGATCGTCTATGGGAAAAATTGAAGTTGATAGAGATTACCACTCGAGCAATGTTATCCGAGCAACCCCAAGAGTCTGTCACCATCGCACACCTTACCCTTAGGTCTTATGCGGCTATTTTAAGGGGTTATGTAACAAATAAGTAGCACCATGTTCATGTACATTATTTTTGTATATAATAATGAATATAATTTCTAGTCATTTTTGATACATTGTAATTAGTTTTTAAAGTACAAATGGTGTTTTTAGTTATTATTTAATTAAGAATTATATTTTATTAAATTAAAGGATTTTTGAATTAAATAATATTTTAATAAAATATTATTATTAATATTAAATAAATTTTTATTAAATATAAATGATCTTATAATTTTATGAATGCAATTAAAATTTTTATTAAGGTTTGAAAGCCATTTCTGTCGAAACCCGTGAATTTTTTTATAAATGTTGGTGTTTATTTTAAAAGTAAAAATTCACATATTTAGAAAATTATTTAGATAAAATAAATATTATTTTTGGAATCAGGACGTCGAAATTATCCAACGGTGAATTTTTCATAATTTTCTGAGACAGTCAAATTTTTGGGTAAAAATTAAATACGATTTAAATATATAATGTGTTTTATGACATCATAATGACCCAATGGTGATGTAATAAAATACCATAATCCTTATGTTCAGCCAAAATATGTTTTATCATTAAAATAATGAGGTTTTGGGTTTGTTTGACTCACTTTTCAAAGCATTAATGGATCCCTCAAGACTTATTCAACACTTTGCCTTTTTAAATTAATTTCCATGGGAGTGTGACTCACCTCCACATAAGCAACCCTATTTTTTTAATAAGTTCGGACCTTGGCCTTGTAAAATATTGTTTTCCTCTTTCCTTTTCCAGAAACCATGGGCAAATACCATGGGATGGTTTGTGGTTTGGATTATTTTAATATAAGGGGTCCCAAACCTAAATAATAAACAATTCTCTCACCTTTCCTATATAAACCCACCCAAGCCCCCACTTCCTCCTCACCTAAAGCCCTTGAAGTTCGTCCAACCTCTTCCCTACTCTCTCTAGAATCCTCTCAAGGTTCCCCAAGCTCCCAAGAAGCCTCTCACAAGCCTCTCTCTAGCCTTTGGAAGCACACTTCCAAGTAAGGGGTTTTTTCTTCCTTTCTCATTTTTGTCAATTTTCTTTAAGTTGTATTTCCCTTTTAATTTCATTTATGAATATTGGGGTATGGTTTCGCACCTCTCCAATACTGCCCTCTTATTGTTTGAATGATGGGAGTCCCCTTTCTCTCTCATTAAATGCCTCCCATGTACACCCGTTACTATGCCGAAATTCCGAAAGGAGCCTTTTTCTCCTCTTTTATATTCAAGAAATACTTTTGTATCATGAATCTAAATTCCTTTTCAATTGTTGGGACATGTATCTATATGACCTTATTACTGTCCATTACATGTAAATATGATGAGGAACCCCTTTCTCTCTCATCAGCCTTTTTTATGAATTCTTATGTCACGCCGTTACGCTGCCGAAATCACACCGATTTTTCTAAGCCAATATCATTGTGTAGTGAATACCATGCCCATTTATCCATCAAGGGTATTCACCTTTATGCACATTTACTTATTGATTGTAAAGTTTCATGTATTAATTCCACATCCCTTTATCGTGGAATAAATGATTATGTTTTATGAATCCATGTTTTATGATCCATGTGGCACACTTATGCATGAAATGAAATGTTTAAGAAGGGTGCGCCCTGATAGCGCTCCAATGCATTGGGTAAAGTATAGTATCATGATACGTCATGTGCAATGAGTTTTGACTCATGCTAATTCAAGTGCAACGAGGGTTTACTCGTGCTTCAAGTGCAATGAGGGTTTACTCATGCTCCATGTGCAATGAGCCTTGGCTCATGCTAATTCAATGTTAAGTGTTGTTGCCACATTTCCATGTTATGATTATCATGCTTTATCATGCCTTTATGTTCATGTCTCTCTTATGCTCTATTGATATGCCTATTGCCTAACATGTATTGTACTCCTCATGTTATTCATTGTGTACTCCCTTACTGGGATTTATAGCTCGCCCTTTTCTTATGCATGTCCTCGGGTTATCCCATGCAATGCTAAGTACGAAGGAATGTAGTGGTCATGTAAAGGAAGTTTTCAATAAGGATGTTGTATTTCAAGTTTAAAGTTTTTATGTAATGATCCTAAGCCCCAAAGACACTAAACCTCTCAATCTTCTTTGTTGTATCAAGTGAAGTTTTATGTAATAAAGCATGTTTAAGTTGTAATAAAAGCAGGGTTGTCATAGTTATCTTGTTCATTAAAAACCACTAATTCATCTTGTTTTCTCACCCCTTATTTACAAATGTTTTATTGGGATTATTAATGAGTAGAAGATATTATGGATTCAGATCATATTTATGAGGTTTTTACTGTGTGTAGTTGGAGTAATATACAATGAGTTTTCATTAATAGTAATATATGTCCATTTAATTGAAATTTTATTAATCTTGATATGTAATATAAGTCCTAATTCAATAAATCTATAGACCCAAAAAATATTATTAATTTTGTTACTCAATCCTCATTAATGAATTTATATTTTTAAATTTTAAAATTTAAGTCACTTATTTGGTATCAAATGTTTCATATAAAATAGTATATATTTTTATCACTGGATAGGGAGTTCGGGTTTAGGTAATTGCATAAGGATAATTATATTTAATTTAATAAAAAATCTAATAAAAACTCATATAATAAATAATTACATTAAATAGAAACTAAACATATACATAGTCCATTATTAATCATTGTCAATCATTCATAAGATGGATACACGTTAAAACTTTCTATCATTCACATCAATTTATTATTTTTTAAGATAAAATTATATAATTAATAACTAATAATATTTTTAATTTTTTAATTTTTTTTCTTAATTATACATATAAAAATTAATTGATATTCCCATGCATAGAAATTTTGACCATAGTAAATAAATTAATTTTATTTATAATTAATTGAGTACAAAACATGTATTGAATATGGAATGACATGTATCCATTTTCTTATACCTAAACCCATTTTTAGTTTTGATCTATTACAGTTCATGTACTCTAATGACCTAGTTCTTTTTTAGTAAAATTTACTTCTTGAATAAATTTGTGTTGTATTATGTTATATAATATTATAAACATACAAAATATTGGGAAAATAAAGAATTTATTTTATTATTAAATGATTATACATCAATCACTAGTGAAACAAATTAAAATTTCAAAAATGAAAAATACTTAAAACATTATAATAGACAACCTAAAAATGTATCAAAATTGTATCTCCCTAGCCTACTAGAATCATCGCCCCCGTTACTAATATTTTAGAAAAGAAAAAAATTACTAATCTAAGATAAATTATGGAAAATAGAAATATAGAACCTCGAGAGGAATTGAGATAAATTACAAATTAAGGAATGTATAGTTATTTATAGTATGTAATGGGACAGTTAGAATAATAGCCTGACCATTGAAAATAGTAACATGACTTTTAGGAAAAGTAACATGATCATTGGAATAATATTCTACCTCAGAATAATAAATTGTGATATAAATAATATTGATCATGATTAATTTATATAAATATAATTATTATAATACCAATGAATAAATATAATGACTAAAAATTCTAAAAATATATAAGCAGTTTTTTAATAAACTATATTATAATGTATTCCATAAAATTATAATTTTTATATTAAAATTTAAAATTAAATATTTTAGAAATTTATTTTGATAAAATCAATATAATTTTTGAAATAGAAACATTGAAATTATCCATTTGTTATTTTTTTGGTAATTTTCTGAAATACTTCAAATTTTTGGTGAAAATTAAAAATACAGTTTTCACATAACTAGTATATGTTAACTTACATCATTCATTATGTAATAATATCATAATAATTTACAGAACATGATGTTTGGTTATGAAATATTTTATTTCATAAATTATTAATTAAAATACAATAATCTTATTTTCCAAAAGAGAATTTTTTTTCCAAAACTTAAAGTCAAAAGTGATTCCTTAAATTAACAATTTCTATTTTTTCCAATTTCATTTTTAATAAAATAATGAATTATAATTATAATGGTTAGTTAAAGTCTCATAAAAATTTATATTATAATTAAATATGAATTATAATGTAAAAAATAAACCACTACATGTTTTACCTTTAAAATAATATTTTATTAACTATTTTACATTAAACTACCCCTCTCCCTCCCATTGGAAAACCACTCATTACCCACATTACAAAGCCTAAAATGTAAAAAATACATTCTATAAATACCCTTATAATATTTAGGGATATTATAGATTAATCCAACTCCATTCATTAATGTATTTCTTGTGGCATACAAGAGAAGCTACACTATGGATTAAATAAGTTTAAATAAACTCATTTTTTTGTTTCTTATTCTACATCTATTTATTTTTTCACCACCCCTTTCAGAACCACACATCATAATATTAATTTAAATTAATGTTTCATTAAATTAATGGTGTTAACCTACTGTGATTATCATATTTACAATATATAAATTTCTATCTTTCATTTCCCGCTCTCCCAATAATGTCTCATCAAAGATTAGCTAACCACATATGGATACATTTCCATGTCAACACATATAACTGACACCATGTATTGATATTATAAACTATATTTAATATAGAAACATTTCATTAAATATATAATGAGTATATGAAAATAATTATACTAATATATTAACTAATTTGAACAATGATGTAAAATTGACGTAAAACATGAATTTTTTTAAGTAAAACAAGATATCAAAATTAATACCCTATAAACAAGGACATTAAAAAAATATAATCAAATAAAAATAATTGAGAAAAATTGGTAAAAATAACAATAATTATCTTCAAAATAATTATTTAAATAAATCTGTTTTTATTATTCAAGAAACAGAAAAGTTATAAAATAAAGACAGAATAAAGATAAGGGGATTCTCAAACCCAACTCATTTTATTTTGGTTATCCATATTTCAAAAAATATTTTTTATGAATGGTCCTCTAATGATACTTAAATATAATTTCGTTATTCAAACCTTTTCTTTTCGGGGATTTACATTCTTCATTATATATTTTTTGACAAATTCAAATATATTCCAAAATAAATCTTCTTTCCAAAACTCATCATTGTGTCCTCCTTTACTGTTTCTTATTCTCCCAAAAATTATGATTCTTCTACTGAATATTCTTTTCCCTTTTTCTAATATGGTATCCCCTATATTTATTCATCAAATCATTATTGTTGAAATACTTATGAAACTAATTTCATTCCATGGGTTGATTGATGAGTATTATTGTAATACGTTCTATGTGTCATGCATGATTATGTAAATGTTATGATGTGATAGATGGGATTGTAATTATAAATCCCACCAACACATTGGGTAATGTGATTTATCAGATGATATAATATATTTTATATATGAACATGATCCTATATTTTTTCACGATTATAATGCTATGTTTATTCATATTTGTTATGTTTGAACATGATTATTTCTTTTTTCACAACTATGTGAGGTATTCAACCACTATGACATGATGTTTAATTTATATAAATTTTCACATTCCATACCTTTATGACATGTTTCCCTCATGTTTTTTACTATAATATGCTTATGATTTAATGATGATGATTATGGTTACCTGTGTTATATTGATTTATGTGTCTTATGCATCCTATTACTGAGCTTTTATATCACCCCATTCATTGACGTATATCCTCATGTGATTACCTGTACTAAAGATAAGATGATATTTTATAAGTATAAATAATAAGGATTTAAATAAATGTTTATTTTTTATTATGTACAAGTTATTTATAAACCTACTTTTTCCAAGAATCTCAATCGTTGGATTCTGAATTAGTAACAATATTATAATGTTTATCATTAAAATGATATAATAGTCATGTAAGAATACTTAGGGTTTCTATAGTTATTATCATATATATGGTTTACATAACTTTTTAATTAGGATTATAAAATATTAGTGAAAACCCTTTGGATTTGAAAATGTATATGTAAACATCAAATAATTATTGGTTTATAAGAAGGATAAACAGTGGTTTCATATAAGATATTACCTTAAATTTAATTTAAAAAAGAATAAATTATTCATCAATTGTTGACTTATGAATTGGTCAGATGTTATCTATTTTTTATGATGGTGGTAACCAAGAGAAACGAGTCCAACAACCTGTGTGAGGTACAATGAAACTATATCCCGAATGGCATCCCCAATTCCATGGGTGGAGTTCAAAACATTAGGGAAATTATTAACCAGTTGTCATAGGCTATGAATAATAACTTAATGAACATGGGACACCCTCCTTCACCCAAGAAGGATCAACTGGCCATTGTGTTCTTTATGTGTAAAAAACCCTTGAAATTTACTCGAACATCTGATCCACATGTCATAGAAAAGTGGCCTAACTTAATTGAGAAGATCTTTTCTATGAACAATTGTATTGAGAAGGAGAAGGTGACTATGTATGTCTATCATTTAGATAAATAATTTGATCAATAATTTACATTGATAAAGAATACCAAGTCAAATGAGGAAATAGAAAAGATGGACTCAGAAGTCATCAAGAAATATTTACTACCAATTATTTCCATCAACCTATTCAAACAAATATAGAGGTAGAATTCTTATAGATAATATAAAAGGAAGGAAAATCGGTCATGGATTATGAGGAAAACATAAAAATGATTTCAATATAAACCGTGGATTTTTTAATCGACAATGATATAAAAATTGATAGATTCTTTAGTGGTTTAAACCAACAACTTCAAAATGTTCTATCTATCCAAGGCTTTGGGATTTATGAAGAAGTTTTTCGATGTGATATCAATGTAGAGATGGAATTTGGAGAATTTCTTCAAGGTTTTATATATAGAAATAGCGCAATGGAGTTTCATGATGGTGGGTCAAATGAAAATGGAAGAAAGAGGATTTAAATACCCACATATCAAAAATGTGGGAAGAAACATCAAGGGAAGTCTCTAAAAGGTATAACAAATTATTAATGTGTGGGATAGAAGGGAACCAAGATCATGAATATTTAAGACACATGAAGAAGATTACTAACATAATGGAGGAATGGGAGTCACCTAAAAATTAACAACCCATGTTTCTACGCTTAAATTGTAGGGAGGAAGGGCACAATTCACTCCAATTCACTAAACCACAGGTCCTTAAGGGTAATAAGCATCAACAACCCCCAAATATACGGGAGAAGGAAATATTATTCCATCACTACTACTATAGTTTAAAATGAATTTGAATTCATACAAGGTACAATTCATATTCACTCAAGAATGGAAATTTTTTTATTAGGTTCTAGTTATATGAATATCATTATTTCCGGAATGATTTCTAAAACTATTAAATTGAATCCCCAATACCACAAAGTAGAGTTATCTATAAAAACACAAAGTGGCTAAATCAATGCCACCCATGTGTCGAAAACTTATCCTATAATAAGATTTGGGATGATTCTTATACCTTATCTCGTAATACATCACCTGGAGGATTTTGACGCTTTACTGGGCATGTATTGGATGACATTATATAGAGCATACATCAACTCTCGGGAAATGTAAATATCTATTCATATTCCAAATCATAAAAATTCATTTAAAAATCAATGGAAGGTCATGAATATACTTTGTAAAATACCTCAATGGTATGGGTTTTGATTCCCTATGATGAATAATACCTTTCACTAATGGTTGAGTCAAAGGAAGGAATCAACTTGGAGGAAATTCCCATTCTCTGGGAATATAGTGATGTATTTTATAAATAGTTGCCCAGACTTCCCCCAGATTGTGAGATATATATTTCAATAGATCTCATACCTAGAGCTACACCAATCTCTAAATTCCCCTATAGGATGGTCCTGAATTAATTTTAAGAGTTAATGAATCAGTTACAAGATCATTTGCACAAAAGGTTTATACGCCCTAGTGCATCATCATGGGGTTCCCTAGTGCTATTTTTCAAGAACATGGATATATAAATGTGGAAGTGTATTTATAATTGAGATATTATCAAGATCACCCTAAATTAAAAGTATCCTTTTTGATGGAGTGATTACATATTTTATCAACTATGAGGAGCTTAGTACTTCTGGAAGGTGGATTTCCATTCTATATATAATCAACAGAAGGTGAAGAAGAAGGATATTTAGAAGATAGATTTCTGTATAATGTATGGGAACTATGAGTTCATATTTATTCCCTTTAGACTTAATAATCCCCCTTTAATCTTCATGGGTTTTTAGAATACATACTTTATAGACTACCATGATAAATTGTCGGTATTATTTATTGATGATATTCTCATTTAATCTGTGATCAAGAAAAACATGAATAGAATTTTTGGATTGTGTTGGAAACATTAATGAAGGATAAAATGTATACTAAGTTTAAAAGGTGTGAATTTGGATGCAAAAAGACACATTCTTAAATAATTTTATCACAACTGTCTAAATTTATGCGGTCCCTTAAAAACAGAAATTGTGGAATGACCTAGAATAACTAGTTTTACAAAAATCCATTGTTTTATTGTATTGGTAGGGTAATAACAATGTTTTTGAGGAATGTATCACAATTTAATATCCCACTAACTAAGTTAATACGGAAAGGGATAAAATATGTTTAGGTGGATGAATATGAAGAAAGAATCAAGGATCCTAGGAAGATGTTAATCACTACAATTCTACTCAAACTACTAATAAGTGGATAATGTTTACTATTAAAAAGTTATTATTCAAAAAGGCTTGGGATGTGTACTCATGCTGAATGGTAATGTGAAATCTTATCCCTCAAGATAGTTTAATATCCATTAGGGTAACTACATAAGGAATTATCTATAGTTATAAATGGTATCTTTGCTCTAAATATTTGATAGCATTATCTATATAATGTGAAATGTGACATATATATTGATCATAAGAATATAATGTATATCTTCAGATAGAATGAGATCAACATGTATCAAGAAATATAGTTGGAGCTAATCGAATACTATGATTCCCCTATTCATTGCCAACCCGAAAAGGCAAACAAGTTAGCTGATGCTATTATAAAAAAAGAACATGATATTCTATCAATGATGCAGATTAAGAGAGACCATATCTTATAGGATATGTAAAGGATAGATCATTAAATAATTATGGTAGGGAATACATCTGACCTTTTCTAAATTATTTTCCAACCTTCTATCCATGATAAGATTAAGGAGACACAAGGGGATGATCTAGACCAATAAAATATTGTTAGATAATTAAAGGGAATATACAGGAGATCCACATTTATGATTATGGTGTGAATCAGATCAAAATAATTATTCAAGTGTGTTCATCACCCGAGATAAAGAAAAACCTATTAGATAACATATATAGATCATATCTCTTCATATATACGAATTTTTTTAACATTTTCAGTAAACTTAGAGAGCAATTCTGGTTCTATAAAAAGAATAAGGATATTGTGTAGTATATCTCAATGTATTTTCAATGTTAGTATGTTAAATCAATGAGATATAATATGGGATGGATGATGCAACCCTTTCTTATACCCATGTAGAAATGGGATAATGTTATCTTGGATGTTGTCACTGGTCTCCTAGTGAAATACAAGGGAAATAATGCGATATGGATTGTGGTGGATACACTCACCAAGACTACCCAATTTAACTCTCTTTGGGAAAATTTATCTCATGAACAAATTTACAAGATATATGTGAAGGAATCTGTAAGGATGCATTGAATAATACGTTTAATCCGCTTTGATCATGATCCAAGGCTCACATATAAATTATAGAGAAATATTCAACCTGCTTTTAGTGATGAATTGTATTAAATCATGAACTATCACCAACACACAGAATGGAAATATTAAATGACTTTTCATATTCTCAAGGATGTGATAATTCCATTCTCAATGTAATTTAAAGGTGGATGGTATCAACATCTCCCATTGGTTTGGTTCATATATAACAATAAATTCTAATCAAGTATTCAAATGGATCCATATGACTCTCTGTATGAGAAGCGATGTAAAACTCAAACATTTTGGGATGATTTTATGAAATACTAAATAATTTGACCCAATCTAGTGAAAGAAATGATAGAGAATGAGAAAGTATTATAATAACATATAGAATCTTCTTAGAGATGGTAAAATAAGTATTTTGAAAACCATTGAAGGAACTAAGAGTTTAATTTTGGGAACAAAGTCTTCCTTTGTATATCACCAAGGAATATATTCATTTGGTTTAGAATAAAAGGGAATAATAAGAAAGGTAAAATATCTCCTTGGAGATCATTGACCGCATATGAGAAATGGCATATAGTATTGCACTTCTACTAAGTGGATCAAGTTCAGGACGTTTTCCACATATCTCTCTTGAAGAAGTAGATTCATGAACCCTCACATATACAGACTCCATATGTGGTGCAACTAGAGAATTAATTCTTATATAAAGAGTAGTCGAGGAAGATCATTTTCCATAGAGACAAATTTCTACACAACAGTACAACTCACCTTTTCAGAGTGTTGTGGAGGAACCCTTAGTATATAGATGAGAGTTAGGAATAATAAGAAATAATGAAATAGAATTACCCTCATCCATTCTCAACTGAGAATATCGGTTGAAATTTGGGAATGAAAATATCTAAATTGGGAAAGAATGTAATAACCCAGTTTTTTAGTAATTTTTTTCCAGAATAAATGGGTTATATTAAATAATATTATACACATAAAACATATAGAGAAAGAAAAAAAAACGTTATTTCATGAATAAATATTGTTATACTAATCATCAATGAAACCAATTAAAATTAAGAAAATTACAACTAGACAAAAAATAAAAAAACTAGAATCTAAAATGTAAAAATTTGTGTTTCCCCAATCTACCAGAATCATCACCTCCACTTAATATACTAAATAAAGGAAACAAAATATCAGTAAAAAAAGAAAAATTATTGAAAATGGAAATATATAACCTTTAGAGGAATTGATTTGAATAATTATTGAAAGAATTTAAATGTATTTATAGGAATGAATATAACCATTATAATAGGAATTAGACTATTGGGAATCGTAACATGTATATTGGTAATAAAGAAGTAATAATCGGGTATAGTAGCATTATCATTGGAAAAATAATTTTACCTCATAATAATAATGTTTGATATAAATAATTTTTATCATGATTAATTTATGTAAATATAAATATTCTTATACGAAAAATTAATATCAGGATTAAAAACTCAACGAAAATAAAAGCACATTTGAAATACACTATAATTAAAAGTATTTTATAAAAATCACAATTTTAATATTAAAAATTAAAATAAAATATTTGATTAATTTAATTGTATTTAATAAATATCATTTTGAAATCATTATATATAAATTATATAGGGGTTATTTTTTGGTAATTTTCTGAAATAATTTAATTTTTTTAGTGAATAATAAACGTACTGTTTTTCACATTATCGATGTAACAAAAATTACAACATTCCTGATGTAATAATGATATATTCCTTTCTAGAAAATCAGTTTTTTCCATTAAATATTTTTTAAAAAAAATGAGATTTTAAAAAATAGAAAACGTAATTTCAAAACAAAAAAAATAATGTTCTAAAACCTAAAGTCCAAAGTGATTCCTTAAAATAATATATTTTCTTTTTTCAATTTTATGTTTTAATAAACTATGGAATTAGAATTATAAAGGGTATTTATAGTATTAAACCTATTATAACTTATTAATATATTATTTATATTATAAAACACATTATTTCTTATTTTCTCATTGATATAGTACTTTATTCAATATTTTACTCCAAAAATACCTTTCTCCTCTGGTATAAATAACCCCTCTCCCTCCCATTGGATAACGGCACATATCCCAACTGAAAAACCCTAACCACTAAAAAATAATTTCTCTATATGGGCTTCTAATTCTTATAGAAATTATGTAGTAATACAACACCCAACATCAAGGTATTTGTAGTGGTGTACAAGACCAGCTACACTGATGATTGAGTATTTTTTGATAAATTCATTTTTTATTATTTCTTCTTCTTTTATATTTAACCTTTTCACCCCCCCAATCAAAAAAACAACTATATAAAAACAAATGTCTAGTAATTTAACATTAAATTAATGCTTTTAATGTAATATAATTATCATATTTACTATATATATAAATTTATAACTTTTATTTCCCTCTCTCTTGAAAATGTATCGCCAATGGTCAGTTAACCACATACGGAGACATTTCCAAATTAAAAAATATAAAAATAATCATGTATGGATATTAAAAAGTATATATAATATAACGACCCATACTTTACATACATTGTTATTACTTCAAAATTGAAGCATACTTATTACAACATATAACAAAACCATGAAAGGTCCGTATAGGTATAGTGTCTTTAGAAACTGGAAACATAAAAAACTGGTTCATAAAGTGACTACATTGTCTCCCATTTATTTCATCATATCTATAGTCCCTTTTGGCATATCTTACTTAATAACCTTCTTCCTGACCTGTGGAAATAAAACATACAAAAGGGTGAGCTCAAATGCTCAGTAAAGGTAAACAAAAGAAATATCAATCACATCATATACTTAAGAACATAACTTTTGGAAATCTTAACCTGCAAAAGAGATCATAATTTCATAACATGGGATAAATCATAATAGTAAAATGTAATCCCAATAATCATAACTGAAAAAATGAAACTTTGTGGCATACACACATAATCATATAGAATCATTTCTTATTAGTCAAGACTCATTGCCAAGACTATCTTAGTGGAAAAAGTCCATTTCTGAATCGAGTTCACTCCTCGTTTTAGTCCTGTTTCACTGAACCGGTATAACCTTCCGTTCCAGTCATGTCTATCTCATGAGATATAAAATCTTTACCGAATTCAGTAGAGGGAGATATAGGTCCCACCCATCTCAAAATGATTCCATTCTTATGTGTGCCACAAAATCATAAACCATACATCATAGCATAACCCAGGTAAAAAAAATGGGAGTCCTAAACATCATGACATCATAAAACAATTCATATAAGATAAAGGTATTCATAAAAATATATCGATCACAACATAATCATATCAATGTAATAATAGGGATATAAACAGAACCCTATATTATCTTAGATGGAAAATAATTTTGATAAAACACTTGAACTCCATTCTTGAGGAAAATATCCTTTCTATTTCAAAAACATTTTTCCTTTCTTAACATGTCATAAAATTTTAATCTAAAAGTAGTTGATTAAAAATAAACTTGAAAACTTGTAAAGGAAGATTCCTGGAAATAATTTTTTAAAAATCCATTCATGCCGTATAAGTTAAAAAAACAATGTTCTCGTACTTTTGTCAGAAAAGTCAAAAAGTACCTCGTACGAAAAACGACATAAGATTCCTTTCATATCTTTTACTATAAACTCACCAAAGGGTAAAATTGGATTTAAAAAAATTACAGGTGGATGGAAATAATATTACATATTGAGGAAACATGGATGTGGATGATAAAATACACCCCAGTAAATACCAAAGTATAAACAATCTCGGATAAAATGAGATTGTGATATTTTCCCTTACCTTAGGTCCGATTTTCATCGTAAGTGTCCGAACCTCCTGTATAATGCTTTAAATAATGTTATTGACTTATTCCAGAATCATACTTATTGTTATGATATCATATATGGTCATATTCTAAGCTTCTTATTAGAAATATTTCATTACTACTTGTTATTCGGGTGTTTATTACTTTTTGTTCTTATGCGTGTTTTGTCGAATAAATTCGTGTTCTTCTCTTTAGGTTATGGATAACTCATATCCAGAATGGTATTAGTGTAATATATATCATATTCATTCATCCAATTCATTTTTATAATCATTATGCAATGAAGATCACGTAGAACGAGTCACATCACATCGTGGAGACGGTATTCCGTACGTACGCACGAGTGATGATATTGTTCCTATGATTGTGGAATTATATTGGAGTGTATGTATACTATTTCATAATCAATATCACTTTATAATAGTCATATATAGTCATTTTTTACACCATTATACCCATCCAAGTAAGGTGGTGGTGGAAGATATATTACACCATGGCGTGGAGACGGTATTCCATACGTACGCACGCGCGGTGATTTCTTTTTCCGTAGGATGGATAGATACTGAAATAGGGTTGTTTCATACTTATAATAACATACCAGTATATTTGTGATACTGATTTTATTACGTCATAATGAAACAACTAAAGAAGAAGAAGTGGAAGAAGAAATAAAGATGAAAGAATCGGTAACAGACATTACCTCTTCTTTGAAGTGCTTCTTTGACACCTCCTTTTAGGGCACTAAAATAGGTCTTTTAAGAAGACCAGAACCACTAGGATGTTTCTAGGGAAGTGGAGATGAGAAATTGTCGGGGGTTGGCCGAACTGGAAGGCTCAAAGTGGTGTGAGGAAGAGGGGGAGGAGGTTCCCTTTTATAAGGGAGGAGAGGGGTACCTTTGGAATAACTAAAACTATTATTTTATTATAAAGTCAAATTCGGTTTTAAATAGCACCAAATTGATTTATTTCGAAGCTAAGGTGGGTATGGGTCAAAATACTCTCATCCAATATAATTTATAAAAGTTTAGGTTCCTATTTTAACCTTATCATTTAGATTCAACATTAAGTTAAATAATTTTACTTTTACCATGTCTTCTTGTGTTCTTATAGTATAAGGTTAATAAACATACTATAAGCATCCAAACGAACCCCAAGTTGTTTATTATTAATATATATAACCTTATCTAAGTCATTTGGCCGAACCTTATATTTTTAGGAATAAAATAACAATTACTAATATAATATTTGTTTTAAAAACTATTTTATTCCAATTTTGACACTATTTAGTAATTGATTTTTGTGAAAATCATAACAGAATAATTAGTTCTAACAAAGTTAATTAAATCAATACTAACATGTCATATTAACCTTGAAAATTATTGGAATTCATAAAAAGTCTCAAGTTACATTTATTTGGGTATTTATAACATCAATTATGTAAATATTTCATTAATAAGATAATTACTGCATCATATTTGTGTCATAAATAAATTAAATTATATAACATCTAAAAATTACAAATAAAATATAATTATGTAGGAAATATTTTTAGCTTTCTAATGAATATTTATAATCGATTTTATCTTATGTACAACCCTATATTAAAAATGATGTTCTTATTAAACTTTGATTTTAACTATTTTAACCCTTCTTAAAATAAATTAATAATAAATGTCCTAATCTAATCCAAGTAGGCCTAAATTGTCATATTTTATTCCTAAGGTTGTGTTTGGTCGAATTAAACTTGTCCAATAGAATTATGACATGTGTTAGGGTAATAATAATATCAATTTTACCCTTAATTACCCTATTTACTTTTAACCGTGGTTAAAAAAGTAAAAAGTTACTATTCACCAAAAAATATTTTCATCTCATTGAACCACATATTACTTACTGACATCAACCGTGTCTCTAGGATTTTTGAAATTCCACTCACAGAAGTGGTAAAATTAAGTTTTATAAAAAATTCAGTTTTTTAACGACCACTTAGTGGTTTCACTATTCATCAAAAATTGAAAGTTTTCAGAAAAATACCAAAATTTTACCCTAGGCTAATTTAGATATTCCGAATCCAAAAATGAAGTCCATTTTGATAAATAAAATTTATAAAATTTCAAAAAGTGGTTATTACTATTCATAATTGCTAGTTTTAATAATATTTTAATAGTATATCATTGTTTAGTGAAACTCGGTATTGTGTACGACGCAAGATATCGAGGAAGGCCGCGGTTACGTGTAAAGAAAGCCAAGCTAGGGTTGTGTGAAGTGAAAGATTCCTTTGAGGCTTTATATAACATAAAAACAACATATTTCACATAAAAGTCTCGGGTGTTACATTCTACCCCCCTTAAAATGAATTTCACCCTCGAAATTCGTCACTTTGTAACAAAGAGATGAGGATACATCTCCCTCATCATATCCTCAAGCTCCCATGTAGATTCTTCTAATTGGTGGTTCTTCCATAAAACTTTCACCAAGCGAGTGGTCTTGTTCCGTATGACTTTTTCACTACGATCCAGAATCTTTATCAGCTGTTCTTCATAAGAAAGATCTTGCTCCAGTAGTACAACTTCTGAGCTGAGTACATGTGAAGGATTAGGTATGTACTTTCTCAGGAGAGATACATGGAACACATCGTGTACTTAAGAGAGATTCGGTGGAAGCCCCAATCGGTAAGCTACCTTTCCAACATGATCCAGAATTTCAAAAGGACCGATATATCTGGGACTCAACTTTCCCTTCTTTCCAAATCTCAGGACCCTCTTCCAGGGAGATATTTGTAAGAACACTTTATCACCCACTTCAAACTATAGGTCTTTTCTTCGGTTTTCGGCATAACTTTTCTATTGACTCTGAGCTTCTCTTATGTGTTGTTGAATATATCTGACCTTTTCTGCCATTTCATCAACGAGATCAGGTCCTAATAGCTTTCTTTCCCCAACTTCATCCCAGCAAGTTGGAGTCCTGCATTTCTTTTCATAGAGAGCTTCATAAAGAGACATCTGAATACTAGAGTGAAAGATATTATTATAAGAAAATTCCACCAAAGGTAGGTGTTGACCCCAACCACCTTTGAAAACCATAGAGCAAGCTCTCAACATATCTTCTAGAGTTTTAATTGTTCTCTCAGACTGACCATCTCTCTGAGGATGATAAGCAGTGCTGAAACTCAACTCTGTATCCAGAGTATGCTGAAGACTTCGCCAGAACTTTGAGGTAAACCTCGGATCCTGATCAGATATAATAGAAAGTGGTACTCCATGCAATCTTACCACTTCCTTTACATATATCCTGGCAAGATGATCCAGAGAGAAATCCTCTCTAATAGAAATGAAGTGCACAGACTTTATAAGACGATCAACTGTGACCCGGATAGCATTATTGCCTTTGGATGTTTTAGGAAGTCATGTGACAAAGTCCATAGTGATGTTTTCCCATTTCCATTCGGGTATGGGTAATGGTTTTAACATCCCCTTAGACTTCTGTCTCTCAGATTTAACTTGGTAACAAACCAAGCATCGAGAGACATATTCAGCATCATCTCTTTTCATGCCATCCCACTAGAAGTACTCTTTCAGGTCCCTATACATCTTCGTGCTTCCAGGATGAATAGATAATGAAGAAATATGAGCCTCATCCAGCAGCTCCTTATTTAATTCGGGGATGGGAGGAACACAAACCCGATTCCTGAAATTTATTATCCCATCACAATCAAGGTTGAATTCAGGAACATTTACCACCTTCTTTTGTAACTCTACATCTTCTTTCTATGCCTCTTTAATCTTCACATGTATAGATGGTTGAACATTCATTTGAGAAAGATACGATTTCCCCCCTTCCATTATAATTCCATGATCCATCCTTTGTAAATCAATAAATATTGGATCTTTTGTGATCCTCATCATGGATGAACTAGCATGGTCTTGTCAACTTAATGCATCTGCCACCTTGTTTTCTTTCCCAGGGTGGTAATGAATTGAACAGTCGTAATCCTTAATCAGCTCCAACCATCTTCATTGACGCATATTCAGCTCCTTTTGTGTGAAAATATACTTTAAACTTTTATGATCAGTATAAATATCACACCATTCACCATAAAGGTAATGCCTCCAAATCTTTAATGCAAAGATTACCGCAGCTAACTCCAAATCATGAGTTGGGTAATTTTGCTCATGGATTTTCAACTGTCGTGAGGCATAAGCTATCACCATATCATTTTGCATGAGAACACATCCCACTCCCTTCTTGGATGCATCACTGTAGATCACAAATCTTTCTCCACTACAAGGAAGTGTGAGTACAGGTGCACTGGATAACCTTCTTTTCAACTCCTTGAAATTCTCTTCACATTCATCCGTCCACATGAACATAACTCCTTTTCGATTCAACCAGGTGAGTGGATTAGATAATCGTGAAAAATCATTCACAAAACGTCGATAATATCCATCCAAACCAAGAAAACTTCGGATCTCAGTTACTGTTGTTGGTCTCAACCATCTTTCGATAACCTCTGTTTTTGCTGGATCCACAGATATCCCCTCTTTTGAGATTATGTGACCCAAAAATGCAACTTTTTGAAGCCAAAATTGACACTTGGTAAATTTGTCATAAAGATTATCCTTTCTCAGGGTCTTCAATATAATTCTCAAGTGATCTTCATGTTCTTCCTTTCTCTTTGAATAGACAAGAATATCATCTATAAAGACTACCACAAATTGATCAAGGTAGTCTCTAAATACTCTATTCATTAGATCCATGAAGATAGAAGGGTCATTAGTAAGACGAAATGGCATCACTATAAATTCATAGCGTCTATACCTTGTACGAAAAGCCGTCTTTGGTATATCCTCCCTTTGACCCTTAATTGATGATACCCTGAACTAAGATCAATCTTGGAAAAGTATTGTGCTCCGCGTAGTTGGTCAAATAGGTCATCATTGCGTGGGAGAGGATATTTGTTCTTGATAGTGATCTTGTTAAGTTCTCGATAATCAATGCAGAGTCTCATTGATCCATCTTTCTTCTTAACAAATAGAACAGGTTCTCCCCAAGGTGACGCACTAGGGCGTATGAATCCCTTATCAAGATTCTCTTGGAGTTTCTTCTTCAATTCCTGCAACTCAATTGGGGCCATTCTATAAGATGTCTTTGAAATAGGCAAAGCACTCGGTACATGTTCTATTGAAACTCAACTTCACGATTTGGTGGATGACCCGAAAATTCCTCTGGAAAGATATCATGAAACTCCCGTACAATGGGCATATACTTAATTTTGAGTTTCTCACCAACCATTTGAGATAAATAACCTTCATTAAGTGGAATCAAGACCCATAAGATGGAAGAAATTTCCATTGGAAGGTTATGTTCATCCTTGCATCGATGGACGATAAAATATTGATCTGGAATATGAAATGTGACTTCCCTTATTTGGCAATTGATATGATCTCCATATAAAGAAAGCCAATCGATGCTAAGAATCCCATCAAATTCCACTATAGGAAGGATCACAAGATTTTCATGAAGCACTTTCCCACAAACTTCAATCGGGGAAGAATTATAAACTTTTGATGCGACTGTTGTTCCATTAGGTGTTGTCACAGATAACTCAACATCTAATTGTTGAGGTAAAACGGTGATACCCTTAGAAAAATCTTCAGAAATAATTGAGTGGGTGGATCCTGAATCAAAAAAAAAACATTTGCTACTTTAGAGTGGATGGTAAGTGTACCTTTCACCACATCGTTATTGTAATCCACATCGCTGATAGTAATTGCATGTGACTTTCCTTTGTTTTAGCCTTAAGATTTTGTTGATGTCGATCATCATCAATAACCCTTGGATTAGGGAATTTATTGGAATAATTCCCCATCTTTTTGCACTTGAAACATTGAAGTGTAGTAGGTTCATTCTGTGTGTCCCTTCCTTTGTTTGCATCATTAGACATCTTCTTCCCATCATTGCGGCATTCAAATGCCCGATGACATTCCTTTCCACATTTGAAACATTTACTTGCCCTTTAAGTCAACTCCCTCCATGTTTCTTTCTACACTTTGAGCATAAGGGAATGCTCATCTTCTTTTCAGTGTGCTCTTTAGATTTTCCTTTGAATTCCATTTTCCTCTTCTTATCAAACCCATATTACTGATGGGTTACTCCAATTTCCATCTTGACTTTGAGAGCACATCAAACGATTTCCTTGTAGATATTGAAGTCCCTTATGGTTAACGCCCTTCGTAGACTTGGTTTTAAGCCACTAAAGAATCGACTGATCTTACTCTCAGGTTGGATAATAATACCAGAAGTGTACCTTGCAAGTCTTATAAAATTTGCTTCATAGGTACCAACAGATTCATCATCCTTTTTCTTCAGTTCAAGAAACTCTTTCTCCATATTTGTTTGGAGAATACGAGGGAAGTACTTATTTAAAAATAAGTTCTTGAACTCGTCCCATTCCATGGACTCAATTTCATCCCTTTTCCTCATATTCTTAATAATATTCCACCATTGATCAGCATATCCTTCCAAACGATACACTGCTAGGATGCCTTTATCATGTTCAGAACATTGAAGAACTGAAAATATATTTTCATTGGTACTAATCCATTGTTCAACAACTAATGGATCAGTAGACCCGCTGAAGAAGGTAGACGCTGCCTCATGAAGGATTCAACAGAATGTTCCTCCTTCCTTTGCTCGTTTGGAAGTCCTGCATGATTCATAGCTTGAGAAAGTTTTGTGAGCATGGATACCAGATTTTTCATTCCATATCCCATAATGTTCGGTTGCTCAGGGGTACAATCATCGAATTGCCCGTCGCATTCCGCATTAACACGGTTCCTTCGGGTTCCATCCATTGACTAAAACCAAGAAGAATACTATGAGCAACAATAATTATAATAGGAAAACCACATAATCAAGAATAAAATTTCACACTTAAGGTCTTATCCTAGGTTATTAATGGTCATTTATAAAACACTAATATTGTGTTCTATGCTTAGACTTTTCCTTAGGGTTCTTAATAAGGCTTTCACATCCTTGTTTCCAAAGGTTGACTATACCTTTCCTCTGATACTAACTATAATGACCCATACTTTACATACATTGTTATTACTTCGAAATTGAAGCATAATTATTACAACAAATAACAAAACTATGAAAGGACCATATAGGTATAGTTTCTTTAGAAACTAAAAACATAAAAACTGGTTCATAAAGCGTCTACACTGTCTCCCATTTATTTCATCATATCTATGGTCCCTTTTGGCATATCTTACTTAATAACCTTCTTCCTGACCTGGGGAAATAAAACATACAAAAGGGTGAGCTCAAATTCTCAGTAAGGGTAAACAAAAGAAATATCAATCACATCATATACTTAAGAACATAACTTTTGGAAATCTTAAACTGCAAAAGAGATCGTAATTTCATAACATTGGATAAATCATAGTAGTGAAATGTAATCCCAATAATCATAAAATAAAACATGAAACTTTTTGGTATACACACATAATCATAGAGAATAATTTCTTATTAGTCAAGACTCATTGAAAAGACTATCTTAGTGGACAAAGTCCATTTCTGAATCGAGTTCACTCCTCGTTTCAGTCCTTCACTGAACCGGTATCACTCGCCGTTCCAGCCATGTCTATCTCATGAGATATATAATCTTTACCCAATGCATTGTAGGGAGATACAGGTCCCACCCATCTCAAAATGATACCATTCTTATGTGTTCCACAAAATCATAAACCATACATCACAGCATAACCCATGTAATAAAAATGGGAATCTTAAACATCATGACATCATAAAACAATTCATATAATATAAAGGAATTCATAAAAATATATCCATCACAACATAATCATATCAATGTAATAATAGGGATATAAACAGAAGCCTATATTATCTTAGATGGAAAATAATTTTGATAAAACACTTTAACTCCATTCTTGAGGAAAATATCCTTTCTACTTCAAAAACATTTTTCCTTTCATAACATGTCATACAATTTTAATCTAAAAGAAGTTGATTAAAAATAAGCTTGAAAGCTTGTAAAGTAAGATTATTGGAAATAATGTTTTAAAAATCCATTCATGCCGTATAAGTTAAAAAAACATTCTTCTCGTACTTTTGTCAGAAAAGTCAAAAAGTACCTCATACGAAAAACGACAAAAGATTTATTTCATATCTTTTACTAAAAACTCACCGAAGGGTAAAATTGGATTTAAAAAAATTATAGGTGGATGGAAATAATATTACATATTGAGGAAACATGGATGTGGATGTTAAAATACACCCCAGTAAATACCAATGTATAAACAATCTCGGATAAAATGAGATTGTGATATTTTCCCATACCTTAGGTCTGATTTGCTTCGTAAGTGTCCGAACCTCCTGTATAATGATTTAAATAATGTTAATGACTTATTCCAGAATCATACTTATTGTTACGATATCATATATGGTCATATTCTTATCTTCTTATTAGTAATATTTCATTACTACTTGTTATTCGGGTGTTTATTACTTTTTATTGTTATGCGTGTTTTGTCGAATAAATTCATATTCTTCTCTTTAGTTTATAGATACCTCATTTCCAGAATGGTATTAGTGTAATATATATCATATTCATTCATTAAATTCATTTATATAATCATTATGCAATGAATATCATGTAGAACGAGTTGCATCACATCGTGGAGACGGTATTCCGTACTTACGCACGAGTGATGATATCATTCCTATGATCATGGAATTGTATTGGAGTGTATGTATACTATTTCAGAATCAATATCACTTTATAATAGTCATATATAGTCATTATTTACACCATTATACCCATCCAAGTAAGGTGGTTGTGGAAAATAGATTACACCACGGTGTGGAGACGGTATTCCGTACGTACGAACGTGCGGTGATTTCTTTTTCCATAGGATGGATAGATAGTGAAATAGGGCTGTTTAATACATATAATAACATATCAGTATATGAGTGATACTGATGTTATTACTTCATAATGAAACAACTAAAGAAGAAGAAGTGGAAGAAGAAATAAAGTTGAAAGAATTGGTAACGGACATTACCTCCTCTTTGAAGTGCTTCTTTGAGACCTCCTTTTAGGGCACTAAAATAGGTCTTTGAAGAAGACCAGAACCTATAGTATGTTTCTAGGGAAGTGGAGAGGAGAAATTGGCAGGTGTTGGCCGAGATGGAAGGCTCAAAGTGGTGTGAGGAAGAGGGGGAGGAGGTGGCCTTTTATAAGGGAGGAGAGGGGTACCTTTGGAATAACTAAAACTATTATTTTATTAAAAAGTCAAATTCGGTTTTAAATAGCTCCAAATTGATTTATTTCTAAGCTAAGGTGGGGATGGGTCGAAATCCTCTCATCCAATATAATTTATACAAGTTTAGGTTCCTATTTTAACATTATCATTTTGATTTAACATTAAGTTAAATAATTTTACTTTTACCGTGTCTTCTTGTGTTCTTATACTATAATGTTAATAAACATACTATAAGCAGCCAAACAAACCCCAAGTTGTTTATTATTAATATATATAACCTTATCTAAGTCATTTGGCCGAGCCTTAGATTATTTGGAATAAAATAACAATTTCTAATATAATATTTGTTTTAAAAACTATTTTATGCTAATTTTGACACTATTTAGTAATTGATTTTTGTGAAAATCATAACAGAATTATTAGTTCGAAAAAAGTTAATTAAATCAATACTAACATGTCATATTAACCTAGAAAATTATTTTAATTCATAAAAAGTCTCCAATTACATTTATTTGGGTATTCATAACATAAATTATGTAAATATTTCATTAATAAGATAATTACTGCATCATATTTGTGTCATAAATAAATTAAATTATATAACGTCTAAAAATTACAAATAAAATATCATTATGTAGGAAATATTTTTAGATTTTTAATTAATATTTATAGTCTATTTTATCTCATGTATAACCCTGTATTAAAAATGATTTCATTATTAAACTTTGATTTTAACTATTTTAACCCTTCTTTAAATAAATTAATAATAAATGTCAGAATCTAATCCAAGTGGTCCTAAATGGTCATATTTTATTCCTAAGGTTGTTTTTGGTCGAATTACACTTGTCCAATAGAATTAGGACATGTATTAGGGTAATAATAATATCATTTTACCCTTAATTACCCTATTTACTTTTAACCGTGGTAAAAAAAGTAAAAAGTTACTATTCACCAAAAATTATTTTCATCTCATTGAACCACATTTTACTTACTGACATCAACCGTGTCTCTCAGATTTTCAAAATTCCACTCACAGAAGTGGTAATATTTTGTTTTATGAAAAATTCAGTTTTTTAACTACCACTTAGTGGTTTCACTATACATCAAAAATTGAAAGTTTTCAGAAAAATACCAAAATTTCACCCTAGGCTAATTTCGATATTCCGAATCCAAAAATGAAGTCCATTTTGAAAAAAAAAATTTATAAAATTTCAAAAAGTGTCTATTACTATTCATAGCGGCTAGTTTTAATAATATTTGAATAGCATATCATTGTTTAGTGAAACATGGTATTGCGTACAACGCAAGCTATCGAGGAAGGCCGCGATTGCGTGTAAAGCAAGCCAAGCTAGTGTTGTGTGTAGTGAAAGATTTCTTTGATGATTTATATAACATAAAAACAAAATATTTCACATAAAAGTCTCAGGTGTTACATATAATATAAAAAAATTTAATTATATTTATTATAGGAAAATGGAATTAATTATACTAATTTATAAACTATAATGAACAATGTAGTGAAATAGAGGGAAATGAGTATTTTTTATGTAAAACATGATATCAAAATTCCTACCCTATATCCAAGGAAATTTAGAAATATAATAAAATTAATATAATTTATAAAATGTGGTAAATTTTTTAATAATTCACTTATATATCTGTAACGACCCAAGAATGACATAAATGAAAATTACATTACTTTTACAGAATACTTAATACATTACACAAACAAAGACACAAATACCATATTAGATTAGTGTCTTTGAAAAGATGGAAGATATTCTTATAATTGGGATAAAGATATTCAAATTTCCCAAAAAGATAGTACCCTTTATTTTTCCTACCTAAAACCTCTCTTTATATCCTGGGAAAAAGAACACATACAAAAAATGGTAAGCTCTAATGCTGAGTAATGTTAAACAAGGAAAATATAAAACAATACATGATCAAAATAAGGTAGTAACATGAAAATAACCTTTTAAATTCATACCATGTACAAAATATATCAATATATTAAGTCATAGAATAAATCTTGGAAGCTTATAAGGTATAAATCATATAAGAATATGAGCCGTGATAAATTTTCATTTACATAAAACATAGAATTATGGAAAACACATATTCAAATAAAATAATTTCCATATTTTCCAAGGATCATTTACAAGACCATAATATTGTATGAAGTCCTTTACTTTACATAGTTCACTCCTTTTTCGAGTAATGTATTACTAAACTAGGATTACTTTTCGTTTTATCCCTATATTGCTGAGTTGATTTCATTTATTATTCTAGCCTTGTATTACTGAACTAATATCATTTCCCATTCTAGTCATGTCTATATCATGAGATATAAATCATTACCCATTGAATTTTAGGGATATATATATAACACATATCATATAATGAAATCATTCTTATGTGTTCCACAAAAACATAAATCATTCATCATAGCATAACCCAAAGAATAAAATGTGTTTTTTAAACATTATTCCATCATATCATAACCCATATAAAAAATTAATTTCATAAATACAATTCCATCATAATCAAAATCAAACCGTGGGAATAACAGGGATATTATACTTGAAACAATACCCTACTAAATAGTGCTATCATAGATTGAAAATAATTTTGATAAACACTTTAAATTAATTCTTGAGGAAAATATCTTTTCTTCTTTAAAAAAATTTATTTTCACAAAATGGAACAAAATTTTAAAATAAAATAATTTCTAAAAAAATATTATTTAAATATAGTATGTCAATATTCTTGTAAATAAATTTTTATGAAAGTCAAAAAATTCATTCATCTCTTATAAGTTAAAAATAAAATTATTGTCGTACTTTTTCTAGAAAAGATGCAATTTACCTTGTTTGAAAAACAAAAGAAAGACTCTTAACACCATGTAGTAAAAACTAAAAAATGGGTAAAAATTACCTTAAACATGCATAGAAGAATATTAAAACTTATTATGAAATATATTTTAAAAAAACTAGACATGTAATATAAATAAACCCCAGTAAATACTTACATATAAAAAATCTTCAAAAATAATGAGATTGAAAAATTATCTCTTACATTAATTCTGGTATCCTTTTTATGTGTCATATCCTCCTATATAAGAGTTTAAATAATGTCATTAAATTTTTTGAGAATTGTATTCATTTTTATGATATCATAAGTGATCATATTATTACCTGTTTGTTAATAACATTATTACTCATCCTTTGGGTATTAACTACTTTATTTTATTTGGCATGTTTTGTCGGATAAGTCCATGTCCCCCTTCATAGTTAATAGTTATATCATTTTCATAATGATATAATAATAATATATATAATATTATTCATTCTAAATATTTATATAACCATTCTTTAATGAGTATTATGTAGAATTAATTGTATCACATTGTAGACATGGTAGGTCGTACGTACGCACATGAGACAATATCATTCCCTTAATTATGGAATGATATGGAAGTTAATGGTATATATATATTTATAGAATCAAAATAAATTAACAATAATCATATATAGTTATTATTTCCAACATTATAACCATCCATTTAAGGTTGCGGTGAAAAATAGATTACACTACGACATTGAGATGGTAAGCCGTACGTATGCACATGTGGTGATTTCATTTTTTATATGATGGTTATAAGGTATAATATGGTTTTTCCATAGCCACAATAACATATAATAATATAATTTTCCTTGAATTTATATCTTATTTATGTAAACAAATCATTAAGTAGACGTAAAAGAATAAATAAGATTGAAATAATCAGTAGAGTATATTGCATATTATTCAACGAGCTCTCTCTATATCTCTTATTAAAGGAAATAGAGTGGGTCCTTTAAGAATATCAACACCTATAAAATGTGACTAAGAAATTTTAGATGGGAAATAGGTATTGGATATTTGATGATGAAGGATCAGTGTGAAGTGAAGGTGTGAGGGGGGATGTATCCTTCTATAATTTAGGTGAGGGGCACATTAAGAATCTCTAATTTTTCTAATTTATAATAAAATCAAACCACATATAAAATCCTAAAAAATGGAATATTTTAAAATATAAGTGACATAATGTTGTAATATCATCAACAGATAAATTTTAGAAAATTTTTTTATATCATTTTAAATCTTCTTATTTTAATTAAGAATTATTCATTCTATTTTAATTTTAACTAAGGTAACAAATGGTTAATATTAAAATACTGTAATGTTAATTCATTTTAGTTATATTATACCAAAAATGAAAAAATAAGAAAATTTACGAATATATCATAGTTATTTTATATTTTGTAAAATTTTTATTTTTAAATAATTTAATAAACCATTATTTCGACAAAATATCAATATTTTCAATTTGGACAATATTAATTTCATTGATTTTTTAAAATAACAAGATAATATATTGTGTTACAAAAAAATTATTATATCCATAAGGGGTCAAGGTAATATATGAAATTAATTGGATATATAAATTAACCATATTATATTTATTTTACTTTTTTAATAACATTATTTTAATATTTTCATTACTAAAATAATTAAAACATTATGTTTGTGTAATTATTTAATATACTTATTTCTTGGATAAAAATTTAAAATAAAATACCATAATGAAATTAATTTTTCTATATATTATATTAGTACTTATAGTGGAATATATCATGTTGAAAATCCTATATTAAAAATGTTCTTATTAATAAAACCCGAATGATAGAACTTTAACAACACTTTTAAAAAAATATTATAGTGTCATAATCATTTCCATATTGCTCCAAATGGTCAATAACATGACCCTTGGATGATTACGGATGAGATATACTATACCAACATGATTGGTTCACGTGTTTTTGTCTTTTAATAATTATTATCAGTTTAGTAATAATTATTTTATTCATTTTTCATCAATTAAGTAATTTATAAATCATCGATGTATAATGTTTTAATATAATAATTTGTTTCCTAAAAATTAGAAATAAATAACCATGATAAATAAAATAATTTTATATTTAAAATTATTATTTATAATAAAATTTATCTTCAGTAAAACATTATTTTAAAAATGATAAATGTTTTGAAATTTTAGAAATACATATTTAACTTTTCATTAACTAAAATATATTTAATATCCTAATATTACCCATCTGGATTCCAAAGGATATTATTTCAACCCAATTATGATTTAGGTCAAAAATAACTCATCCAACTATACTAGGAAAAGTGTTAAATAATTTTTATAAAAATATATTTACCCTTAGTTACCCAATTTACCTTTTTACCATATTAATAAAATTGATTGGAGTTACTATTCATAATTCCCAAAAATAAAATAAATAAATTTACATAATTTGGACCCACTGATTAGAAATATAGAATAAATTTTTCAAAAGTCAAAACAGAGAAGTTTAATTAATTAATTTAATATTAATCTTGTTCTCGGAATGAAAAAAAAGTGTTTTAAAAGTCAAAACATTGCAACAGATTGAAATGTTTTTACATTTAAATTCTTTGTAAAATTAATTAAAATTACCAGAATTATTTTAAATGATAAAAATATATTATATTTTTACTTTTTAAACCATTCAATAATATAATTTAACCATATAAATTATTTCACTGAAAAAAGTTTTTTTCAATTAAAATTTACTATATTTTTACTATTCCTCAAAACATTAAACTTCTGGGAAAAATATAAAAATTCAACCCATGAAAACTTATCATCTCCTACTTCAAAATAAGATTATTTTTTTAATATAATATATTTAAGTGTTAAAAACTATATTTTAAATGGGTGCTCCACCAATAGGAGGAAAACTGTATTCCTTGAAAAATTCTTCTTTTATTCCAAAAAAAGGATTTGTTCTTAAATATGGACTAGAAAACATATAATATTAATATTAAACATTATATATAATATATTAAATATATATTTTGTTAAAAAAATCCATTAAGAGTTATTTTGTTATTTAATAAAATCACTTATTTGAATTTAAATAGTTTTTTCAAAAAAACATTTCCTTTCCTTTAAAAGTGATTTATTTCCATTTATAACTAATTGCTCACCAAATAATTAATTTCTCCCCAAATAATTAATAATATTTTCATAATTTAGTTAATCATTATCATATCTTAGATTATTATGACTAGGTTTTATGGTAACATAATGATAATTTGTTTTTTTCTTAAACTCGATCTTGGGTGAAATGAAATCTATCAAAAGAACTTGAAATTTTTTATTGCACAATCCAAGTGTAGTGTTGTGCATACCAAAAGCTATTTAATTATTATGTGTAGTGTAATATTATACTTATATAGAATATATCACAATACATCAATGAAATTTAAAATAATCTATCTCATAAAAATCCCAAGGTGTTGTATTCATCCCCCGTAAAAATGAATTTGTCCCTTGAAATTCATCTCGGTTATAAAAGAATTAATACTTGAAAGTTTCCTTTTTAGAAATCCAGATCGTAAAAAAATGAAGGAAACATCTGTTTAAAAAGTAAAGTGAGAAACATAAGGGTTAACCAAATTAAATCATCACCAGGTTTCCACATAAGAGAACATAGGTAGAAAGTTAAAATATGGATACGGATGAAAAATTGAACAATAAAAATATGATACAGAGTGATAGAGAACAAGGATATGTGAATATTAAATGTCAAAGTCATAAATTTTTGAATATTTAATGATCCATTTAAATAATTATAAATAAAGGTACTTGGAAAATATTTTTGGTTTCAAGATCCTTTCCTTAGAGTTGAAGAATGAGAAGAAATGATTTCTTGATTAAATATAATATCATTCTCTCCATGTGCCATGATCAATTTCCACTATATATCATATTCTAATAAATGAAGATGAATTTTTCAGTCCTTAAGCATTGGAAGATCACGATACTCTGAAAGAGAATGACAGGTCATTCCATATATCATTATCACAACAAAAATGATAGCACAAGTTATCAAATATGCATAAGTCCAATAATAGTGCGACAATACATTAATCTAGAAAATATTATCTCATGTTTAACTTATTCATTCCATAAATTAATTACCTCACAATCCTTCTAAAAAATGAAAAATCCAAAACAATATAAAGAGGTAATGTAAATCGACTTAACATTTATACCTCATATATCATAAGGTATCTTATGTTGGCCACATTCCAAACATGTGAACACCTTCATTGTGTACAATCATAACTCTTGGTAATGACCCTAATTACCATATACCGTTATTGAAAACATACATGTTTCCTCTTTCTAAAACTTATTGGAAATATTACTTAAATACAAAAAGGTTGTATACATTAACCCTAATGGTATAACACTCTTGAAAAAAATCCATATTTTGTTCCCACAAAACTAGTATCATCTAATTTAATTTTTCATATCCACTATATCTTTATCTAAAAATCATTATCTTAACATAGATTACATATTAAGGGTCACCTTTACCTTAATCAGGTGTTCTCAAAATATATCAGATTACCCTTAAATTTATTTTCATGGTATTAAGAACTATTGAACATATCATTTACAATCCACAATGAAAAACTTATACTGAAACCACTTATATGTATCAGGATTTATATAATCATTAAATTCTAAAACATATAGACCTCAATAATAAAAAATTATTCTTAAAACATTAATCTAGATACATCATCTTAGTCCTTCATAAAAAATGAATCATGCGATATGGTTCCTCAACCATTCTTTTTTAGGTTTAATGTAAACAATAACGCTAGAACATCCCATAGCTTTCACATGTCGTTTACAGTCTATTTACCCTCAGTAGTATCACCAAATCTCATACCAAATTCATGATTCTATTTATGATATTTCCACTTAGGAAATTGGTTTTCATAATTCCCATACTCTCTGCATATTAAACATCAATAGTTAACTGGTTTCTATTTAATTCTGGATATTGACTAAGACCAAAAGGAAATGTGTGAAAAATATTTATCAGATAGTAAAAAAACATAAGTAAAGTAAATTAATTATTATATTTTAAAATATGATATCTTATTTTTAATCTTACGTTATTCATGATTATCAAAAAAACTATAGGATTGTAACTTATTATTAGACTTATCATTATGACATCCATAGACATATCCTTCAAAATATCTCAAGGGATCTCACTAATGTTTTCACATCTTGGTTTTTAAAGGATGAATAAACCATTTCTCTGATACAAACTGTAATGAACCAAGCTTGATGTACATTAATATTACATCACCTTTACAGAATACTTAATATATTTTACAAATAGATTCCCAAAGCCTATATTAGTTTAGTGCCCTTGGAACATGGAATATATTCTTCTAATTTGGAGAAATATATTTAAAATATCCAATAATTAAATTCCCCTTTCTTCCAACCTAAAACCTTTTTTAATATCACAAGGAAATGAAAACATGTAAGAAGGGTGAGCTCAGATGCTCAGTAATGGTAAATAAAAAATAAATAAAAAACCAAACACGAACATAAGAATACAATAACATGAACATAATTTTTGAAAATCATACCATTTATAACATATATCAATATCTTGATTCAGGTAATAAATCATGACAGTTTGTGAGGAAAAAATTATTAACAATCATGTGTCATGAGAAAAAAACATTAGCATAAAGCCTAGAATTTTTTAAAACACATAAAAATATAAAATAATTTCCATATTATCCATGGATCATTGCCAAGAGCATAATTTGGAAAAAATCTTTTACTGAAATGAATTCACTCCTCTATATATCCCTATATTATTGAACTAGTTTTACTTAAATTTATATCTATATATTACCAAATATAGATCATTTCTCATTTCATCCTTGTATTACTAAACTGTGATCATTTGCAATTCTGGTCCTATCTGTCTCATGAGATATAAATATTTACCCAATCCATTGGAGGGAGATATAGGTACCACCCATATCATAATCAAATCACTCTTATATGTTCCAAAAAACATAAATCATTCATCATAACATAACCCAAAGAATAAAATAGGAGTCTTAAGCATCATTCTATCATAAAATACCCCATGTAAATCAAATGAATTTCAAATATATAATTCCATAATAATCATAATAAAACCATATAATTAATAGGGATATTATACATGAACCATAACACTATTAAATAACTTATCTTATATGGAAAATAATTTTGATAAAACACTTGAAATTAAATCTGGAGGAAAACATCCTTTCTTCTTCAAAAACATTATCCTTTCTCAAAATACCACACAATTTTAATGGAAAATAATTTATCTAAAGATAACCTTGAATCCCTGTGAATTAACCTTCATGTAAATAAAATGTTATGAAAGCAAAAAAAATATTCATTCTTTATAAGTAATAAATAACATTCTTCTTATACTTTTTTTGTAAAAGTCAAAAAGTATCTCATTTGGAAAATGAATGAAATCTTTCTTTCCAACCATGTATTAAATAGTAAAATTTGTTAAAAATGACTATAAACATGCATAGTATAATATTAAAACATTCATGAATTCAATTTTAGAAAACATGTACAAGGATGATAAATATACCCCAGTAAACACTTACGTATAAAAAATCTTGGATAATAATAAGATTCGAAAATTACCCCTTACCATAGGTATGGGATCCTTTGTATGTGTCTAAGACTCCTGTATAAGGGTTTAAATAATTTCATTAACTTATTTCATAATCATATTCATTTTTATGATACCATAAGTGATCATACAATTACCCTTTTTTTAATAACATTATTACCCATCCTTTGGGTATTAACTGCATTATTTTATTACGCATGTTTTGTCAAATAAGTTTCTATTCAACTACTTAGGTTTTAGTTATATCATTTTTATAATGATATTAATATAATATATGTAATATTTTTTTCACTATAAACATTTATATAATCATGATTCAATGAGGATCATGTAGAATGAATCACAATGCATCGTGGTGATGGTAGGTCATACGTATGCACAAGCAACAATATCATTACATTAATTATGGAATGGAATGGAACTGGATGTTATATATATTTTTAAAAAATGAAAATATTATTATATTAGTCATATATAGTTATTTTTTACATCATTATACCCATTCATGTAAGGTTATGGTGAAAATATATTACACCGCAACATGGAGATAGTAAGTCGTACGTACGCATGTGTGGTGATTTTATTTTTCATAGGATGGATTAATGGTGAAATATGGTTGTTCCATAACCCTAATAAAATCTCATAACATTTTTGATTCTATATATATTTTATTTTTATGTAAAAAATCATTAATAGATAGTAGAAGAAGAAATATGTTTGAATGAATCGACAGAGGAGATTACCACTTCTTTGAAGAGATCTCTCTAGATTTCCTCTTAAAGGCAGTAGAGTTGGAATTTTAAAAAGACCAGAACCTCTAGAATGATAATAAGGAAGTTTATAAAAAAATGGTAATGGGATATCCGAGCTTCAAGGCTAAATTTAGAGTCAATTTTTGAGGGGGGGGGGTGCCTTTTTATAATTGAGGTGAGGGGCACATTTAGAATCTCCAAAAATATTCATTTATAATAAAATAAAAGCACATAAAAAATAAAAAAAATTCATATTTTTGAAGATGATATGAGATAAGTTTGTAATATAATAAAAAAATAAATTTAGTACAAGTTTGTCTACCAATTTAAACCTTATTATTTTAATTGACCATTAGTTTTTCTACTTTAATTTTAACTATGGTAAAAAATTATTCAATATTAAAAAGTGTAATTTTTAATTATTTGGTATCAATTAGACAATAAATGATCCATTTAGAACATTTTATATTATATAATTATGGTTTTAATTTTTTAAAAATGTTTTCTTATTTTTAAATAATTTAATAAACAATTATTTTGTAAAGACCCGTAAATTTTAAGGAAATTTTTTTCATAATTTTCTTTGGAATTTTACAAGAACGCAGTTTCTGATGGTACCTGATTCCGAGGCCCGGTGTGCCCAGAATTATTTTCCGCAGTTTGGCTTGGGTACATTCAGTGAACGAACGAGTGAGTTTTCCTAAATTTTGAACCGGTGCTTGGAATCAAATTCTGAGGGCACCAATGGAATCGCAGTGCCGGTATTTGCTTAGAAACGCCTCTTCCGGAGTTGCGTTTTCTTGGGTGTGGTTTTTAAATTTTTGGGGTTAAGTTAAGAAATAAAATAAAGTTGTGCGGCAACTTTATTTTTATTTCACTTAAAGCCACTTAAAAGCCACTTAAAGCCATTTGATCTAGGTTAAAGCAGATAGGGTGCAATCCCAAATATCCTACCCTCTTGGTAGGATATTTGTGAGGTGGGCCCGCACGAGCCCCACCATTTCATTTCCTCTAAGTAACACACCCGCGAAAACTCCTCATTAACGAAGTCAACGGACGCGTTTTCTAAATTCTTAACACCCCTATTAATTGGGTGGTTAATTCGTTGAAATTAATTCTATGAATTAATTTGTTCGTTACTTATCTTTAATTTTTGTTTGTTGGCATGTAATGAAATAAGACCAACACATGTCTTCTTGAGGATTGTTTGTTGAGATGATTTGACATAAACATTAAGTCCTTCATTATCCTTCGTGAAGAACGCGGAGAACGCAAAGAATGCGAAGAACGCGACGAACGCCGGCCTCCGACGAAGGGCGACGAAGAATGCCAGACCCCCGGAGATCGACGCGACGCGACGCCGACGCTTCTTCCGTGACGTTCCATCCCCGCGACAATCTTCGATCGGCGTCTTGAGGTAGGGGATTGCGGTCCTTTTAATTCTTTGTGGATTATAACATCAACATGGATTTAATTGTTATAATTAAATCTGTATGTTCTTGATCCTCGGAGTTTGTCTATGAGACGCCGAGTACCGTGCGACAGCGACGCCCATCCGCGACGCGACGATCCTTTTCTTCCGCGACGGTCAATTCCGCGACGAACTCGCATCCGACGACGACATTGCGGTAGGGGTCGTTTTGAAAATAATAATACCCATGGTTTTTTTACTCCAAGGCAAGAACGTGGACCAACCAATTAACAAGTTGGCCCACGGATTATTATTGCGGGTCGAGGTTTATCTATTGCTGGGAATTATGGTGTTGTTTCAAACCACTAACGCAGTGGGTGCGGACCAACGAACAAGTCCGAACCCACCACCCTTTTGTTCTTGGTGTGCGGAACGGCGGACGGCGACAAAACGGGCCGCAGATACGATTTTTTGATTCCGCAGTGAAGAACAGGACCGGGATGAGCTACGACGCAGACGGAAATGAAATAGGACCACCAGAGCAACTCCGGTGGCCCGCGAACTCCACTGGCGGCGCGGGTCGCCGGCGCGGCGGCTCCGGCTACCGAAGGCGGCGGTGCCCCGGCGTGCTGCCAGACGATGCCGCCGTGGCTGAAGCCGCGGCGGCGGCGTGCGCTTCCGCGGCCGTGCAGAACCGAAGGCAGGGACGCGGCCGGCTGCCGCGTCCGTTGGTGAGAGGCGGCCCCAACCGGGGCCGCGGATCCTTCACGCGGGGGCAGCGCGCCCCCGCCCGCGGTTTCCATCACTCGGCCGCTCGGCCAAGCCGAGCCAAGCCAACCCGTTGGGCCGGGTCGTACCCAGGCCGTGTCGGACCCGGACCCAGGTCGGGTCGACCCGGTTCGGGCCAACCCAGGGGGGTTGGGTCGGGTCGGTCCGGGCCCAGACCCCCCGTTTTCGGACCTTTTTGGTCTTTTGCTCATAACATGAGCTACGGGACTTCGAACGACGCGCCGTCAGTGTAAATTCGATCCTTGGATCAAGATGGTCGTTTTGGTATATCACACTCAAGTTTTCGGAATACTTTTGGTTCGGCCGGGTTGGTTCGTACACGAAACCAACTTGGCCCTCGGAGCGAAAACACTCATATCTTGAGCTCCGGACGTCCGATTGATGTGCCGTCGACCTTGATGGATTCCTCTAAGTAAGACAGATCATTTGGCTTACTCCTTCTGAGGTTTGGACGCAGGTGGAGTACGGTCGGGTTGGTTTTTCCTTAAAAACCAACCGGGCCCCTGGGACGAAAAGGCCAATAACCCTCTGACCGGGCGTCCGATTGACGCGTCGTCTGCGACGTTGAGTTCCTGTTGACGATACGGAACTTTTGGATACATCAACTATGGATTATGTGTCAGTTGATGTATCAGCCTCTCGGCTCGTGGAGCAGACCCTCCCGAATGAGCTTGTTGTATGCCGGAACCCTAGAGCTGGCTGCGACTACTACTTTGATGACGGCGATTGTACAGAGATCCTCAGTGGATTCGACGACGACTACAGCACTCATCGATCCTTTGTCGGTCAGTGCTACTGATCCTGTGTGGGTCTGATCCTGTGTGGGTGTTTTTGGGGGTTAGTTACCTACCGATCCTTTGTGGGTCAGATCCTTTGTGGGTCATTGTGGGGGTTAGTTATCTATCGATCCTTTGTGGGTCAGTTCCTTTGTGGGTCATTGCGGGGGTTAGTTACCTATCGATCCTTTGTGGGTCAGATCCTTTGTGGGTCATTGCGGGGGTTAGTACCTATCGATCCTTTGTGGGCCCGACGACTTAGATGAATCAGTGGAAATATCTGGTCATCTTTATCGTCATACAAAGAAGTATCATGTGTGAGCTGAATCCTGTTTTGCTTTCCTATGTGGATTGTGTTGTGCTGCCTTGTGTGGGTATACGTTTTTCTTTCCTGTGTGGACTGGGCTATTCTTGGGTTCAGATTTTGGAGACGAACGAGAATTGATGACTTAGGTATATGTATGGTCATATGACTAAGTCATGTCGGATGTTACTTCGTTATTGTATATTTCCTTTGTGGTTTATCCTTTGTGGATTCTGGGAGACCTTTGGGGGTCTCGGGGTCCCTACTGAGTAGCTTATACTCACCCCTGCACGGGCTATGCCCGCACTACATTGTGTTGGTTGCAGACGACGGACATCGCTGATCGTGGTTGAGGCTTGCAGAGCAGGACGGTACCTGGAGGTGGACCACTGGGAGGAACGTACTCGGAGCGGACGGATGGACCCGAGGAGCAGTGGAGGTTGTCTGTACCCACCCTTCAGGTGGGATTTCCAGTGGACAACCCGACATTGCATCTTTACTTTTCAGTTGATGTTTTTCCCTTCCAGTTGTACTTTACTTTCAGTTTGGGTTTGTATTCTGGCCCACTTACTTTCCGCACTTACTGTTGTACCAGTTTTTACTTAGTGTTTACTTCTATCTTCTTGCTCTGTGGTGTTTGTGGTTTACTTTACAAAGACAATGCATTCCCTTTTTACCAGGATTTACGCCTTGGTGCTAGTCGCCAGCCCCTGGCCTATGGAAGGCGGGCTTGGGGTAGTCACGTCACGGGCCCCAAGGACGGGTCGTGACATATTTTGAGAAACTATCAATAGTGTGAATTTTGATACCATTTATTTTCTGAAACTTAAAAAATATAAATATAAGATGTTATCCTTGAAAAAACATTGTATTATATCCTTAATGGATCAAGGTAAAATAATAAAATTCACTGGATATATAAATTATAGAAAATTATATTGATTTTAATATTTTTAATTACATTAATTTCATATTTTCATTCATAAAATAATTACAACCTCAGTTTTATAGAATTATTTAATATACTTATTTTTCGGGTAAAAATAAAAAATAAAATACAATTATGAAGATAATAATACAATATTTCATAATAATACTTATAGTTTAATATATATCCAGGAAAATCCTACATTAAATTTGTTTTATTTAATAAAACATGAATGTGAGAACTTTAACCTCAATTTAAAAAAATTATTATAAGTGTCGTAATCTTTTACTTATGGCTCCAAATGGTCAATAACTCGGCCCTTGGATGTTTATAGTCTATATATACTCTACCAATAAGATTAGGTCATGTTTTGTTTCCTTATTATTTATTATAATTTTAGTGAAAAATATTTTATTGATATTTCATCAATTAAATAATTTCACCATCATCAATGTATAAGACATTAAATTAAGAATTTATGTCCTAATTATTTTTAAAAAAAAATTATCATGATATAGGAAAATATTTTAGATTTAAAATGAGTATTTATAGTTGATTTTATCTACTTTATAACATTACTTTTAAAATGATAATGTTATTTGAATTTCTATTGGACATATTTACCATTTCTTTAAATAAAATATATTAAATTTCCTAATATTAACCAAGTGGATCCAAATAATAAAATTTAAACCCAAGGCTATTTCAGGTCAAAAATAACTCATAAAATCATTTTATAAAAAATGGTAATATGTTTTTATAATATTATATTTACACTTAATTACCTGATTTAACTTTTTACTTTATTAATAAAAATTACTGAAGTAACTATTCTTAATGAAAAAATAAAGAAATATATTTACATAATTTGAAATCACTTATTTAGTATATGGAATCCATATTTAAAAACATAAATCCTAGAATTTGTAGTAATTAATATAAAATCAATCCAGTTACTGGAATGAAAAATGGGATCTAAAAGATTAAACATTGCAAAAGATTGAAATGTTTTTACATATAAATTCATGGTAAAATTAATGTCAGTGACCAAAATTATATTAAATGATAAATATAAATTATATTTATAATTTTAAAATATTATTTAATATAATTTAACCAAATAAATTATTTCAATTTTTTTGATTTTAATTAAAATTTTGTATATTTTACTATTCATCAAAACTGGATACATGTTCGTGAAAGTTTAAATAATTCATCCAAATTAAATTTGTATATTCACATAAGAATATGAAATTTATTTATTAAAATAATAAATATAAAAGTATAAAAAAATAGATTTAAAATGTGTGCACCATCAAAAGGCTACAATATGATATTTTATGAAAAATAATTCTTTTATCTGAAAAATCTAATTATTTCATAAAAAATATTTAGAAAAAATATAAGATAAATTTTAAATATTAGATTGAATATGTTTAATATATAAATTTCCTGAATGAAATCCATCAAGAGTGATTTAAGTATCTAATAAACTCACTTATTTTCATGAAAATTATTTTTTTGAAAGGCACTTCTATTTTTAAGGGTTTTATTTTCAGTTTTAATTAATATCTCACAAAATAAATAATTAATCAAAAATATTTAAAAATATTTTCATAATTTTATTAATTCTTCTCCTACCTGCCATTATAATTACTAGGTTATAAGTTAACTTAATAATATTTAGTTGTTCGCTTAAAATCAATCTTGTGTGAAATGAAATCTATCAAAAGAATTTGAAATTGAGTTTAACACAAGACGAGAATAGTGTTGTGTATACCACAAAGAATGTTGGTGTTTTTTGTAGAAGAATCATATATTGTAGTATCATACAACATAAGACATCCAATTGTTTTTTTAAAACAAAATATCTCGTAAAAATCACAGGGTGTTATAGTTTCAATGTTTTAATAAATATAATTTTATTATTAAGGTTGTCCAAAAGTAATGAGATAAAGTGGGAATAAAGGTAATGATATTCTCGATCCCAACTCATTTTCTATGGGTTATCCACATTTCAGGACATTTTGGTATTAATACTCTTCTTATGTTCCATAAATATAATTTATTTTTTCTTAACTTTTATTTATGGTGATATAAATTCTTCATACTTGATTTTATGGAAAATAAAAATATTTTCCAAGGGAAATCTTCTTTTAAAACATCCTTCACTCATCTTGAGTTGTTTATTCTTCACTAAAAAATGATTATTCTTATACCAAATATTTTTTATCTTTTTGTTTTTATTTTTGGAACTCCTATGATTATTCGTGAAATCTTGATTGATGAAATAGTTATGAAATACATTCCTTTGCATGGGTCAATTTATGACTATTATTTTAATACATGCTATGTGGAGTTCATGATTATGTAAATATTATGATGTGAATTGTGGGAACATAATTATATATCCCTCCAATACATTGGTAAATGTGATGTATCTAACGAGATAATGTGTTTTATGTTAGAAAATTATTCAATATTTGTTCACAATAATGGTGTTATGATTATGGATGTATGTTATGCATCAAAATGATGTTAGATTTATTCATAAAAATGTTTGGTATTTGGCCAATATGAAATGATGTTCATTTTTAGTCACTTCCACATTCCATGAATTTATCACATGTTCCCTCATTCTATTGATGATGGTTCTATTCTTTTGATTTGATGATGTTGATATTCTCACCCATGTTATATTGAATCATATCCCTTATTCATCCTCTTTTTGGGATTTTTTCTCACCTGTTTCATTAATTTATATCCTAAGATGATTAATTGTACTAAAGATGGGTGATATTTTATATGGATAAAGAAGAAGGATTTAAATAAATTATTATGTTTTAACAAGTATATGTTATGTATGGGATTAATTTTCCATGACACAAAAGCTTTGGATCCCGAATTTGTAATGCTATTTTTTTATCATTGAAATAATGTTATTATCATGTAAGAAAAAGTGAGTTGTCTATATACCCATCACACAGAATAGTTTACGACTAATACTATGTATTTTCTATGTTATTAACTATGTAATGACATGGAATGTTTGTCTACATGACTTTTCTTGATATACATGATGTTTTTTTTTCATGAGAGAAGTTTTGTAGTTTATCATGCATTAATGAAAACACCACACTCCATAAATATGTGAATTTTGTTCCACTAGAAATGATCTTAAAGTATTTAGTGTGTATTAAAACTATACACATATTTCATCTATAAAATAATTTGTAAATAAATTAATAAATCATTTATTACACACAAGGCCCACATAAATCACTCATCGTATAATAAAATGTGGAAAACCCCAATCAAACAACATGTACATCCAACTACATAGAATGTAGTTCAATTTTATTTTATTATTTTATTCTAGTGTTAAACCTCAATACCTGCCTAGGGAATCCACATGTTTTTTTGTGGGTTTCTACCTATTACACTACATGTACAACCTATTAAACACCATGTATACCCCATAATGTTGTGCCACTATGATGGAATTAAATATATGACTTGTATTAATTAAATTATGCATAAATTAAACACATGGATATCATGATTCATTTATGGTCAAACCATGTAAAGATACATGGAATTTATGCCAAATACATTCCATGTACACCTTGTCAAAATTTATAACGAATAGTGGAAAATACCTAGAGTGTAATGATTACACATGCCAAACCCCCTTATAATTTGTTGTGAATTTTTAAGATAATCCTGGTGTTGTTGACCACAGGAACATGATGTATAAAATTTCATTATACACAATATAAAATTTTATGTCTTCAAAAATTCATGGCACCTACAGATGGGATGTTTGAGTGTTCACTATTTTTTTGTTCTTTTTACTAGTCATATGAAATTAAACAATCATATTATCTTGAATTTCAGATTAAGGAACAAAAAAATGGATATAGAATACTAACATTCATATTTTAAATTAAACATAAAATAATAAATAATAATAAATAAATATGTTACTAACCTAACAACACATACAGGTTTAGAGGTGCAGTGGGAGAAGGTGAACCCATTCCTAAAAAGGTTTTCCAATCAATTTCTAAGGATATATCCTCATAAATAGATTATAAAAGCCCAGAAATAAAAATTGAAATTATATTTTAAAATTCAATTTATAATGAAATTCTAAATAATAATTTAATTAATGATAATCCATTCTTTATTAGTGATCAATCTAGATGGTGTTCTTTTCAAACCATCATTATTATGACGAGTTAAAAGAATAATTTCACTAAAAGTATCCACACATGAGGCAAAATATCAAAACATCATCGATGAAACTATGGGTGATATTACAGAGGTGTGGATTTTCACAAATAATTCACAATTTAACACAACTAGAATTACTTCAATCTTGATGAATAATTTCATGTATTATTCTTCTAGAGAGGGAGGAGGAGAAACATCTTTTATTCTGGAGAGAGTTCTTACAAGAATTATCTTTAACCTTATGATATTCTCTTGATTGAATATATTTTTAAGAACTATTACATTACCCTTAAAATGATATATGTTTGGTAATATACATAGGGTTAGACAATTAGTTATTTCAAAAAATCTCTTAACTAATATCTTTATTCTAAGTAAATCCCACATCTAATAATAAAATTATTGTTATTATTATATGTCATGATGTGCACTAACATAAAAATATTTAAATATAATTTATTAAATAAATAAATCAATATGAATTTTAATAATAATAAATAAAATATATCATTTTTATCGAACCCGTAAAACAAACCATCAATAATCTTTAACATTTATCAAGGCTCAAATACTATATATATATTTAAATAAATAAAAATAATTATATTGTTAATTAAATAAATAATAAATTAACATTATAATGAAAATATGGTTAATAAATACTTATTTTAATATTCGTGTAAGTATATATTTATTAAAATTAATAAATAATTATTTATTACCATGTGAATAATAAATAAGAGAAAAATAAGTATTATATTTACTAAATTTAAAATAATAAATATTTAAAATTAAACTCATATATAAATTTATAATTTATTTACTAGTAATTAAATTTATGAAATTTATAAAACATAAATATTTTTTATTCCTCATTATGAAGAATAATATATATTTTAATTATTAAATTTAAATAAAATTTAACTTAGATTACATATACACTTACTGTGTAAATCTTTTGGCCGCTTTCTTCATTGAATTAAGTGAGATTACTTAAAGTCAGTAATTAAAATTTTTCAAAACATTATAGTAGCCTTAGTGAAATAATATAATGTCATAACGAAAACAATCTTATATGAATTATTTTTGTGTAATATAATAATATTGTCTCTATATCTCATTAAGAAGGTTATATACTTGTGTCATAAGGATATGTGCTTGATTATATTTCTTTGAGAACATAAAATACACTCATCGGTTAACCACCATAGCCCTGGATTTAAACAGACAACTTCATTCCAATCCAAGGTCCAATGATATCTTCTTCCATTAATTTAGAATTGATAAATCCTTTCGTGATTTATTCAATAGTTTCACGTAACATATAATTCACCAAACATATCTAAACACTCCATGAGAATAGGTCACCATGATTTCAGTGAATGAATCAATGTACATGATTATTTATACACATTAATAATAATCAAAATCCTACGGATCAATAAAAAATATCTATATATATAGGAATATCCAATGACACATAATGTAAGGAATTCCAATTGGTTGGTCTATCCTTATAACCTCCTCTCTTAGGGATTACCAACTAAGAAACATCATGAGTAGAATATTCATTCTCTAATCAGAATACAATACCCAATAATATAACATTATATATATCCTATCAAACAGATATTATCTAGATCATATGAAAAGTTTTGAAGAATAATATCAAGGTAACTAAAAGTTCCCATTTTAATGGGAAACTGATATGAATCTTCCATTAAAAATTATTCTAAAAAACTTATTTAATTAATTTTATACAAATGAACACTTATCATGTGATTAGATATTTATAAAAACATTAATACTTGAATATTTTGGAAATCAATAGTAAAACATTAGTTCGTTCTTGGGATCCAACTCTATCATGCGGGTGGGGAATTATTTAATAGCTTGTCTTATAACAATAATTGGATGACCTGATGATGATCCAAACCAGTCTAATGTGTCATTAATTGATTTGTTTTGACAATTTTTCTTTGTTCTGGAGAGATTCAGTTCTTTATTTTTCATTAGGATCATGATATAGGTTATGTGTGACAATAATGTGTATATTGTTATCCCAAGAGGTGTATTCCTAGTTGGAGGTAGTGTTGTGGCTATTTGTGGGATTACATTGACCATGGGGTCACAAATTGTTGGTAGAAAATTATAATATGGGTCGTAAGATGGTTATTTTAATGGATTATGTTACATAATTATTGATATGTATTCCATGCATGTTTCTATGCTGATTTATTATGGAAGATTTATAATGGGTTTAGGATTTGTAGAGATATTACTTATTTTATTTTGATATTATTTCACTAATGAATGTTTTATTTGCTATGTAACAACCACATGAGGTTTTCGAATTAGTTACTACCCAAAAACATGGAAAAAGTAGGCTACTATGATGTCCAAATATTAGACCGAGTCCCCATCCAACCGATAGATGTGTTTATTATGTAGACATGTTGTTTTTATGGTTATGAGGTGAAGGGTTTGAGGTTAATTCCATGTATAATTTACCTATTTGGTTTTTTTTGTTGTATAGAGGGTGACATAATATTGATTTCCATTATGATAGATGGAATTAAAAATATCAGTGATTGAGTTTGTGGGAGTAGGTTTATGAGGGTATTTATATATTTTTATGGAATTATTTGTATTAGGTATACATTTTTTCAGTGAGGAATGTTTTTGGTGAAATCAGGAACATAATACACTAATATTTTAGTCTTACAACAATTATATGTGGACTTATAAAATGTTATAGACTCATGTATAGTATCAGATGGGAACTGAGGATATGTTAATTCACTGGTTAATTCTTGATATAGTTTAATCCATGGAAATTTTCTTTTGTTAAAGAGGTTAATACACACTATGATTTTAAATCATTCATTATTATGCATGAGAAAAATTTACATGGTTATTTGTCATTAATGTAGATCTTATAGATTATATGAATAAATTCATTACTACTTTTCAAATAATTTTATAGTGTTTTGTTAGTGGAGTTTCTGGGTTGGAGAAGATTAGTGACTAAGGTGGGTATCAGGATTTGGTTTTTGGTGTTTGTATCTTGTTCTATTGAGAAATGTGGGTTCTTTGGGTTTTGTTACATGGTTGGGTTTTAGTAATTGTTTTTTGTTTTTATAGTTACATTTTAATTCTTTTTTGAAATTCATATATAATTTTTTTAGATATTAGGTGATCATAGATTTCTTATTATCCATTGCTTGGGGGTTTCATTTTACTATATATTCTTCCACTTTTCACTTTAGAGGTTAATGCCTCCCAATTCTATGATTTAAAATCTCAATGGTAATCATTAACTCATGGCCTATTAATGGTGGGATTCAGGGTTAACACATGATTTCATACCAGACCCAAGTAAGGATATGGAGGAATCCACCGGTTACAAGAACTTCTCCAATAATTGATTACATAGAATGAGAAAATAATTGATGAATTTTTTTTGATCAAACAATAAATTATATTGATGATAAAATGAATTTTAATATTTTTTATTACCTTATAAACACTTAAAGTGTTGATGAAGATGATAAATTATAAATTATCATGAAATAATTATTCTATAATTATTTATATTTTGCAAAAATATTATATGTTTAATGTTTTCTATCTATTATACATCATATATTTATATTTATGGGGAAAATATGAATTTTCACCCTTGTATTTGATTGTGAAAAGTGAATAGTAATTCATGCATGGTTGTATATATATAGCATGATTTTAATAATATCACCATACAAATGGTTCATTTCAAAGTAAATTTATTAATTTTAAAGAGACTTTCATTGATGTTATCGGTAACATGGCTCGTAAATTTTTTGAACATACCTCATTGATTTATTTTCAAAATTAAAATAATATTATTCCCCCTCTTATGTGTTCCAAATCTTATAATATAATTAATTTTTTAAATAAGGATTAATTTACAAGTGTAATCAATGAAAATATAATAAAATTCGAAATGACTATGAAGCACAGGGAGCCTGCAATTGGATTTGTGATCATCAGTATGATTACAATGACTTGTATTGTTCATTAATTTAAAATGATATTATGATATTATGATTTTATTCACATTGGTATGTGGGGATAAACCAATGGAAAATATTTTTGGTTTTGTGATGTGTATATGGGAATTCAAAGGATTAATATTGATTATATAAATAATGGATGTAGCAATATCATTATTCTACATGTTTTGGAAATTTAGAATTACTAAGGATGTGAATTTAATTTGATAATATATGGATTTCTTCCTTTATATATCTATGTTTTTTTATTTCTGTATGATAGGATAGAAAAGTTATTTGTGGTCATAAATTCCTTTACATTGTGACAACTCATGTAATGATATTCATACTTCAGTTTTGTTTTTTATTAATGAAGGTAGTGTACTCTTTGGGTGATTTTTCAAAATGTGGGGAATTATTTAATGGTTCATTTCATAACAATAATTATATGATCAAATTATAATTGACACCAAAAGATCATGTAGTTAATCACCTTTTTTAATATTACTAATATACTATGAGAGATATTCTCCATGCATCATAATTTTTATGTTAATGTAGATTAATTATAACAATGATTTCTATATGTTTATCCTAAGTGGTGTCTTCCTAGGTGTTGGGTAGTATTTTTATTATAGGGAGTACCATGAACTTTTGAATACTGAATATTTAAAAATAATTACGATATGGATGGTATGATAACGATATTGATGACATGGTTAGTATGATTACTAATAGATTTTCTATGTATGTTTCAATGATTATGTTTGTTAGTTGTTGGATTATGGGTTTTATATTATTTGAGCTCATTCATATTGTATTTTAATGATAATTTAGTGATAAAATTATCATTATTTATGTAATTACCACCTGATCATGATTTTGTTTTGGTGTGACCTAGTATTCATCGATTGATCAAATCAATTTGATATATAACTAACATAGTTAGTCCCATTCCAACCTATAAATGTGGTTATGATGAAGATATATGGTCGATTTAATCAAGCAGAAGAGGGAAAAATGTTTATGTACATAATGATACATCCATGTAGTTTATGTGGTCACAAGGAAGATGGAATGGGGTTTTTTCATCATGGTATAAGGAGTTAGAATTATCGGTGACTGGGGTATTGGTATCTGGTTTGTTAGAGACCTTCAATATTTTGATGGTGTTTTTTATAATATATATTTTTTATTTATTGAGTGATTTTTATGGTAATATAGGTGTTGAAATACTCTGATGAGTTAGACTTGAAACTGTGGCATATAGATTAACCGAATTTAATAGTGTAAGATCCCAGACTCCAAAAATATGTATATAGTAGTAATATTAAATTATTAGAAAACAATAAAACCATTTTTAAAGGATCAAACATCTTAATAGTTTTGGAAGACTAGATACATACATACATTACATGTTAAAACATAAGATACAATATGAACACATTTTGAGAACATTATTCGACCATTCATCATATAACAGAAAATTACACATAGTTCTTCTCTAGGTTTCCTAAATAAAAGAAAAATATATTTCTGAGCTCAAATAAAAAAAAGAAATTCTATATCCAAGACAATAATATAAAACATTAATTGCAATAACCATTGATCGCATACTGATGGAATGAATAATGAACGACATCAAAATATGATTTCAAGGACTTATTTGAAGACACTATAGTGATATGGGGGCAGGTATACACCTAAACCCAAGTTGGTTTTTCTTAGTAGACCTGTTAATTCTTTTATGGGATATATAATTTTAATCCCCACCCATCACCTGATTAAGTCTGATTTATTAACTATAAGAGTCAATGTAACGCCCCAGGTAAATAAAGAATATGACATCTTTATATTTATCCATATTTTTGAATCAAATATTAATATTACTTTAAAGGGGATGCTATGCTCGATGGCGTACCCAATACGCAACAACAAGTTTCTTGGGAATCTTACGTTGCACTCTAATAATAAAATAATATTATTTTAAATGGTAGTTAACGCCTAGCCATTGTAATGGCGGGAATGAATAGAACTAACTACAAAATGATTATATATGTTTGTAAAATATTTTTTTACTTTTTACAATAAATGTTAGAGGATTAAAAATGTGAATGAATCCAATTTTAAGCGTAAATATTCTAATATTCTTTAAAAGGTCGATTAACCGCCTTTTGATGGTGAACCTCTTTTAAATCCACTTTTTGAAAATTTAATGTGTTATATTTGACAAAATAATATTCTTCTTTAGAATCGGGACATCAAAATTTACTTTGTGTAAATTTTTGGTATATTTCCGAAAAAAGTTCAATTTTTAATGAATAGTGAAAAATGTGGTATTTTAATTCAGAACCTCTTTTTAATCAAATTTATTTATATGATTAGATTATCTTTTGAATTGGTTTTAAAGTGAAATTAGAATATATTTTTACCATTTAATCCAATAGTGGTCGATGGAATTAATTTCACTTTGAAATCGGACTTAAACTAGTGTCAATCTTTTGATACATTTTGTTTCATAAAAACACGCTATTTGTTTTGACAGTGGGAATTAATTATTAAATTAATTAATGCAACTTATGTGTTTTTAATTTTTTAAAATAGAACTCATTTTTGAATTCGGAATATCAAATATAGCTTAGGGTGAATTTTTGGTAATTTTCTGAAAAACTTCAATTTTTGATTAATAGTGAAACCATTAAGTGGTACTTATAAAAACTGATATTCCGTTTAAATGAAATTTTGCCACCTTTGTGTTTTGAATTTGAAAAATCTGACATACATGGTTGTCATTAAGAAGTAAAATGTGGTTCAATGGGATTAAAATAATATTTTGGTGAATAGTAACTTATTATGTTTTTAATCGCGATTAGAGGTAATTAGTGTAGTTTAAGGTAAGAATAATGTTTTAATAAAATGAAATGACCAAGACACATGTCCTACCCTCATTGGATGTTTCATGGAAGACCAAGACAATCCATGGGTCCACTTGGGGACCCCATGGAGCAACTTTGGTTGGAATATGACTTAAATACCTTTTTATTTAATGATAAAGAAAAAATGACACAAACATGAGATTTTTTACTAAAACAATTTTTACATGGGGTTATACAAGTCATATTTTTTACTATAAATAGTCATGGGAAATATAAAAAGATTTCCTACATCATAGTAGTTTTTTTTATAATTTTTATACATTAAATAAATTAAATTATTTATGACATCATGATGATGCAGTGATGACCTCATTATTTAACGATTTAAATAAAATGGAAAGATAATGTAATATATAAGACCTACACATGTCCAAAACCTATTGTATGGGTGTATTTAGAACCATTATCACCTTATCCACGAATTATATCAATGTGGGACCTTTTAAATCCGAAACTAATTTTCAAATAAAGTAACATTTTCTTACTTTCCAAGAGTGCCCCTCCTCTCCTCTTATAAAAGGCCCCCACCTCTACCTCCTTACCCACACTCCCAAAGCCTTTGGATCAGCCAAACCCAGCCCATTTTGTCTCTCCACTTCCCTCTCTTACTCCTCAAAGCCTCACTTTTGGCAGAAGTCTTTCCAAGGAAGCCTTTGAGCTCAAACCCAAGGGAGTTACCCGATTTTAAGGTAATGTCTTCACTTGAGTCCTTTTGTTTTATTTTTCATCTCCAACCCCCTAAAATGTTTTTATTCATTTCTTTTTTAACAACTCTAGTATCTTAAATATACTAGGATGTTTTTATAAGATGGATTCGAGCTAAAATTACACACACCTACATCTAATGGTTAAAGAACATGTTGTTTCCGTGGATGGCGAATTTCTGCCTCCCGAAATGATGATTGTTCAACATTCTTTTAACACATTCAAAGGTGGCCATTAAGATGACACTATACTTATATATGATATATAATATGTTTATGTTTTACTTAATCTTATGTATTTTTCATTTATGGCATACCTTTATGGCTTCCATTATGGGTAAATGTGATATCTTCATTTAAGGAAGTGCGGACTACCGCCCCCTCAAAGTGATGTGATTCGTTAATGCCATATGTGGGACGTATAAAGGATGGATTTAAAGTTATTATATATGATGTTATACTGGAATTATAATATAAATTTTTATAATTATTATTTTCTTTCCATTAAAGTATGAGACAGAAATGAAAGTAGCGTTCATGCGTACGTACGACTTACCGTCTCCATGAACGATGCATTTCATTTCTTATCCCCAAATGTAATGTATTATTATGAGTACATATATATAATGGATATATATGATTTATGATACATCTAAATGATTAATATAATTCTGGAATTAAAATATACATACCTCTCATTTAGTTTTAATTCCATTAATATGACAAAGAAATGAAAGTAGCGTTCATGCGTACGTACGGCTTACCGTCTCCATGAACAGTGCATTTCATTTCTTACCTCTAAATGATTATGCAATATTATAAATACATGTATATTCTGGATATATATGATATATATAATATCCAAATCTTGAATATCATTCTGGATATAATGAACCTTTGACCACATGAACAACATGTAATTGTAAGAAGTTCACTTTCGACTTAAGAACCAAATATCGACAAAACAAACATTATTAACTTAAATGATTAAATAATGTTTATAAAATGGAAATAATTGATATAAAAGGAATAATGAACTTGAAAAGGGTTCTTAAGCAAATATAAATTAACTCAAGTTTATTGTTCAGGACCTTAAAGAACGATCGAGTCAAGTCGGACCCGAGGTAAGGGATCCTACTTCTCTCTTTCTTTTTAAGTACGCTCCATTATGGCATTCCTTCTAAGCTCATCATTATTGTGATTGGGATGTTATTTTATATTACTCTTACTCTAATTTTTATGTTCATATAATGAGAGACCCTATTCTCTCTCATCAATCCATTTTGGAAGTTTTGAGTGGTGCCGTTAGGCTGCCGAATTTTCGTAAGAGATCCAACCTCTCTCTTTCTTTTTAAGTAATCTCATTTATGTAACTTCTTTTAAGCTCCTATTTGTTATGTTGGGGGATGTTCTTTTGTATTCCTCATTCTATAAATTTATGTTGATATGATGAGAGACCTTATTTCCTCTCATCAATCCATTTTGGAAGTTTTAAGTAGCGCAGTTAGGCTGCCGAGTTTTCGTAAGGGATTTTTCATCTCACTTTTATTCCCGTGAGATTTATGCTACATTTTCCACAATTTCCATTGAGTGGTGTATGTACTACCCATTATTATACACTTTTTTTAGTATAATTTTATTTATGGGTATTCACATATTCATTGAATGACCCTTCTTCCATGGGGTGTACGTTTCGAATGTTACCCAACTCGGTAAGGGGACCTTTCACCCTCCTCTTTTTAAAAGACTTATTTTGTTAAGTCTTTTAATTTACATAATATTATTTTGGGATATGTTCTTCTATATCCTTGTTGATGTAAATTTTATGTTCAAGTGATGAGATACCCTTTTTATCTCTCATCAAATCTTTTTCTGAATTTTGAAGTGACGCCGTTAGGCTGTCTAATTTTTGCAAGGGAACTTCTTAACCCAATTTCGATTATTTGGGATAAACTTGTACATGTTGAATATGTCGTTATATGATTACGTGTGAATGTCCTATGATTGTTTTACACTTAATATCCACTTATATTTGGTGTATTAGTTTGTCACACATAATTATGTAATTGATTTATCCTAAATCCAAGGATATCGTCTTTGTATGGGACTTCGTCTCAATCTCCTTTCATTGAGGAATATTTTGTTTTATACACAACATTCTTTTATACGGTGTATAAACCCCTTTGACTTTTAAGTTTATCCGAAAGGAATATTTTTATACAAAGCATTTTACTAAACGACAAAAGGGAATGTTTTTGTCGTATGTATGCGGCGACAATGAATTATCCGCCGCCGTGACCATTATTTGAGTTTCAGCTTCCTCTACAAGCCATACCTTTTTTAAAAAGAAAAATAAATACCATGTTTTACTTTTCTTTTATTTTGGTATTGAAAATGGTTTTAATAATGTCTTTATATCAATGTGTTGTATTGATATCTTTTGATTGAAAAGTGGAAATGTTATGTTTCCTTTATGCATGTTTTATGTGATACGATTATGTTATAGTTCTTGGGAATTATTATGAAGATGGGTGGTTCCATGATAAACTAAGGGTGGGTGAGCCCGATATAGCTCTCCAATGCATTGGTTAACGCGAATGAGTGAAACGTTAAGGTTTCTCCGAAGAGATTTAGGGAATATACTGTGATGGGTATTCCAAAACGTAACCAAGAGGGTTACTCCCTACGTAAGAATGTTATGAATGCCTCAAGTTACCTTTTATGTCTTATGATTTCTATGATTTATTCATGATTTGATGAGGTATGTTAAAGTGCATATGTTTTATGGGTAAAGTATGATTTCATTATTATGTATATATGAACTCATGTTTCCTTTCCATATTTTTATAACCCTTACTGAGCTTTTTATGTTCATCCCATGTTTTTGAAATGTTTTTCACAGGTCAAGGGAAAGGTACATGATGTGATGATATTGTCAAGGATGTGTCAAGAAGGAATCCGTGTTTTATTTTAAATAAGTTTCCGTTGATGGGAAGAATGAATACTGTCTTTTATGTAACCACTTTGTTTAAATGTGGAATGTAATGCAAGTTTCATGATCTAATTCTCTAAAACTCTAAACCTGAAAAGATCCTCAATGTGTAATCTTGTAATAACTCAAGATTAAGTAAGGTTTAAGGTTGGGGCCTTATAGTTGGTATAAAAGGTCAGTTTAGACAAATTTAGGGATTAGCAGTTCTTGTGAGACACATGATTAGTCCCTATATCTATTATTTCAGTTAAATACTTGTTTTATAACTTTTTTTCAGGTCAAGTAAAGTCGGTTACGAATGGAAGGAGAAGGATCTCAAAGGACATTCCTATATCTTCCTGATGACATGCTTGCAATAATTATTTCAAAGTCATCTTCGGATGATTGTGAAACTTTTTCTAGAATACAACTCACTTGCAAGCAATTGTTTGAGATATCAAACACCTCCACTATACCTCGTTGTCATCGTGGATCATGGGTTGTTTTTAGACAAATACTATTTTCACAATATTCTCATATTTTCAAGAAAGGAAAATATTATCAATGTATTTTCAAATATTTTACCTTATCATAAGAATTTGAAGCATATTATGATTTTAAAAATGGTGTTGAGGAAGGAGACCCTTGCGCAACCTATTTATATTTGCTTTTAAAATATAGTCTCACATCACATACATATTGTATTTTAAAAGGACCAATAATATAATGTTTCAACTCAATTTCGGTCCGACTATTTTATAGAAATCATGTTTTATTAGATGTTTTGGAATTATATGTCATACATAATTATTTTTCAAAACTGTTTTTCTGTGAACACCCATATGACCCATGTTGTACGAGGTGTATTTGGATGGAGGAAGAAAATGATTTTGAAGGATCTCTAAATCATTGTTGTAATGCATGGGAATTCTACCTACGTGAGCAAGATAACGATGAAACCGAGTGGACGCCATGATCAAGGTATGATGTTATTCATTTTGGGAATCATTTTATTTTATCTTATAGTAGTGAAATAAGACTTCAAGAATTAAGATGTTGAGATCGTAACGAATTCGGACGAAAATTAAAGGTATAGGGAAACGATTGAGATTAAAACATGTTAGGGATATTTTTGGAGTTTTATAAAAAGGACAACACGCAGACCGTGTGACAACTTGTCGCGTCGGACAAAGCTGCGGGAATCGAACCCACAACCAAAGTGAAACTGGTATTTATCGCCTACCACTGGACTACATGAAGTCCCTGGTTAGTTTGACTGATTCTTTTTAGTTAGATGATTTTATGAATTAAGAGTAAGTTGATTTTGGGTTATCTATGGATATTTATTAACCTATCATGGAGGATATGTGATTAGGTTAATTAATTTTCAATACGAGACATTAAGAGCAGCTGATGTTGTTTGGAGATAAATGATACGATTTAACATGGAAGAATATATGACTAAATCCCTCAAATATTTGGGTTTCAATCTTAGTTTGGTTTACTTTGAAGAATTTTATGGACAAATTGATTATCGAATGGTCCTCGTTGAACTTTGGGTTTTGTTGGACAAATTTTGGAGATTAAGAATAGATTTTCTTTTTATAAGGGGTTGTCCTTTTCTAGATTATCTAATCTTGTACTAGCCTTTTTGGTTTTGGTTTTGGTCTAAAGACATGGGAAGTATATAGTTCTCTTTTGTGGATTAGGTGATTCTTTAGAAGTTGATTATAGTACTCTTAATGTGAACAAGTCTTCCTAAATACTCGTATTTTGGAGAAAATATGAGTTTGTGTAAAAGTTGAAAGTCAACATGATAAGTGATTATGTTTCCTTATGAATAAATTACTCAATAAAAAGTAACTTAAAACAAAAATGTTGTCTATTAACTTTTCCTACTGGGGAACCGAATACCGTTTAACCCATCACATGTTTGTGATCTTCTTGTGGTTAACTTTCTCCTAAACAGGTTTTCTATCACTCACCATCAGAACATGGCCCTTTGTTTTTTCCTCCATGTCCATATTTTCGTACTTGGAATCCTAGTATGGGTTAACTCGGGTGACTTTTGTACTTATCTTTCTTTATTTTAAAGTGATTGTTTTACCAACTCTTGTTCCGATGTGGGACTTTCAAGGATGTTTCCAAGCCCAATTTTAAAATTGCGAGGATGCAATTCCCAAAAGGGGGGAAGGATGTAACACCCCAGGTAAATAAAGAATATGACATCTTTATATTTATCCATATTTGTTAATAAAATATTAATATTACTTTAAATGGGATTCTATGCTCGATGGCGTACCCAATACGCAACAACGAGTTTTTGGGAATCTTATGTTGCACTCTAATAATAATATAATATTATTTTAAATGGTAGTTAACGCCTCGCCATTGTAATGGCGGGAATGAACAGAACTAACTACCAAATGATTATATATGTTTGTCAAATATTTTTTTACTTTTTACAATAAATGTTAGAGGATTAAAAAGGCGAATGAATCCAATTTTAAGCGTAAACATTCTAATATTCTTTAAAAGGTCGATTAACCGCCTTTTGATGGAAAACCACTTTTAAATCCACTTTTTGAAAATTTCATGTGTTATATTTGACAAAATAAAATTCTTCTTTAGAATCGGGACATTAAAATTTACTTTGTGTAAATTTTTGGTATTTTTCCAAAAAAGTTCAATTTTTAATGAATAGTGAAAAATGTTGTATTTTAATTCAAAACCTCTTTTTAATATAATTTATTTATATGATTATATTATCTTTTGAATTGGTTTTAATGTGAAATTATAATATATTTTTACCATTTAATCCAATAGTGGTTGATGGAATTAATTTCACTTTGAAATCGGACTTAAACTAGTGTCAATCTTTTGATACATTTTGTTTCATAAAAACACGCTATTTGTTTTGACAACGGGAATTAATTATTAAATTAATTAATGAAACTTATGTGTTTTGAGTTTTGTAAAATAGACATCATTTATGAATTCGGAATCTCAAATATAGCTTAGGGTGAATTTTTGGTAATTTTCTGAAAAACTTCAATTTTTGATGAATAGTGAAACCACTAAGTGGTACTTATAAAAACTAATTTTCCGTTTAAAAGACATTTTTCCACCTTTGTGTTTTGAATTTAAAAAATCCAACATACATGTTTTTCATTAAGAAGTAAAATGTGGTTCAACGGGATTAAAATAATTTTTTGATGAATAGTAACTTATTATGTTTTTAATCGCGATTAGAGGTAATTAGTGTAGTTTAAGGTAAGAATAATGTTTTAATAAAATTAAATGACCGAGACACATGTCCTACCCTCATTGGATGTTTCATGGCCGATCACTACAATCCATGGGTCAACTTGGGGACCCCATGGAGCCACTTTGGTTGGAATATGACGTAAATACATTTTTATTTAATGATAAAGGAAAAATGACACAAACATGAGATGTTTTTCTAAAATAATTTTTACATGGGGTTATACAAGTCATAATTTTGACTATAAATAGTCATTGGAAATCTTAAATAATTTCCTACATCATAGTATTTTTTTTAAAATTTTTAGACATTAAATAAAGTAAATTATTTATGACATCATTATGATGAAGCGATGACCTCATTATTTAACGATTTAAATAAAATGGAATGATAATGTAATATATAAGACCTACACATGTCCAAAATCTATTTTATGGGTGGATTTAGAACCATTATCACCTTATCCACGAATTATATCAATTTGGGACCTTTTAAATCCGAAATTCATTTTCAAATAAAGTAACATTTGCTTACTTTCCAAGAGTGCCCCTCCTCTCCTCTTATAAAAGGCCCCCACCTCTACCTCCTTACCCAAACTCCCAAAGCCTTTGGCTCGTCCAACCCCTGCCCATTTTTTCTCTCCACTTTCCTCTCTTACTCCTTGAAGCCTCACTTTGGGAATAAGTCTTCCCAAGGAAGCCTTTGAGCTCAATCCCAAGGGAGTTACCCGATTTTAAGGTAATGTCTTCACTTGAGTCCTTTTGTTTTATTTTGCTTCTCCAACCCCCTAAACTCTTTTTATTAATTTCTTTTGTAAGAAATCCAGTATATTAAATAAACTATGATGTTTTTATAACATGTATTCTAGATACACTTACACACACCTACATCTAATGTTTAAAGAACATACTGTTTCCGTGGATGGCGAATTTCTGCCTCCCGAAACGATGATTGTTCAACATTCATTTAACACCTTCAAAGGTGGACATTAAGATGACACTATACTTATATATGATATATAATATGTTTATGTTTTACTTAATCTTATGTATTTTTCATTTATGGAATACCTTTATGGTTTCCATTATGGGTAAACGCGATATCTTCATTTAAGGAAGTGCGGACTACCGCCCCCTCAAAGTGATGTGATTCGTTAATGCCATATGTGGGACGTATAAAGGATGGATTTATAGTTATTATATATTATTTTATACTGGAATTATAATATACCTTTATATAATTATTATTTTCTTTCCATTAAAGTATGAGATAGAAATGAAAGTAGCATTCATGCGTACGTACGACTTACCGTCTCCATGAACGGTGCATTTCATTTCTTATCCCCAAATGTAATGTATTATTATGAGTACATATATATAATAGATATATATGATGTATGTTACATCTAAATGATTAATATAATTCTGGAAATAAAAATATACATACCTCTTATTTAGTTTTAATTCCATTAATATGACTAAGAAATGAAAGTAGCGTTCATGCGTACGTACGGCTTATCGTCTCCATGAACGGTGCATTTCATTTCTTACATCTAAATGATTATGTAATATAATAAATACATGTATATGCTGGATATATATGATATATATGATATCCAAATCATGAATATCATTCTGTATATAATGAACCTTTGACCACACGAACAACATGTAATTGTAAGAAGTTCACTTTCGACTTAAGAACCAAATATCAACAAAACAAACATTATTAACATAAATGATTACATAATGTTTATAAAATGGAAATAAGTGATATAAAAGTAGTAATGAACTTGAAAAAGGTTCTTAAAGAAATATAAATTAACTCAAGTTCATTATTCAGGACCTTAAAGAACGATCGAGTCAAGTTGGACCCGAGGTAAGGGATCCTACTTCTCTCTTTCTTTTTAAGTACGCTCATTTATGGCATTCCTTCTAAGCTCATATTTATTGTGATTGGGATGTTCTTTTATATTACTCATACTGTAATTTTTATGTTCATATAATGAGAGACCCTATTCTCTCTCATCAATCCATTTTGGATGTTTTGAGTGGCGCCGTTTGGCTGCCGAATTTTCGTAAAAGATCCAACCTCTCTCTTTCTTTTTAAGTACTCTCCTTTATGTCACTTCTTTTAAGCTCCTATTTGTTATGTTGGGGGATGTTATTTTGTATTACTCGTTCTGTAAAATTTATGTTGATATGATGAGAGACTCTATTTCCTCTCATCAATCCATTTTGGAAGTTTTAAGTGGCGCCATTAGGCTGCTGAGTTTTCGTAAGGGATTTTTCATCTCACTTTTAGTCCCGTGAGATTTATGCTACATTTGCCACAATTTCCTTTGAGTGGTGTATGTACTACCCATTATTATATACTTTGTGTAGTATAATTTCATTTATGGGTATTCAAATATTCATTGAATGACCCTTCTTCCATGGGGTGTACGTTTCGAAAGTTACCCAACTCGGTAAGGGGACCTTTCACCCTCCTCTTTTTAAAAGACTTATTTTGTTATGTCTTTTAATTTACATAATATTATTTTGGGATATGTTCTTCTATATCTTTGTTGTTGTAAATTTTATGTCCAAGTGATGAGATACCCTTTTTATCTCTCATCAAATCTTTTTCTGAATTTTGAAGTGACGCCGTTAGGCTGTCTAATTTTTGCAAGGGAACTTCTTAACCCAATTTCGATTCTTTGGGATAAAATTGTACACGTTGAATATGTAGTTCTATGATTATGTGTGAATGTACTCTTATTGTTTTACACTTAATATCCACTTATATTTGGTGTATTAGTTTGTCACACATAATTATGTAATTGATTTATCCTAAATCCAAGGATACCGTCTTTGTATGGGACTTCGTCTCAATCTCCTTTCATTGAGGCATATTTTGTTTTATACACAACCTTCTTTTATACGGTGTATAAACCCCTTTGACTTTTAAGTTTATCTGAAAGGAATCTTTTTATACAAAGCGTTTTACTAAATGAAAAAATGGAATGTTTTTGTCGTATGTATGCGGAGACAACGACTTCTCCGCCGCCGTGACCATTATTTGAGTTTCGGCTTCCTCTACAAGCCATACCTTTTTTTAAAAGAAAAATAAATACCTTGTTTTACTTTTCTTTTATTTTGGTATTGAAAATGGTTTTCATAATGTCTTTATATCAATGTGTTGTATGGATATCTTTTGATTGAAAAGTGGAAAAGTTATGTTTCCTTTGTGAATGTTTTATGTGATACGATTATGTTATGGTTAATGGGCATTATTATGAAGATGGGTGGTTCCGTGATAAACTAAGGGCGGGTGAGCCCGATATAGCTCTCCAATGCATTGGGTAACGTGAAGGAGTGAAACGTTAAGGTTTCTCCGAAGAGATTTAGGGAATATACTGTGATGGGTATTCCAAAACGTAACAATGAGGGTTACTCCCTACGTAAGAATGTTATGAATGCCTCAAGTTACCTTTTATGTCTTATGATTTCTATGATTTATTCATAATTTGATGAGGTATGTTAAAGTGCCTATGTTTTATGGGTAAAGTATGATTTCATTCTTATGTATATATGAACTCATGTTTCCTTTCCATATTTTTATAACCCTTACTGAGCTTTTTATGCTCATCCCAAGTTTTTGAAATGTTTTTCACAGGTCAAGGGAAAGGTAAATGATGTGATGATATTGTCAAGGATGTGTCAAGAAGGAATCCATGTTTTATTTTAAATAAGTTTCTGTTGATGGGAAGAATGAATACTGTCTTTTATGTAACCACTTTGTTTAAATGTGGAATGTAATGCAAGTTTCATGATCTAATTCTCTAAAACTATAAACCTGAAAAGATCCTCAATGTGTAATCTTGTAATAACTCAATATTAAGTAAGGTTTAATGTTGGGTCCTTATAGTCAATATAATATTTCATTACCCACCCTAACAAACTAATGGACTAATAATAACATAGATATTTGTATAATTGGAAATATATATAAAAAATACATCCCTTTTAAATGAAAAAATGTGTATATCATGGATAAAATTTATTAATAAACGTAGAAGTTGTGGGGTATCACTGAAGTAAAAGGAAGCACCCTTGTAATTGAAATATATTAGTGAGTGTATATTCAATGTTATGGGTTATCCATGAATGAAATTAATTGGTTTCAATAGTCTCGACTATTATGTGACCAAGGAAGTGGTAGGTAAAATATTTCATCATGGTTTACAAATAGTGTGTGAATATTCCAAATCATGTCACTCGAGAGTGTTTACTGATAGGTATAGTCATTGGCCAACTAGTTCTACATCTGAGTGATGATTGAGTCAATGATTAACCAAACCGTTCTAGATTGATTACCCCTAGGTGCATCTATGACACAACCGTATTCACATTACACTATTCCCACATGGATTGTTTTTCTATAAAACATAACACACTTTTACATTACCAAAACATTGGATGGATTTTCAACCATGGAAAATATTGGGGTTTACAACCGTTTTGGTAACTCTGGAATCAATGAATTTGAATGAGGGATAATAATATAGACTCGTATATACCTTTAAATTTCTGATAAATATGGTCAAATTTATTCCATGAAAATTTATGTAGCATACAAAAGGAAATAGTGTTTAATAGAACATGATTCCTAAAGAATGAAAATTGATATTAAAAAACCTACATATGGCTGGTATAGAAAGGGAATTGAAACATCTTGAAATAGAGGTATTGAATTTGATCTTAAAATACATTAATAAAATTAGTTTTATGATATAAATATTTAATATGTAGTATATAAACCATATTAAATAAAATATGTGCATAAAAAAGTATCTCTCAAAGAGAAAAATTTGAAATGAAATATTGTTACCTCTTATCCTAAGTTCCACATACGTACTTTAACCCCCTATATCACAAGAAAAGATATCTTAATAAAATAATTCATAGATATACTCATATAAATTTTAATATATAATAGTTATATATATTAATTTTCTGTAATTATTATGGTATGTTTTTTACCCCTATCAAGTGTTTATAGATTGATCGTTTGAATATGTTTCGTAATGGTGGTGTCCATATTCATTATTATTAAAAATTACCTCATTATTGGGTCATTAAAGTTACCTTTAGTGGTGATTTATAATAATTTATTTTTAAAATTCCTTTCATGGGTGTTTTATCTTACGCCATTAATTATTATTATATAGTTATACATTATCTAGATTATAGAATTTTTCAAAGTAGGTAGTCAAATCAATCCAAACATGAACATACCCTAATTTAATGAATAATTATGATGAGGTTTAGTCACCATATCATTAAAAATGATGGATAATGATATTATTTAATATTTATTAGTGTGATATATTATAAATTTATATAACTATAAGAATAATTAATGGATATCAAAATATTTCAGGATATAAATAAAAAGATTCTCTTATTCATATATGTGATTAATATGATGAATTTTATAACTATCAGTTATTATATATAATATTAATAGGATATTAAATTTTTCTTACCAAAACATTATTAGTTATATAAAAATAATATTTATCCTTTAAAACCATTATTAATTTCATCCATGAAAGATGGTAATGAAAAATGGAATACACAGTTCTAAGGATACTGTAGTATGAATGTACGCATGGATAATGATTTAATTTTAGTTAAAATAGAAGAAAGGTGTAACATAATTTATTATACCAGAGACATAAAAATTTTATACATTAATCATAATTAAGTTCTATTTACCATTTTTTAACATCCATTTTATGTGGTGGATGGAAAAAACACATTACATCGCAGAGGTGGTAGTCTGCATATATGTACAAATCACATTTTTGTTTATTATATGGGATAAAAATTTAGTTAGTGATTATTAAATTAAATTAATAAAATTATTTTCATAACTAATATTTATTTTATCATATTTGGATGAGAAAATTATTATTATAATTTAAATATAGAAAGGAAAAAAAATTATGTAAAATGATTACTCATATGGAGTACATTGAGAACTCCTTAGAAGATCCCTTGGAAATGGAGGGATAAGGATAAAATATTTTGACCAGAATATAAATAATAAAATATAGGATTATAGGTGAAATAATAATTTATTGTTTTCAAGATGAAACTGAATTTTAAGAGTTCTATTGAAGTGGTGATGAGAGGACACTTTATAATTGAAAATGGATGACATTTTTGTTAATTCCTATAACTTTTTAATAATGGAAAGTTATTCTTAATGAAATTGTCTTCAAAATTGATAAATAATGGAGTGGGGAAGAGAAACATTCAATAAAACCTCTACCCTTAAACCTAACACATTTTAAGCATCTTTTGAATGATTTTCCATTATATTTTTCATGTTTACTGTTTTATCGTTTACCAAAATTACTAGTTTTTACCTTAGCAATTTATCTTTTATTCCTAGAAATAAAATGGTCCTTATTAAATAATTTGAACATAATAACTCTGTATTTTAAATCCATATAATAAGATTAAATTTAGAAAACATTTATTAGTAATTTTTAAAATATTATTGGTACAATGCAATAAAATAGATTTCCTTAAATGTGTAACTTATTTCTTAAAATAAAAAATATGTGTTTATAAATTAAGCATAATATTTTAAAATTTATAAGGTTTTATTATAACATAAATTTGTTTTATAAAAGGGTTTTTTTATGATTATATCGTACTCAGGTCATAAAAGGTGTAGTTTTACTGAAATTACATTTTCATTATTCATCTAAAAGTAAATATATTAACAAAATCCAAAAAATCATATTAATATAATATCATTATAATTAATTAAAAAATATTTTTTTTTTAAATTAAATTCAATATTTTTTAAATTAAAATTGTAAATATACTCATGAATAAAGGATTACTAGAGTGTATTGTGGGTGATAGTTAGGAATATTGTGTTTACCTATTACAGTGATGTCTTGGGCATTTCATTCTCCCACCGTTAAATTTTTATCTTTTGAAAAATGTGAATATTCATTCCCCATAGCTTCTTTAGGTACAAATGTTTCCTCTTCTAGTTTTTTATTTCTCAAAAGGACATTTACTAATAGATTTGTATAATTCTATAACACTAGATCTCTAGTGTCAAGAATATGGATAATATCTTCATTATAAGATAAGTTGAAATCATTTTTTATTGCATCGAAGGTGATTAAATTAATTGGATCTAAGATGTATTTTCTGGGTAATGCAACGTAAAAGATATGATGTTATTCATAATGATTGGAAAACACATCCAACTATTATGTTGAAACTCTAAGTAATTCTATTAATTTTAAAGGCCCAATTTACCTAGGGATTAAGCTCCACTTTTTTACCAAATCATGAAACTTCTTTTTATAGGTAATCCATCAAGAATACATGATCTCCTATATGGAATTCAATTTCATTCCTTCAATTATCCATATATCTCTTTTTTTTTCTTTCGGATGCATTGAAATGATACAAAATAGTTTATAATTTTTCTTTTGTTTCCTCTATAAGATCTGGGGAAAATAGATTTCTTTATCTAACATATTTCAAACATGATAGAGTATAAAACCTATCCAAATAATTTTATTATTATAGTGCCATAAAAATTATATAATAGATTTTATTATTATCTGAAAAATTACCCAAATGTAGATACAAATCCCACATACATTGGAATTTATGTGAATATGATATCAGTAAGTATTCGAATGTGTAGATATTCTTTTTAGACTGCACATTCCAGTGGTTATGATAAGAAACACTTAAATATATCTTTGTGTGATGATCCCTTTAATAATATTCTATAATTTTGATGTGAACTACGGTCATGATCAGATAATATTGATTGAGGTTCCCCATGAAGCCTTTTGATTTCAATGAAAAAGATATTGGAAATTCACTAAAGGGTTTGATCTTTTGTTGCAGATAATTATGATAAAACTATGTTTATTGATCTAAAATGACCCATATGGAATCATTCTTCAATGGTGTCTTCATAAGTCCAATAAAATATCCCATTATAAAAATTTACCACTTCTATATGAGTATAAAAAACTTAAATGACTCCCTTAAGATGTATTCATTTATCCCATACATATTGGAATACTAAGCATCAAGGAACATGGTCCATAATTATTTCTTCATACCATACCACTACAAATAGTCACTTAAATCCCTATACATATTTATTCTATAATAGTGTATAGAAAAATTTGAACTATATGCTTCATCTAGTAGTTCTTTATTCAACTTTTCTATGAATGGAATATGTAATCTCTTTCCAAACTTCAATACTCTAACATTAAAATTGAATTCTATCAATCTTCCATCATTCAATGCTTCCAATAATACCACATTGATATATACTCAAAATTGGGGGTGAATCAGTGTTGGGAACCCTTTAAAAAATTATAAATTGAATAACGTAAAAAATTTACACATGTTTGGATATTAATTCTCTTACTCTATTTTATTTATCTTATAAAATTATATAAAATACAAAAAATATAGCAAGTGATATTTTTACATTTTTTCACTGCTAAATAAGAGTAACTTGGCATTTACATGGTTATTAAAAAATAAAATACCACAAAACTGCAAGAAAATAATTCCTTAAAATTGTATTAAAAACTAGAGAGTAACCATTCACTTGCATCATAGAAAAAAGTCCAGGAACTGGTGGAATTCGTCCCTAATAAAAATAAAATAAAAGTAGGAGAGTTAGGAATACAAGGGGTTATTACATATTCGGTTGTAAAACATCCCAAGTCTATCTGCCTCCACAAGTGGCGCACAAAAATCAGGAATTGTGAAAGACCACATTCCACCAGGATCAATAAGTGCGCACTTTGCCAGAGCGTCTGCCACCTGATTGGCCTCCCGATAGATATGTGAGACCTCTAGACGCATTTGAACTACCTTGTTAAGACAATCAACCCATTGAGGCAGCATGCACCAAGGCACATTACGTGTCTTAGTCTTCAAAGAATTAACTACAGACTGGGATTCAGATTCAATCCATATGCACCTCCAATTAAACCGGACAACGTACCTAACATCATATATCATGGCCTTGACTTCAGCTTCGAATGCATTTCTAATTCCAATGGCATGGCAGACGCACCCTTTGACAAACCCTCGGTAGGTCCAGAACACTCCCCCACACCCCGACATACCTGGTGCGCCCGACACAGCCCCATCAACGTTCACCTTGAGCCAAGACGCAATGGGTGGAATCCACCAAATATGTTTTAACATTCGACGCTTGTGCAGCCTACCCGAAACACCAAGCTTTCTCAAAATTTGTAAATCATTCACCGTGTTACCCATGGAGCCATCCTAGACCATGGAGGCAGCATGCACCTTCCTATGGACAGCCATCATCCCCTGTTGTACGGTCGAGTGACCATCCCCAAACAGCATGCAATTCCGGGCGTCCCAGCAGTCTGCAATTACAGCTGCCACTGCCACCAAGAGCAGATTTTGCATCATAGTATAGTAATTTGGTAGTAATTATTTTATTTCTCCTTTATAGTTCATTATACATCCTCTAAACACAATATTAATTTTCTTGTTAAGGTACTTTGTAACACGAATAATGTTTTACACCATAAAATAATTTTATTGAATGTGAAATTTATTCTTTTTTCCTTCTTTCCCTACTTCTTCGTTTGTTACTTTAAAAATAGATGTCAAGAACCATACGTTATTTGTAATGTCTCGGATTTTCTGTGTATTTTTTATAAATATTTCATGGAATTATTTTGGGACCGGGAGTGAAGACGACACATCATTTTGAGGTCTAGTGAGCCCAAAATTGGGGTTTGAACTTTTTTAATTTAAGTGAGTCAGCAGTTGTGCGCAGTTGTGATAGTTTCCAAACGGATGCCCGAATTAAAAATCTGAGGGCACCATTGCGTCTGAGATGACGACTTTACCTAAGAATTAGCCTAACCTCTACTAGGGTGGGACAAGGGAAAAAGTTTTTTTCATAATTTTTAAGTAATAGAAAATAAAATAATTTCACAAAGTTTATTTTATTTCTTTTTGGATATATCCGTTGTAGCACAGCGACGAGGCCGTTGTTTAGTCATTAATGTCATGTCATAATGACTCTAAAATATAAATCTAGATTCATTAATGTCACCACATGATAGGATGTCAAATACGATTCCCTTTTTATTAGGATAATCGATTTTTATCATTGGCGGCGATTGAGAGAAATCACTGGAGAATCTACGGAGCGTTGGAGAAAACTCTCAATGACGAATGACGGCGGATCGAATTTGGGAATCACTACGCCAATGAAGTTGGAGGATCTCGATAAAGACGGTAGCACGGGCCCTTCATTAGAAATTGATCCCAGTTGACATAGGGGTTGTTATTTCATTCCTCTTTCCTCGTTCCTGATTTAAACGACGAACACAGACCAACCACGAACAAGTTGATCTGCGGATTCATACGTTCTTGCGGGAGGGTTTTTATTATTATGATTTTGGAGAATTAATTTCCTATTGTTTATTATTGATGATTCCTGCTCCATTTATGCTGATTAATGGGAGGGTATCAATTCCATGAAAAATGACAGCAGAGGTTCGTTCCTCATGTTGTTTTATTGGAATTCTTTCCCTCTTTCCTCTCACGTGTTCTTCGCATTCTTCATGTTCTTCATGGGGCGATGGACAATGGATCTTTGTGCACTTGTCTTGTTACGCCATGATCCCAAACTGGAGATCTGACATCACAGCGACCCTACAAAGGTGTGATGGCTATGATGGACAAAGAATCGTCTTAGATCAGAAAAGGTCGTTCTTCGGGCGTTCACTAGTGCAGAAAACGTTTTTTACGTCACCATTTTTTACGTCGGTTATATAAAACCGACGTCATAATATGTAAAACGAGGTTTTTTACGTCGGTTAAGAAATAACCGACGTAAAAACCTGTGTTCGGTACACATTTAACGTCGGTTATACAAATAACCGACGTTATTAATCTCGCGGCTTCGTTTTTTACGTCGGTTATTTTTATAACCGACGTAAAAAACGCGGTTTTCGAAGGCCCTTTCACGTCGGTTATTGAATAACCGACGTAACAAATGCGGTTTTTGAAGGCTTTTTGACGTCGGTTATAAAATAACCGACGTCAAAAAAGAATCCGCAGATGTTTTTGACGTCGGTTATTCCATAACCGACGTAAAAAAACGCGGATTTTGAGCCATTTTTTACGTCGGTTATTATATAACCGACGTAAACAATGAATCGGAGGAAGTTTTTTACGTCGGTTATTGAAATAACCGACGTTATAAATGTTTTTAAAACAATTATCACGTCGGTTATTGAATAACCGACGTGATAACTCAATTAAAAATTTACCCAGACCCGTGGATTGTCATTCGCGAGTTTACCTTCGACAGTCGCGACTCGTCTCTCTCGCGCGTAAACCCGAATCGGCTCGTCCATTTCGTTGGTTTAGATTCGTTTTGCGATCATCGTTTCTCATATTTAATCTCCTCGGATCAATCATCTAAACTCGCAGCACTCAGGTAATCCTCCCACTCGTTCGTTTTTTTTCGCGGATAGTAAATATATATGTGTTGTGATTTTTTTGTTGAAACTAGCTAAGATTCTTCGATTGCGAACCCTTTTAACTCGTTTTGGCACCATAATCTTATTTATAATCCCTAGATCTATTTGTTCGACTTGCAATATTGAGTAATTTTATGATTTCACTAATTTTTCATCGTTTTCTATAAATCCCCGAGAGGGTTGGGGCGTGTCCATTTGGATGGGTTGCCCTTTTACAGTTGTTACTACTTTATTCACACACAACCATGGCATAGGTGCATGGATTTGGGGTCGGGGGGTGTCCAGGGGGTTTTACAAGGGGGTGGGTGGGTGTGGGGGGCTGTCCAAGGGTGTGGGTGGGTGTTGGGGGTGTCCAGGGGGGTGTCCAAGGGGGTAGGGGGTGGGGGGTGGTGTCCAGGAGGGGTGGGGGGGCTGTCCAGAGGGTTGGGGGGTGTCCAGGGGGGTGTCCAAGCAGGTCGGGGGTGGGGGGTTGTGTCCAGGAGGGGTGGGGGTGCTATCTAGAGGGGTCGGGGGCTGTCCAGAGGGGTCGGGGGGTGTCCAGGGTGGTGTCCAAGGGGATGGGTGGGTGTGGGGGGCTGTCCAAGGGGGTGGCGGCCTGTCCAGAGGGGTCGGTGGGGTGTCCAGGGGGGTGTCCAAGGGGGTGGATGGGTGTGGGGGGCTGTCCACGTGGGTGGCGGCCTCTCCAGAGGGTATTTGGGGTTGTCCGGGTGGGTGGGGGGGCTGTCCAGAGGGTTGGGGGATGTCCAGGGGGGTGTCCAAGGGGGTAGGGGGTGGGGGGTGGTGTCCAGGAGGGGCGGGGGGCTGTCCAGAGGGGTCGGGGGTGTCCAGGGGGGTTTACAAGGGGGTGGGTGGGTGTGGGGGGCTGTCCAAGGGCGTGGGTGGGTGTTGGGGGGTGTCCAGGGGGGTGTCCAAGGGGGTAGGGGGGTGGGTGGTGGTGTTTAGGAGGGGTGGGGGGGCTGTCCAGAGGGTTGGGGGGTGTCCAGGGGGGTGTCCAAGCAGGTCGGGGGTGGGGGGTTGTGTCCAGGAGGGGTGGGGGTGTTTTCTAGAGGGGTCGGGGGGTGTCCAGGGTGGTGTCCAAGGGGATGGGTGGGTGTGGGGGGCTGTCCAAGGGGGTGGCGGTCTGTCCAGAGGGGTCGGTGGGGTGTCCAGGGGGGTGTCCAAGGGGGTGGATGGGTGTGGGGGGCTGTCCAAGGGGGTGGATGGGTGTGGGGGGCTGTCCAAGGGCGTGGGTGGGTGTTGGGGGGTGTCCAGGGGGGTGTCCAAGGGGTAGGGGGTGGGTGGTGGTGTTTAGGAGGGGTGGGGGGGCTGTCCAGAGGGTTGGGGGGTGTCCAGGGGGGTGTCCAAGCAGGTCGGGGGTGGGGGGTTGTGTCCAGGAGGGGTGGGGGTGCTTTCTAGTGGGGTCGGGGGGTGTCCAGGGTGGTGTCCAAGGGGATGGGTGGGTGTGGGGGGCTGTCCAAGGGGGTGGCGGCCTGTCCAGAGGGGTCGGTGGGGTGTCCAGGGGGGTGTCCAAGGGGGTGGGTGGGTGTGGGGGGCTGTCCAAGGGGGTGGATGGGTGTGGGGGCTGTCCAAGTGGGTGGCGGCCTCTCCAGAGGGTATTTGGGGTTGTCCGGGTGGGTGGGGGGGCTGCCCAGAGGGTTGGGGGATGTCTAGGGGGGTGTCCAAGGGGGTAGGGGGTGGGGGTGGTGTCCAGGAGGGGTGGGGGGCTGTCCAGAGGGGTCAGGGGGTGTCCAGGGGGGTTTACAAGGGGGTGGGTGGGTGTGGGGGGCTGTCCAAGGGTGTGGGTGGGCGTTGGGGGTGTCCAGGGGGGTGTCCAAGGGGGTAGGGGGTGGGGGTGGTGTTTAGGAGGGGTGGGGGGGCTGTCCAGAGGGTTGGGGGGTGTCCAGGGGGGTGTCCAAGCAGGTCGGGGGTGGGGGGTTGTGTCCAGGAGGGGTGGGGGGCTGTCCAGAGGGGTCGGGGGGTGTCCAGGGGGGTTTACACATCGATTTGTTTTATATTTCAAAATTGTTATATTCAAATTATGATTTTTTTCATATAAACATATATTTGTCTTATCTAAAAAATATATATATTTTTGCTATTTTTTATAGGTAATAATGAGTCGAAGTTGGATTACGGCACATCGAATGAGCAATGAATATGAGGAAGGTGTTGATGCCTTTTTGGAATTTGCTAAACGAAATGTTCCAAGTAGTGACATTTTTTTCTGTCCATGCCTGAAATGTCTGAATATGAAGAAGTTGAAAAGTAGAGAGATAAAAGATCATCTGATTTGTCATGGTTTCAATCCGAGTTACAACCCTTGGATTTGGCATGGCGAAACTGGACAGAATGTCACTGATGATAATGAATCGCAAGATGGTAACTCCGATGGAATTGATGAAATGATTCGCGATATTGTAGCAGAACAAATTGAGATAGAACCGAGAGTTGCACGTCTATATGGTGATGCCGAAAAACCATTATATCCTGGTTGTACAGATTTTACGGTTTTGTCGGCGGTGTTAAGATTGATTAACCTGAAGGCGAAACATGGATGGAGTGACAGAAGTTTTACAGAGCTGCTACAATTGATGAAAGACATTCTTCCAAAAGATAACGATCTTCCAGATTCACATTATAAGGCCAAAAAAATATTATGCCCGATGGGATTGGGATACAGGAAAATACATGCATGTCCGAATGACTGCATTATATATAGGAAGGAATATGAATTTCTGAAAGAGTGTCCCAAATGTGGGACATCACGGTATAAGGTGAAAGAAAAATCACAAGCTGATGTAGAGATTACAAAGCTCCCTTCAAAGGTATTTTGGTATCTTTCTATAATTCCTCGTTTCAAACGTTTATTTGCTAATTCACATGATGCAAAAAGGTTATGATGGCATGCTGATGAGCGGGTATGTGATGGAAAAATACGTCATCCAGCTGATTGTCCACAATGGAAGAAAATTGATGCCCAGTACCCTACATTTGGAAATGAAATTAGAAATCTGAGACTAGGCTTGTGCACAGATGGAATGAATCCATACCGAACCCTCAGTAGCACACATAGTTCATGGCCTGTTTTATTGGTAATTTACAACCTCTCTCCTGAAGTTTGTATGAAGCGCAAATATGTCATGTTGAGTATCATGATCTCTGGTCCAAAGCAACCCGGCAATGATATTGATGTATACTTGTCACCGCTGATTGATGATTTGAAACTTTTATGGGCTGATGGTATTAGGGTGTATGATTCTTATAAAATGGAATATTTTCAACTGCATGCAGTGCTTCTATTCACTATAAATGACTTCCCAGCATATGGAAATTTGTCTGGATACAGTGTTAAAGGGCATAAAGCATGTCCAATTTGCGAACAACAGACGTCATATTGTCAATTGCATCATGGGAGGAAAACAGTGTACATGGGTCATCGAAAGTTTTTGCCTATGGATCACCCTTATAGAAGACTAAAAAAGGCATTCAATGGCTCACAAGAATTTGATACTGCACCTCAACCTTTATCCCCAGAATTGTATTTTGAGAGGGTGAAAAACCTTGATGTGACATTGGGAAAGACACAGAAATCTGGTAATGATAGACATATTTGGAAGAAAAGGTCAATATTTTTTGAGCTACCATATTGGAGGTATCATGAAGTCAAACATAATATTGATGTCATGCACGTGGAGAAGAATATCTGTGATTCTTTGATCGGAACATTGCTAGATATTAAAGGAAAGACAAAATATGGGTTGAATGCAAGGTTAGACCTACTGTCAATGGGAATACGTTTAGAGTTAGCTCCCACTCCTAAAGGAAGACGAACATTTCTTCCCCCGGCTTGTCATACATTATCGAAGAGGGAGAAAAGTAGCTTCTGTCAGTGTCTTCATGATATCAAAGTGCCTCAAGGTTATTCTTCAAATGTAAAAAATTTTGTCTCATTGAAAGACTTGAAGTTGATAGGTATGAAATCACATGATTGTCATGTCATGATGCAACAAATTCTACCAGTTGCACTGCGTGGAATATTGCCCATCCGTGTCAGAAAGACTATAATGAGGTTGTGTTATTTTTTCAATTCAATTTGCAACAAGGCGATTGATGTGAATGCTTTGAACATTTTGGAAAAGGATGCAATTATTATACTTTGTCATTTGGAAATGTATTTTCCTCCAACTTTTTTTGATATGATGGTGCATTTACTGATTCATCTGGTTCGAGAAATAAGGCTTTGTGGACCTGTATATCTTCGTTGGATGTATCCTTTTGAAAGGTATATGAAAATATTAAAGGGATATGTTAAAAATCCATATCGACCTGAAGCCTCCATTATTGAAAAGTATATTTCTGAGGAGGTAGCAGAGTTTTGTACGAGTTACTTGGCTACGGCGCAACACATAGGTTTGCCTCCATCTCGCCATGAACGGGTTAATAATGAGGGAAAGGGGATTCGTGGCTTGAAAGTAAAATCACTGTCAGCTGAACATATGAAGAAGTTAGAATCATACATCTTGAATAACATAGCTGATGTTCAACCGTATATCACATTGCATATTAATGAGTTGAAACAATGTCATCCAAAGAAGAAAGAAATGTGGATTTTGAATGAGCACAACAAAACTTTTTTTCCATGGTTTAAAAAGACCTTGCTTGGTAGATCAGATGTATCAGAGACATTAAAATGGATAGTGGGTGGTCCATCTTTAAATGTGATAACATGGTCCGCTTATGACATTAATGGCTATACATTTCATACGAAAGCTCAGGACAACAGAAGTGCAGTTCAGAATAGTGGTGTATTGGTGTTTGCAGAAGCAATGCATTTTTCGAGTGCTAAGGACAGAAACCCAATTTCGGCATCAAGTGCATATTATGGAGTGATTGAAGACATATGGGAGGCTGATTACTTTAAAATTAAAGTTCCCGTTTTTAACTGTAAATGGTTTATCGGTAACAACAGTGTCAGACACGATGAATTTGGAATGACACTTGTTAATCTGAATAGATTGGAAGACACAGCTGATTCTTTTATAATGGCAACACATGCCAAACAAATTTTCTATGTAGTAGATCAATCAGATATGCAGTGGGCTGTTGTTTTACAAGGGAAAAACCAATATGTTGGTGAGGATGAATTTGATGAAGATGCTGATTTATGTGAGATCCCTACTTCCATGGAAAGATTAACAGAACATAATGATGAGTATGTTGAAGACATGGTTTGTGCCATTAGGAACGATCACGACGAAGGAATTTGGGAAAACAATCCAACTGTACATTCCTAAAATTACAGGTAACACAAGTATATATCTTGTTTACATTTAGTTTTTTCATATAATGTTAGATACTGTAAATTTTTTACTTATTAAAATATGTATCAAACCAAAACGATAAAACAATAAAAACCGTAAAGAGGAGAAGTCCTGCGCGCACCGGCAACCGGTCCTCTCTGTCTGTACCACCGGCCGGCCGCTGGCTCACCACCGGCCGGCCGGTGGTTCAGACAGAGTGCCTTCCTCTCTGTCTGGATCACCAGCGGCCGGCCGGTGGTGAGCCAGCGGCCGGCCGGTGGTACAGACAGAGACAGAGCCTCTCTGTCTGGATCACCAGCGGCCGGCCGGTGTTGAGCCAGCGGCCGGCCGGTCGTTCAAACAGAGAGGAAGGCTCTCTGTCTGGTCCACCGGCCGGTCGCTGGATCACCACCGGCCGCCCGGTGGACCAGACAGAGAGCCTTCCTCTCTGTCTGGATCACCAGCGGCCGGCCGGTGAGGAGCCAGCGGCCGGCCGGTGGTTGAGACAGAGAGGAAGGCTCTCTGTCTGGTCCACCGGCCAGCCGGTGGTGATCCAGCGGCCGGCCGGTGGTCCAGACAGAGGAAGGCTGTCTGCTCCACCGGCCGGCCGGTGGTGAGCCAGCGGCCGGCCGGTGGCATCAGTGAGTCCACTTTTCAGCTTTCTTATGCCAACTCCTTGGCAACATTTTGCCTGTGTTTACCATGTTTATCATTGTTTAACATGCTTATCATATTACCGATGTTTACTATTATGTAATTTAGTACACTTTTCTATTTGTGAACTAATGTTTGTTTTTTTGATTTGAAGGAAAATGACAGATCAATCAGTTGATCAGCCACATGATTCTGGAGATGAGCATATTGGTCATACATCTGGGGAGGAACATTCACATGCTCCTATTACGAAAAAGAGTTCAAAGGTTGGTAAGCGTGGGTGCACACGTTTACCAAAATTATCACTTGCCCGTACGAAGGAGGAGAGGATAGTCGTGGAGTTTGATGAGGATGATCTTCCTAGAGGTCCAAATGCTAAAGATTTTAAGGGTTTTGTAGCAACTCAGGCTAAGAGCAAAGTAAGCATTCTTTATGATGATTGGAGAAGTGTGGATAAGGCGATAATTTCTCAGCTGTGGGAGACCATTTTGGTAAGATCTTTTGCTATTGTTTGACTGTTCTTTAAATGTTTCTAGTATATATAATATTTTTAACCTCTTTTTTATCAGATGACATTTGATATTCCTGACACTGGAGGAGTCAGGAAGAAATGCTTATCGTTGGCTGCTAGGAGATGGAGGGATTTCAAATCAACCCTCTCATCTGATTTCATTTATGGTCATAGGAGTCGTGAGAATCCATGTCGTATATATCCTTTTATAGATGAAGACACATGGAGACAATTTTTTGAAAGTAGAAGAAAAGAATCATTTTTGGTAAGGGCAATGTAAACTTTTATAAGCTTTCTTATATAAATGATCTTATTATTGTTTTGTTAATGATTACTTATTCTTAATTTACAGCAAACAAGGAAAGCTCATCAAGAGATCCAATCTAAAAATGTATACCCTCATAGTTTATCTCGGGGAGGGTATGCATTATTGGAAGAACAAATGATGGCAGAAAAATTTCAACAACTAAGAGCTGAGTCTTCAAGCTCTGGAGAGGTGGCCCCTCCATCCCCTCCATCTAGACATGAGAAATGGAAAAGAGCTCGGAAGGGCAAAAAAGGACAATATCTTTCGGAAGAATCGAGACTCGTAGTTGAGAGGATTGTAAGATATCTATTTTATTTATTTAAGTTTACTATTTTCGTCATATATTTCCAATCATTATAGAAAAGTTCAATTAATTATTACAGGACTCTCTTGAGGAGCAGAGTTCACAGGGGACATTTACACCATCTGGGAGGGAAGATATTTTATCTGTGGCATTGGGAAAGCCCGAACATCCTGGCCGTGTAAGAGGATATTCGGCAGGTGTATCGGTAAGAAAAGTGTTGCCACGTTCCTCAACTTCTAACGTTGAGGGAGTTTATAAAAAAAAATAGAATCGTTGGAGGCTGAAGTCCATAATATTAATGCGACAATGGAGGACAAGATTAGAGCATCGGTGCAGTTAATGTTTGCAGACTTGCAAAGACAATTTCAGGGTGCAGCTCCCACTCCACCTCTCCCAGTAGCTCCCACTCCCCCACCTCAGCCTGCGGACCCCATTTTTGATCCTCCTCCTCCGCCGCAGCTACCTACTTATTGTGAGTTGTATGTTGATGATCCTCAACATCATATAGTTGCATATGGGATGGTATATTGTATAGGAGATACAGTTCATCATCAACAGTTAGAGGTAGAGAATCAGAGGGTCACTGTACAGGATATTATAGATAGATCAGCTCGGATACCATTACCTACAGATGAGGTGACGACAGTTGGACATAGTATCGGCCATTTTTTACTTTGGCCATCCAGACTTCTTCGACTCATTACCATAGAGGTATGGATGTTATATCTTTTATTTTATATTTTTATTAATGTTTTATCATTTGAAAACTAATATATTTTTCAATTTATTTTTACAGGAATACTTCAAAGGTAAAGAAATACTGTATAGACAACAACAAAGACAGATAGCTATGACATCAGATGCAGATACTAGCAGTCTTGACAAATTGTCAAGATATTCAAATTTGTTGGCGGATCATTATGACTTTACAATGGAAGCTCATGTCTGTGGACGTGAACTATGTGTGGGGATTATGAAAAGTGATATCATGGAGTTTGTCACTGGAGATAAGATGGGCATCAACGTGGTGCAAATTTTTATCATGTAAGTCTTAACTCCTTTTCCTTGCGTTATATTTATTAAAAATGTATACTTATGTCTGCTTTGTATTAGGTATATGTATAAAATTTGTGAGAGGAATGAGCTGACAGATGTATATGGATTCATGGACCCACAATTGATTTCCCCTGAAGCATGTGCATTGGATGAGGAACAAAGAATGCTTTATATTGCTGATAGATTTGAAAAGAATGTAATCACACAGTGTTGGATGATGCCTTTTTGTGAGAGGTATGAAACACATCCCTCTCAAAGAGTTAATTATATTTTAACATAAAAAACCACTAACGTTAAATTTCCTTTTCTCAGGGATCATTGGATGTTAGGGGTTTTTTGCCCTAGGGAGAAAACACTTTATTGCATATGCTCTCTCCATGATGATGTGCGAGAAAGTTTTAAGAATATATTGGAAACGTAAGTTTCAATTTCACAATAGTTTTATATATTATAATGAATTTTAAATTTACCCCATTCGTATTATTTTCTAACAGGGCATGGGTCCACTTTCGAAAAAGCGCAAAGAAAAGGAATTACAAGATCAAATATGTACATGCGAAGGTAAATATCCATTTATAATTTGTACATTTTGATTTATTACATAAAAATAATATATTGAATTTACACTCATTCAAACAGAAATGTCATGAGCAACAAGGCATCATCGAATGCGGATATTACATGTTAAGATTTATGTATGAAATAATAACAACTGGGACAGTTCTGAGTTTTGACCTGGTAAGATTTCCTCTTTCTAATAATATTTCAATTTGATTTATTCATTATACACGTTGACTACTATCCTTTTCCTTTGTAGCTTTTTGATGACCCTCAACCCTTTACTGCTGAAGATATCAAACACTTACAAGTGGAGTGGTCAAATTATTTTACAGGTTCGATTGACTTTTAGTTGTTTGTAATGTAAAATGTAATTTTGAATATTGTCAATGTAATTGTGTATTTCGTAGTCGTTTAGGTTGGATTTAGTTTTTTTTGAAGTTGACATTGTAAGTTTTGAATGTTATATAAGTGAATGTTTAATTTTTCTCTACTTCTTGTTTTGGTCTACTGTTGATGGTTTTTCTGGTCTGGATTTTGGTATGGGGGGAGAGGTTCCAAGGGGGTGGGTGGGTGTTTGGGGGGTGTCCAAGGGATATGGGAGGGGTGTCCAAGGTGTGTTTGGGGCTGTCCTAGGGGTCGGGGGGGGGTGTAAATGAGGGTGGGGGTGTCCAAGGGGTGGGGGGTGTCCAAGGGATATGGGAGGGGTGTCCAAGGTGTGTTTGGGGCTGTCCAAGGAGTCGGTTGGGTGTCCAAGTGGTGGGGGGGTGTCCAAGGGATATAGGAGGGGTGTCCAAGGGGTGTTTGGGGCTGTCCAAGGGGATGGGGGGGTTTCCAAGGGGTAGGGGGGTTTCCAAGGGGTCGGGGGGGTTTCCAAGGGGTCGGGGGGGTGTCCAGGGGGTGGGGGGCTGTCCAGTGGGTGGGGGGGTGTCCAAGGGGTGGGGGGGTGTCCAAGGGATATGGGAGGGGTGTCCAAGGGGTGTTTGGGGCTGTCCTAGTGTTCGGGGGGTGTAAATGAGGGTGGGGGGGCTGTCGAAGGGGTGGGGGGGTGTCCAAGGGGCAGGTTGGGTGTAAATGAGGGGGGGGGGGGTGTCCAAGGGGTCTGGGAGGGCTGTCAAGGTGTGGGGGGTGTCCAATGGGTGTTTGAGGCTGTACTAGGGGTCTTGGGGGTGTCCAAGGGGTGGAGGGTGTCCAAGGGATATGGGAGGGGTGTCCAAGGGTTGTGGTGGGGCTCCAATGTGGTGGGGGAGGGCTGGCCAGGTTGTTAGGTGGGTATAGATGAGGGTGGGGTTCAGTTGGGGCTTGGGGGAGGGCTGGCATGGTTATTTTTGTTTGGTTTCTGGTTGCTTTTTGGTGAGAGCAGTGCAATTATTTAAAAAAAAAAATTCTTTCACGTCGGTTATAAAATAACCGACGTGGTAAATAAATCGGTAGGGGTTTATCACGTCGGTTTTTTCTAGAACCGACGTGATAAACCTTTCCCGGGGATTTTATCACGTCGGTGCTTAGTATAACCGACGTGATAAAAGGCCTGGGAATCGATTTACCACGTCGGTTATTCAATAACCGACGTGCTAAAACGTTTCCCAGGCCTTTTTATCACGTCGGTTTCCTAAATAACCGACGTGGTAATAGGCCACGGGAAGGGTTTATCACGTCGGTTATGACATAACCGACGTGATAAACTAGGCCTTTTATCACGTCGGTTTAGGGAATAACCGACGTGATAAAGCCCCCCGCGCATATTTATCACGTCGGTTATTATATGAACCGACGTGATAACCACCGTGAAGTTAGGGATATTACGTCGGTTTTAAATAACCGACGTAAAAAACGTTATTTATAACGTCGTCCGTATTAACGTCGCCTAAAAACCGACGTAAATAATAAAAAATAACCGACGTAAAAAACGTTTTCTGCACTAGTGGTTTTTCAAGCAGGAAAATCGAAACATGTTTTCGAAGGCAATAGGAGGACCGAAAACATTAAGAGGAGCTTCATGGTGTCGGGGCGACCAAAACCTGGAAGTTTCGTGACAATTGGACGACTGCATCAACGAACGGGACCTCACCAGAGTCTTTTCGGTTGAGGTTCGTGTTTCTGGAAATTTCTACAATACACAACGTGTACATCCAAAGAACACGTTGTGTAGTACCGGCAATGGTGGATAGGGTTTTGGGTGTTAGATAAGAACCACACAGCATGTGACCCTATCCACATGCCATGTTGGACTTTCCCCGAAGCTCGTCATGTAATTTGGGAAGTACACGTACACGAGATGATCTACACAGCTTCAGAACACGGCATTTATAGAATGGAAGAGGCAGCTATGCAGGACTCAACATGTATCCAGGGGTACACGGACCCGGGATGGAGTACACAACCATGTACTCCATCACACGGCATGGCGAGGTCAGTAATGCGGGTCACCCTGTGTACCGATTACACAGGTTATAGTACACGGGTTGAAGACCGTGTACAGGAACATGGAAAGCATACACGGAGCTGACCCAAGTCACTTAGACAGGGCGTGTACATAGTACTACATGTATTGTACAAACTTTTCTACATGACCAGCCTTACGACACGGTCTATTGTACATGGGCATTACCCAGGGTCAGACAACATGGTGTGTAAATTTTCTACACGTCGTGTACTTTTTGGAAAATGGCGTGGTCCTCTTGTCCACCGTATCTTGGACATGTTTCGTTTGGGTTAAGTTCCCCTTCTTCTTCTCATTCCCCTAAAGGTCAGGAATCGTTTACTTCTATAATAGTATGATCCCTTCAGCAGGACATTCTGTGATAGTGGCAGGCATCCATCCGAGAGGCTCGGATCGAGATCCTCTATCCATTCTTGGACATTGGTAGAGTCAGGAATCGATGTGACCAACTCCATTGGATATTGATCCTCTACCTAGCAGGTGAATTCCATATGAGCCACAGAATCCTCCATGGCCCTGGAAGTGATCCTTATCTGTGTATCATGATCTTTCCCACTCAGAAGTGTGTCTCCCGTAATGAGTGCCTCTATCTATCAGAATCTTCCCACTCAGGAGTGTGTCTCCCATAATGAGTGTAACTACCTCTATTGGCGGTTCCCAGAAAACAGTACTTCTCTGACGGACGTCATCAAAGATATGGGACTCATGGAGTGTGTTCTCTCGGAAAGAGTGCTTTGTGGAATTTTCGAACTAAATCCCTAATGGGGGTATGCGGTTGTGTGACTTGTCTCTAAACTACGGGTCTGGGTTTTGAGTATATCTGGTTTTTGTTTCTCTTGCTATATGTTCTATAGACATATACTGTGCTTAGATGACTGTACAGTTAGTTTGTGTACTACTTTGTGGTTTTCGGGGTCCTCTACTGAGTATTGTTATACTCACCCATGCACGGGATTTGCCCATACGTGTTGTGTCTTGTGTAAACGAGCAGCCTTTTGATAGAGTCCAGGCCGGACTAGGATAGGACCGAGCTTTCTGAGTTCCCTATAGGCCGAGGAATTCCTTTGGCTATGATCAGAAGTCCATGTTCCTTTTGTGTTTACAGGTTGGACTTTTCAGTTTTCAGACTCTTGTTTTGGGTGGGCTTGTATTCTAGCCCATTTTACTTTTAGTACCTTACCTTTCGTCGTACTATGTTTGTTGGGTTTAGTGTATGCATGCATTTTGTTCCTTAGTGGTTTTTTTACATTTCAGCAATTTTGGGCTTGGAGATGTGTTCGTGTGTACATGTACATAGGCAATGCCTCCCATGTTAGTAATATTCTTAGTCGGAGATAGTCACCAGCCCCTGACCTATTGATGGCTAGCTTGGGGAGTTGCGGTGCAGGCCCCACTGGGACGGGTCATGACAGAGTGGTATCAGAGGTGCTCGGTTCAACCATAGGACCAAGAGTCAGTGAGATTGGTTTGTGGAAATGGTGTTAAGTGTTTCCAGTTCGGCTTTCAGGCCAGAGACTCCAGTGTTGGTGCAACGGTCAACGTATCCATACATCAGGAATCTAATAACCTGCTTTTCGACTTGGTGCATGAAAACAATGGTTCCAGGGAAATAAAAGAAAGGTACATGCATCATATAGGAATGAGTTGTGTTTTCCATATCCTTTGTGACAACTATCCAGATATACTCTTTGACCATGGTATATCTTGTTTCATTACAGGTTGCCTTCGCGACGCATACCCGCTAGGATTCAGCAGCGCGATCACGAGGATGACCACCTCAGTGATGAGGCTTCAATATATGGACCAGTTCCCCAGGCGTTGACACCAGGTGGTGCACCCAGTGTGCCACCACCAGTGGAGAAGCCCGTGGTACCTGCAGTACCGACCAACGAGGGGTGCAGTCTTAGCGCGCTCAATGAGTTCCAGATATAGATACCCCTCAGGTTCCGAGGTGAGCCCAACCCTCAGGCGGCTGAGGACTGGCTTAAGGCAGTGACTAGAGTTTTCTATATAGTGAGGACACCAGTAGACCAGATGGTGATCCTAGGAGCGAGCCTTCTTTAGGGTTCGGTGGGATGATGGTGCAGTATGACCACACAGACTCACGATGAGGAGACTCTTTCATAGATGGAGTTTGAGCAAATTGTTAGGGAGGAGTTATCTCATATTACACTGAAATCAGTACGCATCCAGGAGCTTCTTCAGCTCTTGCAGAGCAGTATGATAGTGGATGACTATTCATCAAGGTTCTCCAACATTGCTCAGTACACGATGGATATGGCCAGGGATCATTACTTCAGAGCTCGGACCTTTGAGCGAGGTCTACGATGAGACATCTGAGCTATTGTTGTGCCTCTATGCATTTTGACTTATGTTGGAGTTCTCGAATGGGCCTTGGTGATGGAGAGATTCTTGGCGGAGCATAGACAGCCGACAACAGTCAGTAGCAGCCAGACAGGTGCAGAGACCCCGGGAGCAGGGAGCCGACGTCAGGCATAGGGATTTGGACGTGGGAAACACCATAGGAGGACCCAGGACAGCGGATCGATAGTCCAGGGCTCTCAGGCAGGAACCAGTTAGCCTAGGGAGAAGCAATGTTACACGTGCGATGGTAGAGGACATCTCGCTAGATATTGTCCAACCCGTCGAGCTGCTGACAGGGAAGCGGTGGATGGACCACCGAGGAAGATGTAGAGAGAGGAGTAGGGAGAGCTACAAGTGGTGGACGATGCTTAAACATACATCCACCACCACCCCGAGAATGTATGCACCAGGAACAGGGAGATGGGGGACAAGGACGAGGACAACTGCATGCCGTCAAGGCAATGTCCCAGGGGATCCAGGGATGATTCGAGGTATGATATATGTCTTTTATACCTTAGTTACCATACTTATAAACACAGGTTCCATTCATTCCTTCATAGACACATGTATTGTACGAAACATCTAGATTCCGGTAGAACTATTGACTCGATCCTTACAGTTGGAGACACCTACAGGAGGAGACTCGATGATCACACACCTTTGCAGACAATGTGATCTTACCCATTGAGGTAGGATTTTCAGTTGGAACCTCTTGGTGGTAGCGTCGAGGCCTTACGACGTCATTCTTGGTATGGATTGGTTATCTTCGGTCCATGCCCATATTGATTGTTTTAGGCGAAGAGTGTGGTGTGTCCACCATGATGGAACGATGATTTCCTTTGTCGGAGAAAGGGAAACCCAGGAAGAGTAGAATGGGATTATGCATAAGAGGGTGTAGCCAATCTCTCACGAGTTGGTGAGACTTTCCCTCAGAGTAGTGGATGTTTTGAGCTCTCAGTTCCTATCAGTTGTGGCGGAGTACAAGGATGTCTTTCCTGAAGATGTTCCAGGACTACCTCCCTACCAGGAAATTGACTTCTTCATCGACTTACACACCGGGATGACACCGATATTTTCATCAGCATATCAGATGGCTCCTGTAGAGCTTTGCGATTTGAGGGTGTAGTTGGTGGATTTTCAGAGTAGGGGTTTCGTGAGACCTAGAATTTCACCCTGGGAGGCCCCAGTCTTGTTTGCCAAGAAGGAAGACAGGAGTCTGAGGTTTTTCGTGGAGGACCGGCACCTGAACCAGGTGATGGTGAAGAACAAATATCCACTGTTGAGGATCGATGACCTCATCTATTAGTAGAGAGGGGCATAATGGTTCTCAAAGGATGACCTTTGATCAGGATATCACTAGATATGGGTGCTGGGTGAGTATATACTGAAGACAGATTTCAAATGCCGCTACAATCACTATGAGTACTTGGTGATTCCATTCGGTGTGATGAACACCCCCTCAGTGTTCATGGGACTAATGTATAAGGATATCCGACAACAGTTCTAGTGGTCAGTCATGAAGAAGGCAGTAGCGGATTTCGTATCTCGATGCCTTACATACCAGCAGGTGAAGGATGAGCACCATGTTCAGAGGGATTAGCTCGCTTATGAAAGTTCCAATGTGGAAGTGGGATGGGATATTTATGGATTTTATGATAGTCTTACCACAGACGTCCAAGGGGAATGATTCCATCTTGGTGATCAATGACCGACTCACCAAGTCGGCCCACTTTCTAGCTATCTGGGAGCAGAGTTCCATAGAGAGAATGTGACGCCTCAACGTGCAGAAGATAGTTCAGCTTCATGGTTTCCCCTCGACAATTGTATTGGACCGAGAAGCCTGTTTCACATCCCAGTTGTGGAAGGGATTACAGGAGTCTTTTGGGAATCAGCTATGCTTGAGCACAACATTTCATCCCCAGAAAGATGGTCAGACGGAGAGGAACATTTAGGTTCTGGAGAATATGTTTCCAGCCTATGACTTGGACCTTGGTCGCAGTTGGGAGGACCACCTACCGCTGGTGGAGTATGCGTACAACAATAGCTACCACTTCACCATTGGTATGGCACTTTTTAAGGCATTGTATGAGAGACCATGTCGGTCACCGATTTGCTGGACCAACCCTAGAGAGTCAGTACTCATGGTTCCAGAGTTGGTGTGAGCTACCACCGAGAAGGGGAAGATCATCTGGGAGTGGATGAAGACTATACAGAGCCCACATAAATCTTATGCTGATCGAAGACGGAGACCTATGGAGTTCAAAGAGGGGGACCACGTCTTCGTTCGGGTCTCACCTCGATGTGGGCTATGGAGATTTGGTCGAGGAAGCAAGCTATCTCCAAGGTTCGTCAGACCTTTCCATATACTGTGCAGAGTTGGCAAGGTGGGATACCACCTAGCTCTACTGCCACAATTGCATCAGGTACATGATGTCTTCCATGTGTCGCAGCTGAGGAGGTACCTGCATGACCCATCTCACGTCAACGACTGGGAAGAGCTGGACATTGAGGATGGAGTAATCTTTGCTGTGTACCCAATGGAGATCGAGGATCAGTAGGAGAGGATCCTTCGTGGGTGATCGATTCCCTTGGTGCGCGTCTAGTGGCAGCGTGGGAATCTTCAGAGGAGCACGTGGGAGCCGGAGTCCCATATCCATGACCAGTAACCACAACTTTTTTAGTAGCCTTTATTTATCTTTTCGGGGACGTAAAGCCCCCAGGTGGGGAGAATTTAATGTCTCATATTTTTCGTGTATTTTTTTTAAATATTACATTGAATTTTTTAGGAACCAGGTGTGAAGACGGAACATCATTCCGAGTCCCAATGAGCCCGAAATGGTGGTTTGAACTTTTTTAAGTTAAGTGAGTCGACACTTGTGTGTGGTTGTGGCAGTTTCAAATGGATGCCCAGATTAAAAATCTGGGGGCATTGTTGCATCCAGGATGATGACTTTACCTAATAAGAGAATAACCTCGACCAACGCTAGTCAAGGGAAAAAAGTTATTTTTCGGACGTTTTCAGTAAAATAAATTAACATAAATTCAAAAAGTTTATTTTATATATTTTTGGAAATATCCGCTGCAGCACTGTGACGGGGAAGCAATTTAGTTATTAATGTCAAATCATAATGACTTAGAAACAGCAACGCTGACTCATTAATGCCGCCGCATGATGGGATGTAAAATACGCTTCCCTTTTTATTAGGATAATTGATTTTTCTTATTGGAGATGATTGAGAAAAATATCTAGAGAGTCCATGGAGCGTTGAGCAAACTCTCAGTGATGAACGACAGTAGATCGAATTTGGGAATCACTGCACCAACGAAGTTGGAGAATCTTGACGAAGACGGTAGAACATACCCTTCATCAGCGATTGATCCTAGTTGAGGTAGGGGTTGTTATTTCATTCCACTTACCCCATTCTTGATTTAAACGACGAATGTGGATCAACGACAAACAAGTTGATCCGCAGATTCGTTCGTTCTCGTGGGAGGGTTTTTATTGGGATTATTTTGGGGAATTAATTTACTGTTGTTTATTATTGATGATTTCTTCTCCGTTTAAGCCTACAAATGGTAGCAGATCAACACCATGACAAACGACGGCGGAGGTTCATTACATATGTTGTTTTATTGGATTTATTTCCCTATTTCCCCTCGTGTGTTCTTCATGTTCTTCACGTTCTTCACGTTTTTCACATTCTTCATGGGACTACGGATAATGAATCATTGCGCACCCATCTTGAAACACCATGATCCCAAACTAGAGATCTGATATCGCAGCGACCCTATGGAGGTTCGACATCCACGATGGACAACGAATCAGCTCGGATTAGAAAAGGCCATTCCTCATGCCTTTTTCGTGCGGGAAGATCAAAACATGTTTTCGGAGCCGATCGGTGGTCCAAAACCATCAGGAGCAGCTTTGTGGTGTTGGGGCGACCAAAACCTGGATGTTTTGTGATGATCGGATGACTGGATCGACGAATGGAACATCACCGGAGGCGCAACGGTAGAGGTTTTCCTTTCTTGAAATTTCCATAATACAAAGCGTGTACTTCTGAAGAACATGTTGTGTAGTACTGGAGGCGGTGTCTAGGTTTTCAGGGGTCAGAGAGGAATCACAAGGTGTGTGACCCTGGTCACAAGGCGTGTTGGACTTTCCCTGAAACTCGGTGTGTATTTTGGGCAGTACACAGACACGGAATGATCTACACGGCATCAGAACACGGTGTGTAAATAATGTCAGAGGTAGCTACGTTGGACTCGGTGTGTACCCAGAGGGTACACAGACACGGGATGATCTACACGGCTTCAGAACACAGCGTTTACAGAATGGAAGAGGTAGCTATGTTGGCTTCAGTGTGTACATAGGGGGTACACAAACACGGGATGGAGTACACGACCGCGTACTCCATCACAAAGCCAGGCGGGGTGAGTAACGCGGGTCACCCCGTGTACCGATTACACGGGTTAGAGTAAATGGGTTGAAGACTGTGTACATGAACGTGGCCAGCATACACGGATCGGACCCTAGTCACTCGGAAACGACATGTTCACAGTACTACACGTCATGTTCTATCTTTTCTACACAACCAGCCTTACGACATGGGCTGTTGTACATGGGCAATACTCGGGGTCAGACAACACGGCATGTAACTTATCTACACACCGTGTACTTTTTGGAAAATGGTATGGTCCTCTTATCCACCGTATCTTGGATAAGTTTCATTTGGGTTATGTGTCCCTTATTCTTCTCATTCCCTTGAAGGTCAGGAATCGTTTCCTTCTATAGAAGTATGATCCCATCAGCATGACTTTCTATGATAGAGTCAGGCATCCATCTGAGATGCCTGGATCGAGATCCTATATCCATTATTGACCCTAGATAGAGTCAGGCATCGATATGACCAACTCCACCAGGCATTGATCCTCTACCTACCAGGTGAATTCCGAATGAGTCGTAGTATCCACCATGGCCCTGACAGGGATCCTCATCCGTGTATCATGATCTTTCCCGCTCAAGAGTGTGTCTCCCGTAATTAGTGCATCTATCTATCGGAATCATCCCACTCAGAAGTGTGTCTCTCGTAATGAGTGTAACTACCTCTCGTGGCGGTTCCCGAAGAACAGTACTTCTGGGACATACATCATCAGAGCTATAAGACTCATGGTGTGTGTTCTCCCAGAACGAGTGCTTCGTGGAATCTTCTAATTGAATCCCTAACTAGGGTATGTGGTTGTGTGACTTGTCTCTAGACTACAAGTATGGGTTTTGAGTATATCTGGTTTTTGTTTCTCTTTTTATATGTTCTGTAGACATATACTGTGCATAAATGATTGTACCTTTACTTTGTGTACTACTTTGTGGTTTTCGGGGTCCTCTACTGAGTATTGTTATACTCATCCATGCACGGGCTTTTCCCACACATGTTGTGTCTTGTGAAGACGAGCAGCCTTTTGACAGAGTCCAAGGTGGACCAGGATAGGACCAAGCTTTCTGAGTTCCCTACAGGCTGAGGCATTCCTATGGCTATGAGTAGCATTCCCAGTACCTTTTATGTTTACAGGTTGGACTTTTCAATTTTCAGACTCTTGTTTTGGGTGGGCATTTATTCTGGCCCAATTTCCATTCAGTACATTACCTTCCATCTTACTATATTGGTAGGGTTTAGTGTATGCATGAATTTTGTTCCTTAGTGTTTTTTTTACATTTCAGCATTTTTGGGCATGGATATGTGTGCGTGTGTACAGTTACTTAGGCAATTCCTCCCATGTTAGTAATATTCCTACTCGGTGCTAGTCACCATCCCATGGACAATTGGAGGCGGGCGTGGGGAGCCGCAGCACGAGCCCCACTAGGACGGGTCGGGACATTATCCACAGCAATAAACCTAAGGCCACTCTATCTACTTATTCTTTTTCTGATGAAAATATATATTCATAGTAACTATTTAACCAATACAAATTGATAATAAAATCTTTTTTAGGTATATGGTCAAAACATTCATTTTTTCTAGAATAAAAAACTTCTTTTGTGATTATTATAACAATGAAATTTCATCTCAATATCAACATAGTTACTTCTTCTTTTGGTAATCAATAAACCAAATGAGTTATTAAAATGTAGGGTTGGATTCCTACAACTCTTCCCAAAAGTGGTCTCATGAATTTTTACTTATTTTCATCTATTACTAAATAATGTTAATACTTAGTAAATAATATTTTTTTATCCATATTATTATATGTGTATTTTAGGTTCACTCATGAGTTTTTTCACTCTGTGGAATCAAGATTCCTTATATGTTCTGGTTTTTATTTAAAAAAATTGTCTACATATCTCAATTCATGTGTATGAGGTTTCTAAATCCCATAAATTCACACCTTCAAGAAGATATGTGTTCATTGGTTGCACTGTCTATGTAATTCATTCATATATAAATAATAAAACTTATAGTCTCTTTCTCTACCACCTTCACATAAACCAAATCAAATCTATATTTCTTATACTTCATGTATCTGTGTATGTATCCTCGTAAAATAAAACCTTTCATAATAGTATGTATATTCATAGCTCCTCCTATTATATTCATGAAAATGAAACTATGTGTCACTACTACTTCACACAAGAAACTATTCTTCATGATATATTCTCCCTCTTCATGTAAATGAGTGAGTGATACACCTTATTTCTATAACATAGTGTGACATAATTAAATAAGTAGTCGTTCATGTAATATATAAACCATCACATAGTTGTGAAGACTAAAACGCTTCTTGAAAACATGGATCTTCATCTTCTTTACACAAATAGTGCATGGTTTTCCTTCATGATACATATGAGAATAGATCATCCCAATTATCTTAGAGTGACTCATGTAACTATTTCCTACTTCATCTAAAATAAATATGTATATGCACTTTTTTATGAAAAATTAGAGATCTCAGGTAAACATTCTGTGGCACTAACAACCCTCATTGATGGATGGTTCTCCTTTTATTAGAAAGGATCACCACCTTCATACCACATTATAATTGATAAAACTATTCCATGTACATCAACATATTTGAATTCTAGAAGATATTTCTATTCACATATTATTCAAAGAAAATTTTCTCATATGTCACCAATATGGCTAGATCTCACTAATGATTTCGTTATTCTATGATACTCTTAATAATGGTAATTATCACATCCTCTAATTTTAAGGATTGATCAAATATATAGAAAAAGAATGCATGTGTATCATCTTGAATATCATTTTCATTTGTAAAAATAAAATTATTATAGTTATAACATGAATAAAAGTCACTGAATACATTCAAATCATCATATAGATCCCAAATACCTCTTCACTTTGGCATCGTCATAGAAGACGGTTGGAATCATGATCATTGAACACTTGAGTTTGTTCATGCAATAAATCCTCATTGTGATGTTGAGGATAATGAGATTAGAAAATAATATTTAGATGATCAATTTTTTAAGAGGCCTAGGTTCTTTATATATCATTAAATGTAGATCTACAGTACCATGTGCCACTTTGTCCCACATCATACCTAAAAGTGTTCAAGAACTTCCATATAATAATTTCAATGCCTCTCACTTCTCAAGATGAATGTGGGGTTCAACATCCATAACACACCAAAAACTCACTCATTCCACTACACTACCCCATATGATGGCTTTGAAAGCTTATTAATCTCAAAAATGCATTCTATATTGGTTTTATTCACTAAATTTACTTGTAGTGTCGAGGATCTTCACCCATACAACTTCTATGGTCTATATACATCCTCCAGCTTCCAAGTTATGTCTTGGTGGGCTTCCTCCAACGTTACTGACCCCTAGGGTCCAAGATATACGGTTAGGTGGTCCTTGGCTGTCTTGTAGATGGCCATATTTTTCTAACTCTTTGGATATGTGTGAATCTATGTCTTCAACATAAGTTTCACACCAATTTATCAAATTTTCCCATACATTCTGCATGAAATTATCATCTATATTACATGGAATTATTCATCATCATGAAAAAGGTAATATTATTCATGATATTCATTAAAATACTTGAATAATAATTTAATATTATATTGACTTCATTTAAATTCCTCAAACATAATCCATTCAGAGAAACATTTGGATCGTTCATATTCATTATTCATTGTAGCAGACAACGTGTAATGTAAATTCACTTATTGACATATTTTATTGATGTTAGAAATAGTGAAATAATCATAAAAATCATTATATCAAATTAATAAGATAATATCCCTTAAGATAATAATACTTGAGTATATTCATCTTCAACCATTTTTCTAAGACTAAATCACTTTTTTATAAAGCTTGGATATATTGGATTTATCCGTAACATATTTCTTTCTATGTCATTAGTATATTTACTTCAATGAAATAATTTAATTACATTGACCACTATTGAAAACCCAAAAATAAACATTGAAATAAAATGCAACTCATACACAATGTAGTGTTTTTTATTTAATATTCCTTTTTAATTATTCGTAATCCTATGGGAACTTCTCTATTTTTTCTAATAAGGATGGTTTCAGAATTTCTATTGAAAGGAATAATGGCTCCACTTTCCTTAAAATCAGAATGTTCGTATTTACTAGATCAATATATATATATAATCCTTATTAATCCTCATCATGTTAAAAATTATATGGTCCCCAATAATTAATTAATCAATTTCCTTATTTTCCTTCCCAAATTTGTAGTGTATCGAATAGTTTTTAATCCTTGTGTAGTATAAACTATCCTCTTTTCCTCATGTTGAAATTCTTTTGAGAGAAGATATATTTCAACCTCTTATTATCGGTATATATATATATATAATTTATCAAAAAAGAAGTTGTGTCTATATATTTTCAATGAAATTATTATGAATACCAACTCAAGTTCATTAGTTGGGAATTTTGTTTCAGGGATTTTTAATTGCTGATATATATATAGGTAACCTTTATGTCATTGTACACAAATACACAAAAAATTCCTTTCATTAATGATTAAATATATATTAAAAATCATTTCATACCTAATGATAAATTTAATACTAGTTCATTAGTCAATCCCATATATAATTCTTCAAAACATTCCCCACATTAGTTTAACATTGTGAATTTCACCCCCTTACATGTCAACATGGTTAGAAAGTTGGATAACCTATGAAAATCATGAAAAATACCAATGTTAATAACCTACTAATGTTAAGATACATTAGATCTCAGTTATTTTCATCAGAGTAGGATATTTTTTAACAACCTTTACTTTTAAAGGATTTACAAATATTCCAACATTATACAAAATATACCCTGGAAAATAATCTTAATAGAATCAAAATTCACATTTTCCCCATTTATATTTTTAGGGTCCTCGATATTATTTATAGATCCCTCTCATATTCAATATACCTCGTATAGTATGTCAAAATATTTTCAATGTATACCACTAACAGCTTATTAATATAATATTTAATACTCTATTCATCAGATCCATAGTGAAAGAAGTTGAATTAGTCAATACAAAGGGTATTAACATAATCTCATAATGTCCATACCTTATTTTAAATCATAACCTTAGTATATCTTCCTTCTTCATCATTATATGATAATAACCAAAGTGAAGATCATTCTTTGAAAAGTATTTGGATACATAAAATTGATATAATTTGTCATTAATTCATGGTAAATGATACATATTCTATATAATAATGGTATTTATCATTTCATAATTAGGGAAAAATATCATAGAATCATTTTTTCATGAATAAAATAGGGGCTAACCATGGAAAAAAACTATAGTGTATTAATACCTTATCCCATAAGTCTTATAGTTTTTTTGAACTCCCCCAACTATAATTTTTCTATTATATATGTAGTTCTAGATAAATTTATTACATTTAGAATGATTTTAATGGAGAAATCAACTTCATTCTCATGTGGATGATTAGGTTATTCTTTTTGAATAACATGAATGAATTTTTATACTATGGTAATCCTCTATTATTATGATATATTACTTATCCCTAGATCATTTTTTATCTTCCTCTCTTCATAGTATTTCATTAAGAAGAGCTACTAGGGGAGGCTCCATGAATGATTTAAATGATCAAGTATCAACTATGATGATAAGAGATTCCACCTCACCTTCATGAATCATAATATCCTTCTCCTGGAAATAAATTTTGTAATTATACATTGAAAGAAAATTCATACCAAGGATTATATCAAAATCAACCATAGTTATAATAGTTGTGTTTGAAAATAGGGTATTCTTATATTTCATAATTGGAACTAAATCATCTATATTTGTTGAAATAATATTTCCACTAGGTGTCATAACTGATCACTCCCTTACATGGGTGATAAATAAATATTTCATTATTTTTTAAAACGTATATGTTATAATAGAATTTGAATATACATAATAAAATAAAACATAATCTAACTTTGAGGTTATAAACAAGTTACATGTCACTATTTCATTTATAAGTTCTACTTTATATGTTGTAATCATAAAATATTATCCATTATACCTTATTATTTTATGATATATATTCCCTTGATTTTTGTGGAACTAGTTCTCATAATTTTCCTTTTATAAATAGTTAATTAATTGAAAATAAATAGTTTCTATATTGACTTCTCATTATTGAACATGATGACCTTTTTCACTTAACTTTTAAAAAACTCATGTTCCTTTCCTTCAAACCATAGTGTTTTTCTTCCCAAACTTATTAGATGTGGGAAATCTCATCCTTCATTCCATCCCCCATGTCATACAATTCTTCCCATGATTCTTATCTGGTCTCTTATTCTTTTGATTTACCATGAATACATATATCATTAATAACACATTTTCAATCTTAATATGACTCGATACTATATGATTATATAATTAAATGGTATGTGTGACCAAAACCCTTCAAAGATTTATCATTATCTAATCAAAGAAACAATTAATATTTCTTTATATTCCATGTACACATTCCACACCATATCTTTCCAAACTTCTATATTTATCCTCTCACATGGCTACATTTTCCTCCACCTTTTATATAAGATTAAGGTTCCACATTTCCATTTCTTATCCCTTGTCATAAAGAAAGAATTTTTCATTGAATACTTCCGTAAAAGTCCCCCATTCCATATGAATTATCTCATCTTCCTCTTTAGTGATTTAAATTAGCGATCACTATTATTCCATATCTTATTTTAGATGATTGTCCACCATTATTAATTTTTCCTTTTCATATCTTCATAAAGTGATAAAGATACTATATAAGGACTTGATATATTATTTATCAACCCATGTAATGGTAATTCCACTAAATGTTTTAGGTTCTTCTTGCATGATGTTGTCCCAAAAAGATACACCACGTTTTGGATTCATTGGTCTCTCTATGTGATCATGATTATTTTTCATAATTAAGGTCAACTACCTTAATATGTTTATGATATTACTAGACTCAACTCCAACATAATTGACTTTATTAGTAGTAATATATCTACATTGACTACATGTGTTTATGGGGTTTCCATTCTTCCGATTAGTAATTATATCTATACAATAGAATACACAAAATTTGATCATGATATTGAATTATAAAATATATTTCCTATTATGTTTTCTAGTGTGTTCCCATGAATTATTAATATTTTCCCATGTTCTTGTGTGATCAAACTAGGTTCCTCTAAATCTAGTCTCTAAGGTTCCTAATAAACTTTCTAGTATACCCACCATAATAATCTAAACATCAAAATTTTCAGATCCAATAGTTATATTACATTATTTGTAAAAATATAATATTTCCTTAAGGATCAAATATCTTAGTTGTCTTCGAAGACTAGATTAAAAAATACATTACATGTGAAAACATAATAAAATGCATGGAGAAATTAGAATAAAATTATTGTCCCTACCATTATATCCCTAAAAAATGCACATAAATAACCAATTGATTTCGAAGGTAAATTAATCCAAAAAAGGTTGGTATTAGATTCTTGTTAGGGATTAACATAAAGGGGAGGCTATCCAAATCATAGAATAAATGATATATTAAGAATAAATAAACAATAATAATTAATAATCAACTAAAGTGAGCGAATAATATATTCATGAAAAAAAACCAATCATGGATAAAAATAATCATTTATCTCATATTGATGGAATTCATATTTTTGAACATCAAAACATACTATCATAGAATTTTTTCAAGAAAATTTATGAATATTAGAAGAGGTATACACCAAAACCAATGTTTATTTGTCTAATGATACATATTGATGCATCGAGGGGATATATAACTATTAGACCCACTTATAACCTGATTATTTCCGATGAATTAAATATAAGGGTCAACAAGACATTGTATACTATTATCTAAGAAACCAAACACTAAATTAATTGTTTTTATCTATATGATGAAAAATAAAGAAAAAATTCTTCCCCATTCAATTGAATAATGTTGTTGTATTGGAAGAAATCCCTTAGTCAACTTATAAGACATGGGGTATCATCAATGTAATAGAAATCACCCTTACCAAATAAATATAGTAGTGAGGGTGCTTTAAAGGTGATATGACATCCATGAAAGATTATAATTGTGTTAAATAGTGTGGAATGGAAAAAGGACAATGAAATGGTAAAAAAATACTTCATTATAGTTCATAAAGAGCATGCAAATATTCTGAAGCATATCCCTTGTGAGTTTTAATCCTGTTTTGTCATCTTAGTCCAACTCATTGTGTATCAAACTGGTGATTTATTCAATGGTAAGTCAAATATTATCAAGGTGATTACCCTGTGTGAATATTTTCCACTACCACATCTACATTCTTTTATCCCATCATGGTTATATTTTGAAGAAAATTACATACACTATTATATTTTGAAAATATCGGATGGTTTTCTAAAATATGAAATATTATGTTTAAATTTTTTTTCTAATTCGCAAATCAATGAATATAATGATGGGATAAAAATATAGAAATTTTAATACCTTTAAATAAATGAGTATTTATTCCCTATCAATGTATATATCATATAAAATGAAAAAAGTGGTGAATATAATATGAGTCCCAAAGAATAGAAAGTAAGATGAAGAACACACTTATAGAATGGGTAGCAATTCAATAAAACCCTCTTAAAGTTATGGGGTAAAAATTTGATCTTAATAAATCTGTAATAAGTAGTATATATACCACATAAATAATATTATGTTCCTAACACAAATCGTTTCTCAAAGAGAGTAATTCCATATAAAAAACCATTGCCTCTTATCTTGACGTACATGGACATAATTTGACCAAAGGTATCGAAAATAAGTCTATATTACTCACATAATTAAAAAAGGTAATCATATCTATATTCATTTAAACTCTTTATATATATTAATTCTCTAAATGAATTATAGTTTGTTTTTTTTCCTTTTTCCCCCATTGACTATTTTTAGTTTGATCATTTTATTAGTTTTATAATAGTGATGTCTATATTCATTCTTATAAATTCCATCATTGTTTAGTGATTAAACATTCAATTATAGATCACTTATAATAATTTATATTTTTTTGAAATTATCTTCATGAGTATTTTAGTCTATTTACTTGTAGATGAAATTGATGACAAGCATGTTTCAATGATTATTGATGAATAATATTGGTTTCTTAATTAATGAATTAAGTGGTTAAACTAGTCTAAACATGAACATACATTAATTTAATGAATGATTGTCAGGTGGTTTACTCATAATATAATTATAAAAAATAATAATTATCTTCTTTAAGGTTAATTAGTGTGACGTATTATAATTTATTGGATGTATAAGAATAAGTAGTGAATATTAAAATATTTCATGATATAAATAAAAATATTTTCCTCTTATTTTCTTATATATGTTGGTTAGTTTTATATACATTTATTATTGATTATAATGTTAGTAGGATTTCCAATTTGGATTACCAAAACCATAATAGTGATATAAAAATAATATATATCCATTTAACCCTTTCTTAATTATATCCACGACTATCGTTAATTAGATAAAAAGAAAGAAATACACCATTCTATGAATCGAGTAGTCCAAATGTACGCATGGATGATGATTTATTTTTTACTTCGAAGGTAAAAAATGAGTTACATGGTTTATTATATCATAAACATAAAAATGTTATATATATCATAAACATAAAAATGTTTTATATATCATAATTAATAACTAATTTCCCTATTTGAAGTATCTGTGTTAAGTGGTGAAGGGTAATGAAGAACATTACTTCATGGATGCAGTAGTCTGCACATTCACACGAATTTAATTTTCATTTATCTTAAAAAAATTAGAATGGTGTTTGATGATTATTCAAATAAAATATTAAAATTTAGTAAAAAACTTATTATAATTTTACCATGTCAATATGATTAAATTTTAATTTTAACAATAATATGTAATAGAAATAAATAAGTAAAACATATTGTTCATGTTGTGTACTTTGATATGTTCTTAGAGGAACCATTATAAATGGAGAGATTAGGCTAAAATGTTGAGACCAAAAGATAATGGGAGTAATTGAGTATTCAATAAGATATAAAAAATGGGTATTTTCATTATAAAAATGATTATTTTGAGAGGTATTGAATGGGTGGTGAGAAAACCATTTTATAAGTGAAAGGTGATGGATTATTTGTAATTAAAAACAACATTTTATTAGCGTGTAGTCACTCACATGGAAAGTGGATAAAAAATTTAGAAGTAATGGAATAGATAATACATAAGGTCGATCAAGCCTCCAACATTCAATTATACTCATGTTTTAAATTTTATTTACTCTTTACCTTTATATTTTCATCATTTACCATTTTAACTTTTTCTGTAGTAACTTTTGTTTACATTAGAAATATATCCTTTAGGAATAATTTTTTTCCCATTTTTACATAATTTATAATTATAAATATTAAATATTAAATAAATTTTTTGGAATTAAATTTCTAAAATTGATATAAACTGAGTATAAAAAAATGAAACTTATAATGCATTAAAATAGTTTTAGTGAAAAATGGGAAACATCAAATATAGAATTATAAAATAAACATAATATTTTAGAATTTATATTTTTTACTTTCAAATCATAAATTTATTTAATGTAATTTTTTTTCTATTGATTTTTAGTCTATGATTACATCCTAATGATTCCATAGATATAACAGTTTTAACAAAAATTATAGTTTCACTCTTCACAAAAAATCAATCATTTTTGAAAAATCGAAAAATTACATATGAAGAATATATATTTATTAACAATTAAAAATGTTTTTTATTTTTAAAAAACAAAATTATATCATTTGTAAATTAAATATTCACACAAACTCATGAATTAAATAAAATTAGGGTTTTAATTGTATGATAGTTCTAGATATAGAGGTTACTTGCTATATTAGGGTCTTGTGTCTCAAAAATAGACTCATATATAATATTTTATGATATAATAATTTATAATAATTCATTATTTTATTTTTGACTTATTTTACCCTTGGGTGATTTCGATAGGTGAGGTTATGACTATGTATTAGGAAATTACTTATTTAATTATCATGCATGCATAATATTGATTTTGTTGTTCATACATAGTTGATAATATAGTATGTTTTTTGATATACTCACCCTTACTTTTTATAATGGGTTTCAAGTCCATTTTAGTAGATTTTATTTGTAGAGCTAAATTAGTGAGCATAGTGGATAATAGGAGATAATGTTTTGGGGTTGTTTTTTGTACCATTAAAATATATGTGTGGTTTAGTTTTGTTTCCTTCTAGGGATTTATTGATCATTTTATCATGGTTATAGAATTCATTAGTTTTGATTATGTTATATTAAATCCATGAATTATAAATTTCTTATGATATTAGTAGATCATTGAGTCCTTAATTTTCATGGTTTAGTTGTTTAATTAGATTATATAATATTATATAATGTTTTTCAAGGAATAATTCCTTCTAATTTCATGATTCATACCATTATCTCTAGTCAAATACCCTTTCTATATTAGCAGTAAACATTGGGGCACACTTGGTTCCATTACTGGTAGTGGTGGGGGTCCCAAAACATTGGGTGATGAGATGATCTCTAGTAGTGTTTAATTAAATGAAAAGAGAAAATATTAGAATCAAAATAATTAATGAAACCACGAATTGAAATTATATAATTAAATATTATAGTTTTGTTTACTTAGTAAATGCCTAAATTTGTTGAGCATGATGATAAATTTTAAATACCCATGAGAAAAAATTTCTATAAATTTATGATATTTTAATAATCATAGTACAATAAATATTTTTAATAAATTTTAAATATTATATATATATAATATATTTATATATTATCAATAACAACTTAGGATTAATTTGTATGTTGAAAATATTTTTATCATTTACAACATCATTATACCAACATAGTGGTATAAATAACAAAATACATAATTATTTGTTTACCTATAATCCTAAAAAAAGTATTCATCTTAAAATGTTTTTACTAAAATAGATTCATCTTAATATTATGGATAATTGAGGTGTTAAATAAATATATATGATAAGAATTAAGAAAATAAAATAAAATATTAGAAGGAAACTACCATGGTTTTCTTTTTAATTTTTTATGTGAATAAATATATAATCAAATCCAATATGAAAAAATATGCATTTATTTACTGTTATTCATTCATTATATGACATGATATTCTGGATTATAATTTAATAATTTTGATGTGAAAGATTATGAAATGTACTTATCATCATCAATTATTTTAACAAAAAAATTAACACCAAATGATTTATCATGTATTTCTTATTCCCAAGGAATGATACTTAAAATTACATCAAATAAAAAATTAGGGTATAATCTATAATATTTTTTAAATAATTAATAGTGATATATGTTATTTATAAATATAACTTGTGGAACATTTAATTATTTTATTATTTTAACATATTTATTGGTTGGATAGTCTAATAAGAGCTTATTAACAACTCATAACTAAATATAAAGCATTTAAGTATTTAATTATTTTAATTATATTATTTTTTGATAGTCTAGTGATTTATTTTTATCAACTTAAAACATTATTTTTATGTTATTTATTTTACAAATAATTAATGGGAATAATTTACATATTACTCAATTATGTTTATTTCACATAATGATATTTGTGAATATCTATTTTGCGTCTTTGATAATTATTACATTTTAATTACAATAAGTGTTGAACATCATGTTACATATATTCAAAATCAAAATGGTTTAATTGAATTATATATATATTATTTACAACTCATAACTCTATCAATGCTTATGACAACACAATTACCCAATTGTCACAAAAACAAACTATTTTTCATACAATAAAATTAGACCTTATAAGATAATCATGTTATCATGAATCTATATGTTTTAAATTTAATAAAATTTTATTGATTTGTATGTGCTCTAATAACACTCCTATAATTAATAAAACATGGTCATAGATGATGTTTATATATTTATGTTAGATTGGAATATTCATTATTTAGAAATCACTAGAAGAAGACAATGAAATATGTATTTATAAGAAAATTTCTTGGTCTCCCTTTTTTTGAAAAAATATTTCATATATTAAATTTGGGAATAAATTTATATCAAATGAAACATGATTAAAATTACACTTTTATTCTATATGTATATTCATTTAAATATTAATAAGTGATAAATTTAAATTTCTATAAAGTTTCAAAATTTATCAAATTAAATTGCAGATTCATTCAATGTTCGTAAATGGATTATAAAATCTTAAAAGCTCATTGAAAACACCAATTATAATAAAGATAAAATAAAAAATGTATAATATAGTAATTTTCACAACCAATATATTGTATATTGAGTTTTTTGATAATCACTGATGGATGTTGAAAGACGTTTATAGAAGGATATTTATGGAAGGATTAGTAGTCATTGAGGTTGAAGATGATTGGATACCATTATTAGAACTATTTAAAATGGTAAATAATATTTTCTATTAAAATTTTATGAATGTTGATAGTGAGGATTTATTCTTATTAATTATGTTCAAAAATTTGTTATGTGAATTATTAAATATATCGTATGAAGCTTACATGAAATTTGAGATGGTTTCATAAATATTGTAAGTTCAATAAATAATTATAATGTTTTGAGAATTTTTACCTTAATAATAGTGATATTGTTCTATAAGATCAAATTTTTTCATTATTATTTAGTTTTAGTATATGAAATGGGAAATTTTCCCATATTTTTTGGGAATAAAACATTAGAAATATTATCTGGTGGTGATGAAAGTGGCTTATTTAACAAATACTTCCCCATAAAATACACTTTATTGTGGTGAAATTATCTCGTCCATATAAGACATATATATTATTTGGTTGATAAATATATATGTTTTTTTAACTCAATTTAAATATTGATGGAATATGGCATGAAATGATCTTGATTAACATATTTTGGTGGATGTTTTTTTCCAGGAAATATACCTCTGTGAAATAATGAGAAGGAGTCTATCAAGGTAGATGTATTTTAAAAATAATGAGATATACATGTGTTGTGTAAGACCTATTTATTTTGAAATGAAATGAAACCCATTTAATTGGTCATTTTAAAAATTTAAGTGATGAATTCTAAAGTGACACATGATAAAATAGATACTACAAAAAGTATAGGGTGTTTGGACTTAGGATATTACATGTGTAACACTAAAAGGCCCATTAATGGAACTGTGGAGACTATATTGAGACTCAGGTGGATATAACTAATCACTCATTATCAATACAAAGAAAACATTATTACTACACCATTTCATAATGTATATTCTAAATCATTAATGTTTTTTGGTGAACATACAGAGGATAGGTGAGCGTGTGGCTAGGCGTATTGAAGGGAATTTTTATTTTATGTTGTATAATGGCATCGTATTTCATATAACATATCATCTATGGTTAGAGGTAGTTCCCAACACTAGTTTTTTAGAATGGAATCTTCCATGGTGTTAAATACATAGAAGTTACACCATGATTTAGAGGGTCTAATATTCTAGAATTTAGTAGAAATATTGGTTTGAGAGTCAATAAATCGAATAGAATCCTATGAAAATGATTTTATATAATATGATCCAAAGGTTGGATTAAAATTTTATTGTGTTGGAAGATATATCAGATTTAAAATTGAATTTAAAATTCAAATTATTCCTTGTTTATATAATAACCTATAGATAAGAACAATAGTAATTGAGTATGAAAAATGATAAATGATTAATATAAAAATAATAAGGAATTGTGTATTCCTTGATTGGGTAAAGCAAAGGGGAAGAATATAATTGTGTTAATAATATAATTTAATAAGATAATGTTGTTTGTCGTTGAAATAGAATTTAATATTAGTTATGGGAATGGATAAAATTGGTGCATATATTATAAGAACATATCTTTTATTTATCATCGAAATATCTGGTTCATTGATGTATAGAAGGAATATTATGTTGAAAATAAATTTCAATAAATAAATTATTATCATGATTATTATTTTTTGATTTTCAACTGAATATTAATGTTTAAAAACTTTTAAAAAGGTCATGTTTATATAGGGAAGTATATTTTAGAGTAGCACTTGGTTTATATTGAATCATCTAAATAAGAAATCTCATTCATAATTAATCTATAAAACTTATAGTGAACATAATTTAATTAAACTTAGAAGATTATTAAAATTATATATATATATATACATTTATCAAATAATCCTATATAGGAGAAGAATATACATTCATCCTTGAGAAGTAATGAGTTATCATTAATCTATCTATAGGGAGTGACCCATTTCAAGGACTGGCCATTCCCAAACCATGTCTATCTAGTGTTCCTAAGAGAGTAATGACCATGTGTCATTATTATATCCATAAAAATATTTATTGTAGTGTATTATTAGTAAACCAACACAAAACCCAGTATATAATACTTTGATTTATCCTAGTGTGGGTGAACTAAGTAAAATCACTATGTGCCTAGCATTTTAGATATCTATATTTTTGCTTCTGATTCAATTGGATTGTGTAAGAAGGTTTTAAAATAATGAAAATGTATTCCTTCTGAAATAAAAACTTATAAAAAGGAATGTTAATAGAAGAGATATTTTAAATATTCCAACAACCTAATTCACCTCTCCCTCTCATGTTGTCCCAAGTTACAACTATTATAAAAAATAAATATAATACACCTCAAAATAATATAATAACACATTTTTTAAAGGATAGAAATTAACATCATTGGAAAGACAATCAACCAATGATAGTTAATAATGAAACTGAATATATAGAAAATATGAATTTTTGACACTCCTATATAAGATAATTAACCCACATAAAGATAAAAAATTTGAAATTTATATATATCCATTTATAACACTAAACCACTAAAATGTTGTAAAGTGTGAGTAAGGAGTCAATCCCATGGGGAGATAAAAAAATGTATACAACTTTTTATCAATTTTTAGATTAATTAAAATATTTTAATAATATTTCTTATATACCTAAGGAAACATGTAAAACCAATTTTAAGAATTCTTAATGAAATTAATGTTAGAAGAAATTAATTTTAAATGATGGTTTTTATAAATTTATAAATATAACCCTGTAATGTAATTCATTTAATTAGTCAATTGAAATATTTTAAAATTAATTGGCCTCCATATCATAAATTTATAATAATATTATATCATTAATTTTCAGTTTTAATGATTTTTTTCCAATAAACCAATTTTTATTAATCTAAAATACATAAAAATCAAATATAAATAAACAATACTCTTAAAGAAAAATCCACTCAATATATCTAGCTAAATAAATAACTAGTATATATGGAACTCTAGGTACAATTTTAATATTAATTAATTTTATTATTCAATAAGTTTATTTTGATTAAAACTATAAATACTCTTCATTATATACTCAATTATATCACATATAAAGACATTAGACTTTAATGATTTACTTAAAATCAACCACAAATTGGGAATCAGTCATTTAATTTAAAAAGAAAAGTTGAGAAAATACATAATTTAATTAAGATAGTCACACTCAAATAATAAAAAATAAAAACTATACGTAAAATAAAAATTCAAAAAAATAGAAGAAAAAAATCTAAGGAATAGTATTTCTATCATGCAATGAGTAAAAACCATATCAAAATCAAATATTTATAAAATAAAAAAGTTAAAATAAATTAAAATTTTCACTTAAACTATTACATTACATTCATCAACATTACATAGTGAAATATGTACCTTCAAATTTAATACATAAAATAAATTTAATCCTTTATCTTCCCTCATAAAATGTTTTTATCTCTAAACTTTAATATAGTATCTCTTAAAAAAGAATAAAAAATAGTGTATCATATCATAACTATATCATTTCCATTAAATTTTAAAGACATTTCTTCATGTTTTTTAATTTAAATGATGAATAATGTTATTCTAATCTATATTTCCAAATTGATTGAAAATGGGATTTGTTCATGTCGACCACGATTATACTAGATGAAGATGAAATAAATATTTTAACTTTTAAATATAAAATGTGATGTTTATTTTTATTTAATTTCTTCCTTATATTTTCATATTCATATACTAAAACATATTTTTTTAAAAACTATATCCAATAGTTTAATGTATTTCTAATTCTTTTCAAAATTTTGTGGAACCCAATGACATGTTTTCGAATAGTTTTTTATCCTTTACATGTAATGTTCGAACCATGGGGTGACTAAATTAAAATTCACGTGTTTTCATCCTCTCATATTCAATGTTCGATAAACATATACTTTTATGAAAATTTACCTAGACTTTAGATAATCCTAAAAAATAGGGAATACAACGTTCAATTGACATTCTAATTTATCCTAAAAGTCATGCACGAAAATTTACTATAAAATTGACATGTAAATGTTCTTATTCTCGTATCCAAGAAATTAACTTAGTAACTATATTATAAGAGACACACAATGATAAATAAAAATAATTAGTTAAAAATTCAATGATTTATAAGTCAATATTTTCAATTTCATATAAACAATTCATCTCAAATTCACAATTCTTAATCAATAAAAATGGATTTGTTTTACGTTTTTAACATTCACATTCATTTTTAAAAATAAGTTCTTGATGAAAGGAACTATAATTATTCATTTTAATGTAAATATTGAATAATTTTTATTTTAATCTACACATAAGTATAAGAAACACACCTTATTTATATTTTTATCATTTTTCATAAATGACTGAAATAAATACAATTCACATGTATATATATAAGTCAAAAATAACATAAATTTTATATCCCTACTCTCGTTTACCTTCTGATACAATTTATTATATCTAAAATATAATGATAAATTTTTTATAGAACATAGTTAAAAACTAGGTTCTCCTATAGGTTTTCCCTAATAAATTTATCATTTTTCATTGATTTTTCCAATACATATGTGTTTAACTATGAAATAAATCAAAAAATCTTTTATTTATCATTAAAATTACTCTATATAAACCCTATTATAAATTAAGATATTTAAAATAAACTTGATAATTCTCCATATCACAACCACAAAAATCACTCAATTAATTATTCATAAATAAAAAATATATAATTTTTTTAATGAAATTTTAATTTAAAGCATGAATTTAATTATTTTTATTATTTTTAAATTTTAGCCAATTAAAATTTGTGTTTTTATTGAAATTTACTTTAGATAAATTATTTAAATAAAATTCATATGTATGTTCATTACCCCTAACCCACACATAATTAAAATATTTTCTCTAAAGTTTGAGTCATATTAAATCAGGTGATATTTTTTTATCAATAGTTTTGAAAATTAAACTAGTATATTTTTTTAAAAAAATATATTTACGATGTTTAATTTTTTTTATTATTATTATAAATGTTATTTAGTATATTTTTTCTATTGTTTTTATTAGTTCTTTAGTATTTTCCACTATGGTTAAAATTTAATGAATGTTACAAAAAATTATCAAATGTTCATGTTGTTTTTTTTCCATTGACATGATTTTATATAAATAGTGTAAAAAACATAAAATATATAAATAGTGTTTATATGTATTACACTAATGAAATAATAAAAATATTTACATTTTTCATTTATTTTCATTAAAATCTTACAATACCATATAGATTATTGGAAACATAAATAAATCCATATAATAAAAAAGGGGAAAACATTAAAGTCGCATTTTTTTATCATTAAACCCATTTTCTCTTCCTTTTCCAATTATTCATTCATGATTTATGAAGAAAAAAAACCATTCATGTTCATCGCCAAAAATTATTTTAATCTCTCATCTAACACATTATATTACTATCGTTCCTAATATGAAATAAATGATATAATTTGATCAATATATTTGAGATTATAAATTTATAATATGGAAGTTAATTATGTAAGAGATTAATAGAGTGAATAATAGTTAAAGAATGGAATATATGTTTTAATGAGATTATTAAGTTTATTTCCATGAATATAATTTTTTTGATCAGTATTCTTTTTGAAACAACAATTTCTTTTTCAAAAAATCACTCAATTTCCTTTTATTAATTTTCTTTTATAGAGTTATTTTTTCATTTTCCAATTTATTGGTATCTATTTTGAACACCCAAGTGATGTTATTTGAATTTTTCTAACTATATTAGCAAGAATTACTTTTTCCATTGTGATTTTACGCCTTAATCGTGGTAACTTTAACCATATAACTATGGTTTGTTCCATATTTATGAGAATAAACTAGGTTTATCAAATCATCAATATTCACCATAATAACTTTATCTTACAATAGTGAAATGAAAGATACCATAAGAGTGTTCGATAGATGTTCCACTAGTTTCTCACTCATAATAATTTACAACTCTTGAAAATTTATATTGATACTCTCAATAATTTATTATGATGTTATAATCACAAATTCAATGTTATTGGTTTTTATTTTATAAGGGGTAGAGGGTTGTTGAGTTGTAAGATGTCCAGCGGAATGTGTTCCTTGATTAGAATTATTGAATTATTATTCTCTATTATATGCATATTCTTCCTCTTGAAAATTAATTTGATCATCAATTTCACAATGAAATATATATATATATATTCATTTACTAAGAATATCCATATTTTTTAATATAGGGAGATCAATATGTTATGAAAACCCCCAATTATGTATATTATTCCACATTTATTTGAGTTTAAATTTTTTGGGTTTATTATAAACCCATCAATCAAAAGGGGTAACACACATAAATATGAGAATCCAATAAAAAACAACTGAAGAGAATAAGTAATCAATCCTTGAATGTTAAATATCATTTTCAAATGGATATAATAATAGTCAATTAATTACTTGAGAAAGCAATGGTTTTAAAAAATTTATATTGAATGAAACCATATTCGATAAATATTTTTTTTATTTTTAATCGTGTATTTTTTGGTAATTATATACAACTTGAGATTAAATGATGTGATATAAGTGATATAGAAAAATTGTTAAAAATAAGTAATGAAGACACTATTAAAAATAGAGAATATTATGTAAAAAAACTGGAATTGATATTAAAAAGTTTTACAAAGACATAATAACCATAATAATTCTAGATGGGTTTCTATGTCTTGTTTTGGAATCAAATTACACATAAATATATATTAGGTAATATTTTATGGGTTTTAAGGATTTACAATACATGTGATAGATTGATTATGTACTATGAATTTAATTAGATAGGATTGACGATAAATATATTATAAAAAAGAAATGAAAATAGGTGTATAATTAATTAAATATATGGTGGGATGTTATTTTATATTTTTTATAAATTCGACTAAAGGATAAAGAACTAAAATTTATAAGAAAGGACACTTGAGGTATTTCATATGAGGGGACTCTTACCATAGAATTCCATGATAATAAAATGACTAAGAAAAAAAACTATCAAAATTTATAATATGGGGATATCATATCTCATGATGTATACCTGTGAAACCAATAAAATATGTTTCTACCCATGGAAATAATAATGAAAAAGAATAATTTTATGTTATAAGAGTCAATATTTATTTATAAAAATAGTTAGATTTTTGTGAAAAGAATAAATACATTTACATAAATAAGCGTAGGAATTTCCCAACTATTGGATTAGCCAAAAAATTCTATGATTTAAAAATCACATATCAGGTTTATGTTTTTTCTAAACTATCATATTTTTATACAAAATATTTCTTTTTATGGTAAATAGTAAAAATATTCTTTAGTCTTCAATAAACCATCGATCTTATCCATGTAGACAATCAACTATAAGTCTAAGGAATGAAAATTTTGAAAAATTACAAATTGAATACATGAAAGATACATCGACCACATGACCCCCAGATTGACCATGGAAGATATATGTAAAATGACTCAAGTGGCAATAAGAAAAATTCCAATGCTTTTACAAGATATATCTCAAGTGACCACAATGTTTTTTCAGTAAGGGTTAAATATTCTAAAAGTTTGATTAGATCAACCACAAGGAATTTTATATAGACTATATGAGAAACCATGTGACCACAAAAACATATAGATGAAACCATACATCAATCAGAAATCTCAAAAAGTGATGGATCAGCTGCACATTGATTTCAAAATCAATATTTCATTGAAGGAAGTAATCATTTGTGAAATGTGGTCTTTCGAAAAAAAACTAAGGAATTGAAAGTGTAAATAGAAAAACTGACCATAGCAATATTTATAATTTGTTAAATTAAACAATTCTTCGTAATTATAATGTGATCAAGACAAAGTATAAGATGATCAAATAAAAGATAGATTAATCAATAATACTATATATTAGGGAATCTTTCAAGACTTTTTATAAATTATTGAAGTGGACATGAATGTTGATGGGGAAATATTAAACCAATGTTATCTTAAAGTATATATAATATTATCAAATTTATTAATTCAACTAATTTTTTATGTATAATTAGATACCAGTCAAAATCATTTAACGATCCTATATTTAATGCTGAAGTAGGAGGATATCCATTGATTATTTTTCAACATATATTTGTAGATAAATATTATTATTTTTTATAATAGTGAAGATAAATAATTAGAGGTCCTCACCTAGGAATTTCATTTTTCATGAACATAAAAGAAGAAATTATGCTCTATTTTGAACATCTGCAACACTCTATTTTCACATAACTTCAATGAAACATCTGATATTATTTACTCATCTGTTCACATTGTTTTCAAATATATTCGAAACATATATAAGAGAATATTAATTTATAGAATAATAGAACAATATTCAATACTACATAATATATCTTTAATTGTATTATTATTATTTTTCTTACATTAATATTCATGTAACGAATTTATATTTTAAGCACAAACTCATCTACTATATTTTAGAGTACACCAATACAATCTCTTCCATTATTTATTTTTTCAACCACATAGAAACTATAGAATAGGATCTATATAATCTAGAATTCCTTTTCTATAGTTGCTTATAAACCCAAATCCAGGTTTTGGATCAGTTTATATCATAATAAACCATTAGGTAGTGAGTGATTTCAAGGTGGAGAGAAATATGTCTCGGTTTGAGAGTAATAATTTAAATTTTTTTCTAATATGTTTTTTCTTGTTTTCCTATACAATATTTTTTTTAAAAAAAATCCATACTCATTTTCAAAACACTAACATGATAGTTAACTATAATATGTTTTTATATATGGTATTTGATGTTAAAAAATCTACTTAAAAAGTTATGACTTTTAATCTTTTTGGAATGAATTTTGATAGAAATTTTATGAAACTTTTATAATGATAAAAAGTAACTTCTTTAATCATTTTAGTTTACCAGGTTGTATTTAATAAATTGTGGAATTTTTTTAAATTATTTTTTAATTGATATTTAAATTGGATACTAAGTCCTCCGTAACTCGTGAGTTTTCCCCTCCAACCAAAATTTGATATCAGAGGAGTTTTTATTTCAATTTAACTACTATCAATTCTTACCAAAAATATTAGAATTTTTTTATTTCAAAATTTATATCATTAAGGATAATAATAGGATTAAGGGGAATGTTATAAACATACCTCCATATTTTAATGGAATTAATTATGATCATTGTAAAATCAAGATGATAATATATATTGATAACATGGGGTTTAATATTTGGAATGTAATAATAGATAAATATGAAAAAAAAATTATAAGCTTCCATAGCTTATTGAAGTAATTCCGCTAATGTGTTTTATGACTATAACTATAAATCTATGATTTTGTTATATGGTTCATTAGGAGAAGGAAATTTTAATATAATTGTTTCTTATATTAATACTTATTAAATATTTGATACACTTATTATTTTTCAATGAGGACATTGAAATTTTAAATATATGCACCTAAATACCTATAAAATTAAATAAGGAACATTTAATTTGAAACCTGATGAATCAATTTATGACCTGTATCCTAGGTTTAAAAATTTTTCAACAAAATAGATGAACTTTAGAAGATAATTATAGATAAAGATAAAGTTATTAGATTCAGTTAATGCTTACCATATTAGTGGGGGGTAACATATTTCTTTATTAGAGAATCATGTGATATAAATAAACTACCAGTGCTGAGGTTGAGAGGAATTATTCAGATGTACAAGGAAGAATTCAAATTGAACAAATAAGGGTATGAAAAAAAGTAAAATTATTTAATTTCAAGTATTATGACTTAAAAATGATGAAAATATCAAATAAGACAATTTATGTGAGGATTGATGACTTTTATAAAGTGATGAAGAAATGGATCATTTATCTAAGTTATTTAAAAATAACTACAGAAAAAATAAATTTTTCAAGAAGTCAAACTATAGTGAATGGTATGACAGAAGAGGAAACTAGAAAAAGGAGAACCAATCAGGTGAAGTGACATTCTAGGAATAATACTTGAATAGTAATATTAAAGATAAATGTAAAATATTAAAATATAGGAAAATATATAAGGATAAAGAATAAATAAAAATAAATATATGAAGGCTACTTGGAGTACATCGGGAGATAGTTCTAGTGAGTCTGACTCAAGTATAGAGGAAAATAATTATAAGGAAATAATTTTTTTATGATAATCACATATGATGTAATAAATAATTTTTCTATATATCTTATTAATATTTAAAATATTTCTAAAACTGAAAATAATGACGAAAATATTAGTAGTAAATATTAATTTGAATGCTATTATATTTTGTGGAAAACATTCAATGAACATAAAGATATGTTTAAATGTTTTAAGAAATAACATGCCTTATATGTTCATGTTAAATCAAATCTTACTATAGAAAAACATAATAATTATCATTTATTAAAATAAAAAATAATAATTCTAAATTTTCAAATGAGAAACTAAAAATTGATATTTAATGTTTTTCAAATGGTATGGATACCTTGACCATGTTTCCTGGTAAACATTCACACCCTAGTACAGAACTATGTTTAGATATCATCCCAGTTAGAGTAGAATTTATAATCACATATTTATTCCTAGATCAAGATATTCCAATTATATAAATAGTTAATTTTCTATGGACAAAATAAAGTATTCACTTATATAATTTATAAGTCTTTTTATGGTAAACCTATAAAATATCTTCGGATTCCAAAATATTTGTTTCCTAATATTTATTAACCCAAGAAAGTGTGGGTGCCAAAATAATTTTTTATCTAAATGTGTATAGGAAGCCTATTTGAAGTGTACTAGTAAACACTTATGGTACATGGATAGTGGATGTTCAAAAAACATGATTGGAGACTATGCATGATTTAAAATACTTATTAATGTGCCTGTGGGAATTGTTAATTTTATTGATAATGTCAAAGAAAAAATAATTGGACTTGGTAAAATCGGCAACATTAACTTTTTTTAATATCTAAAGAATTATTTATTGAATTATTAGAGTATAATGTTATTATCATATCCTAATTGTGAGATGATTTTTATCATGTCAAAATTGAAATAAAATCTTTGAAAAATATATGATTCTAAACATTTTTTTGGTTTTTGTTTATTTACGTAATTATGATTTTTAGTTTGTTGATTAAGATTTTTTATTTTCTCAAAATGTTTCTTTCTTAAGTTTCTTTTACAAAGAATATTGGGTATGGAATATGATACTTGGACATTTAAACCTTCACTGTCATAGAAATATTTCTAGTAAAATATTATTTAAATATCATATTAAACATGAATTCCCAAAATACAATGTCTATAACTCTTTTCGAAAAATAGAAACATCATGATATTTCTTTCAAACAAAAGAAAGAATTTTAAACATCTCATCCCCTAGAGTGGGTTCACATAGAATTTTTTGGTCCTTATAGTGTTTAGAACATAAATGGGAAGTATTATTACAATGTTATTATAGTTTACAATTCAAGATACACCTAGGTATTCATGTTAAATCACAAAAGTGAATATTTTTTGAATTTCAAAAACTATGAAAAATATATTAAAAATCATAGTAAATATTTTATTAATACCTTAAGAGTGATCATGGTCATTAGTTTGAAAATAAAGACATTTAATCACTATACTAACAATATGTATATAATCAGATATTTCCTTCTCTTATGCATCCATATCATAAAAGTAATTTATAAAGAAGAAATTGAACTCTTCAACAGATTTACAAGACTATACTCAATGATTATGACCTTATACAACACATTATAATTTTAAATTATATCAAATGGATGATAAGATTACATTCCTTATTGGTTATATTTCTAAGGATTTATTTTGAACAACTAGTAAAAATTTGAAACACATATATTGCAAATCATGTTTTTCAATTAACAAAAACACATTATGGTTTAAAATTAACACCTAGATATTTTTATGATAGGATAATCACATATATTATCAAATATGGTTATATAAAATTGGTTAATTATAATCTATTATTTATTAAAATAAAATCAAAAAAAAGTTAGTTTCAAAAATTTATTTCGATGGTATTATCTTTGGTTATGCATGAAAATATTTCTGTTTTCAATTTTTATAAGATATAAAAATGAATTTGAAATGATTTTTACGAGTGAATTGAAATTCATTATTGGTTTTAGAATATTCTGAAATAAAGAAGTAGTTATTATAAAGTAGATAATGTGTACTAAAAATATTTTAAAAAATTCATGGATAAAACAAAAGGATGTGATACTACAATGAGTACAACCAGTAAACTAGATCTTGATGAAAATAGTAAACCATTTGATCAAACAACTTATGGAGGTAGGATTGGTAGTTTTCATCATTAAAAAAATATCTAGACTGACATTATATTTATTTTTTGTGTGGTTTTTCATGCTAGATTTTATGAAAATCCCATTGAATAACATTTAAGTGTTGTCAAAATATTTTTTGAATAAAACAAAAACACTAATAACTTAAGATTTTTATATTCTAGTGTAATTTTTCTTAATATAATTTTTTTTTCATATTCAAACATTAGTCAATGTAAATTCACAATAGAAAGAACCTATAGAACCTTTCACTTGTTGGTAAAGTCTCTAGTTTCACGGTGTAATAAAAACTATAATTATATTGAATTTTCTTATAAAGAATCTAAATACATAGCTTTAGGAAGTTGTTGTGCTTATATTCACTGGATTAATCACACAATAGTATATTATGGATATCAATAAAGTCGTGTACCTATAAATTATCATAGAACATATTATGTTAACATTTATAGAAATATTATATCTTATTCTAGGAAAACACATCAATATATAACATTACTTTTTAAGATATAATTTCCAAAAAGAAGTTATCACTCTTTAATTCATCAGAAAATATCATCTTCGTCCTGATATTTTTAAAAATACAATAAATTATGATAGATTTCATAATATTTGAATTCAGTTATACATGATTAAAAATTAATACAATGTTTTAAGGTATACATCTAATATTGACTTATAATATATATATATATAAGTTCGATTTATATGGAATATTCATTTATTTAATTTCTATTAAATAAATCATATGTGTTCGAAAATTTGTTAAATACTTTTTCTTATTTTTCCATGTGATATAGTTCAAAAAATACATTGATTATTAAAATATTAAAATTAAAATCTCAATCATCACACTCACTTCTAATTCATAAGATAACTTATTTGGAACCCTTTTTCAAATCATTATTCCCCGAATCCATATGTTTTCTAATCCAAGATATCAATTTCTAGTAGTAGAAATGAATATATATTTCAAAGAAGATGTTCTAAAATCCTATAAAAATGAAAAATCTAGTACAATAAAATACAAAAAACTTATGATGCTATATATTTTTTCTCACAAAGTCATCCAAGAAAAGGATCTGGACACCGAGTTGTTCAGGTCGAGTTATTACTTTGTATGGAGAGATATTATTTATCAAGTATGGATGAGTTATTTCTTGGATGTGAATCACCCCTTTTATCCATATCCAGTGGAAGATTTTTACCTAAACTTGGTTTCTAAATCTAGATAATGAGAAGATTTAGTTAATAATGTTATTGATAATAAAGAGTGTGAGTTCTATTAAATATTTATGGTTGATTATTTAAGGGTTCTACATCTTGGAGAGCATGATGATTATCAAAGATCATATCTTATGAAACTTTAAAATTATTAGATTTGGATTAAAGTAGAATAACATATAGATGACTGAATCTATTAGTGATTGTGTGCAAATGAGATCATTAGATAATGTAGGTTGTTTTTGAAATTCACACAACACACTATCAACAATAGGAAGTGATTTTTTTTTAATAAGGTATTAATATGTTATTTTCTTTTCATTATAGTTCATAGAGTTCAAATAAGTATACTTATATTCATTATGAGTTATATAGAAGAGTTTAAAAAACATTCATTTAGATTCAATAATGTTCTATACTAGAAGTTCATTTCTTTTATACTAGAATTAAATAGATTGATTATTCTATCAGTAGAAGGATATGTGTTTTCTCATGCAATTTTTTTAAATACAATCACTTTAAAAAAAATTATCGATTGGAATAACTATATGTAGATTTGAATAGTTGATGAGGAAATATTGAATGAAATATTCAATCCAATTTTAAATTATACTAGACTATAGAATGTTATTAATCCTAGATTGGAAACAGATGATATTATTATGGCTTATTAGACATGTGATGAAATTTAATCTCAATCCATATTTTATTTAGATGCGGAATATTGAAGATAATATGAATAGGGAATGGATGAGTCTCATTATTCTAAAGTTTCAAGTATTTCTGGAATTGCTGTTCAAGTGGAAAAATAACTGAAAATCTCGTTCATTAACGAAATTGTAGGATAAGGTGTCGTAACTAATGAGGGGGATAGAATTCCAAGAACTATTCTATTTGGAATTTTTCTCGCTGACTTGGAGAGTCATTAGGATATTTATTCAGTAGAGGAGATTCCTTCTATGTTTTTTATAAGTGTTGCTCCTATATTTGACTCGAGAAACTCCAGTGAAAAAGACCCTCTAAATAATTCATTATTTTATATAGATGTGTCTACTCCTACTGATGTCAGTGATAATAATGGAATGGATGAGGAAGGTGATAATACGCCAATTCTAGAAGGACCTATAATTCTTATTTATTAAAGACAGAATGGTTTTTTTGCTCCCTTGTTTTATTCTACACATGTTCCAAAAAGACAAGTTACAAAAGAGTCTTCTAAATATTTATTAATATTTTCAGCTACTCTTCCTTATCACATAGATTTACCCAAAAACCATTACATAAAAGAAACCTGTTATGACTATTCTCCATAAAATGAAGTGGTTTTTATAGAACCTATGAAATAATCATATACCTCCATTAACGAAATAGAGATACCACCTAAAATATTATATCCTAAAGAATAACCTAGAAGAATACTGTAATGTTTTGAGTATGGTGACTATAGCTGTTCTTTTTCTTTTCATGGAGTCTGTGCACTTCTAAAATATATTTATTATGCTTATCATAAACATATACCATATCCTGCACCACCTTTAGTGATAACCATTTTAGACTTCATAAAGTTTAAGAATGATCATCTGGATGGTTTAACTGAATTTTTTTAATTATCAGATAGGAAAATAACCATAATAGGGAGGAAGACATTTCCTATACTATTGAGAGTGTAGTTTCACACATCTATCCTATGTTTTTCTTCAATATAGATAATATAAAACATGATATTTTGACTTTTAGAAAATATATTGATACTTATAGAATCCAAATTTAAGAATTATATTCTGATATGAAAAAACATGTTAGCCACATTGGATTGAAGGTTCCTCTTGGTTATTATAAGTCCTTAAATACCAAACAAATTTTCTTTATCTCCTTATTCTATAGTCTTTGTTGATGGATAATTTATTAAAATAAAAATAAATGAGGAAAATCATTATATCATTAAAAATGTTATGGATATCATTAATGAAGTGCAATTTGATATTACTGTAAATGGAGAAAAATAGTATGATCCAATTAGAGAAGAATTATTTAAGAATTCCAATGACATGGGTGTAACCAATGGTTCAATCATTTACTATATCATAAAGTTTTACTAAATGACATATCCAAATACATAGTTTCATTTTCTAGTAAGTGATCTATAGATTCCTCCTTTGACCACAGCATTAAAATTAATTATAGAAACATTTTTTCCTGAATCTTTGAATAATTTATTTTATGTCAGAAAACTAGGGGTTCTTTCAGATTATGGAACATGGAACATGGATCAAGGTATGTGGATTATTTTACTTGAATATTAAATCCTTATATGAAAATTAAAAATTCCTTAGTTTTAGAACCTCCTTTTATACATATTACTAGATTATCTCTATCTACTATCAATGTTTCAACATCATTTTTGGCGGGTTCCTGAACTCTAAATAATACCTCACCTATTTCACCTCTAACCAGACCATTTTGTCTCACTTTTTTCTAGGAACATGGATTTATAAGAGAAGTTTCAAAGACTATCACCATTCGTAGATTTCTTGTTACTTCTAAACGGACATATATTCCACCTTTTCCTCATATGGTTAGAAATTGAATGGAACCCTTTGTTACTTCCACCGATATAGAACATATATATTTAGATTCTTATTAGATTCTAATAGGGATATTGTTATCGTTTTGACCCATAATGAAATATATATTTTTTATACCTTCTATGTCTTCATTTCCATTCCTGTATTTATTTTACTTTTTTTCAATATCTCCATTTGGAAAATGTTATTTATAATCCTATAGGTGATGTAAAGTAAGACATATGATCAAAATATGGAATACAAATAAAATCATGTAATTTTAATAAACTATAAAATATTATACTTTATCCAATTAAAATATTAAAATATTTAATTCTTTTTATTTAATCTTTTTGTATTGATACATATGCCATGATTTGTGACCATCAAAAATGAGATATTGCTTTTGTAATCTATAAATTACATATTTTAACTATCAAAAATAATTTTTTATGTTCTTTATAACCTATATTTTTTTTAATGTATAGAAATTCTTATGGTGAAATATAATGAAAATTTTCTTACGTCTCGAATCAACCTTAAATATTAGAAATATGGCCAATCTACCATAAATCTTTGCCATGATAATTTCTCAAAGTACCACAATGACCACTAGCTAGATGAATTGATAACATAACCACTAGAAATAAAATGGTGGATGAATGGAAAAGGACTCAAGTGACTACAAGATATATTCTAGAGTGAATGAAAACAACATCACAAGTGATCATGACTTTGTTTTTACCAACTGTATGAATATAATTACAGTTCTATTGGAATGGCCGCAAGGAAATTTGGATTTACTGAATTAGAAATGTTTAAACTATAAATCCATGTGGTAGAAACTACACATATTTTTGAAATTTCACAAAGTTATTGATCAGGTGAAAGTTGATTTAAAATCCACCATGCATTGAAGGAAGCATTCATATGTGAAATGTAGACTTTTGAAAAAGTAAAGAGTCAGCCACATTACTATATTAATTAAAATTAGTTAGTAGTTATATTTTTTAATGTATTAGATCAATATTAAGAATAATATGATAAACCAAAAGTATAAGATGATTGACCATAAGTTCAAATGATCAATAGAATTTTATATCAAGGAATCAACCCATAATTATTATAAAGTATTGTAACGATCATGAATATTGGTGTGGAAAACATAATGTCACCATATATAAAAGTAATAATTTCATTATTATATATATTAATTCAAATAATTTTCCATATAGAATAAAATGATGGCCAAAAGAATACAATGAGCCTGAATTTCATGCTAATTTATGAGAATATCTAATGATTATTTTTCAGCAACAAACATTGGAAAATTAATCTTCTATTATAGAAGACTAATGAAATAGAAATATACATCATGGAACATATACATCATACTTTTTCATGAAAGTAAATTTTAATGTATTCTCTATTTGGAATGTCTAAGACACATTATTCACAAATAAACATCAAAAAACATCATAGAACATCTTATCATCTTTCAAAATAATTTAGAAATAAAATGAATACATCTAGAAGAGAATATTAACTTCTGAAAAACAGAACTAAATTCTTTGCTTCCTCAAAATAGTTCACTTCTATTACAATATGTTTCTCAAATTTTGAGTTTTTCTTGTTATAAAAATTTTATTTTTCAAGAAAAAACTCTTGGACTATATTTGAAAAAATTATGATAATATCTCTACCTTTCATGAAATTTTCTATCAAATTAATATTATTGAAGTGGCTCTATATATTATGAACAACATTGTTCATAGTTTTGTATAAAACCTGATCCATTCTTTGTACTAGTTTATTTCTAACAAACATCTAGGATGTGGGTGATCTTTAAGTGAGAAGGGATAAGTCTTACCTTGATGATAACCCTCTTATTATTTATGCTACGTAATTTTCTATCTTTTATACAATATTCACAAAAAATATATACTTCAAAACGCAATTGTAAAGTACTAATTTGATAGTTACCTTTATAAGGTGTTCTATATATGGTGTTTAATAAAATTAAATATATTTCAAATGATAAAAGAGCTTTAAATGTATATTAACTATACTATGATGGATCTTCTATCATTCTTTTTTGAAGTTATAATTATATACTTATACTATTTTATTTTAGTATATGTATGTTATAAATTGGGTTATTTAATTTAAAATCATTTTAAAAATAAATTTTAACTATAAACTTATTCCCCTCCCCCACCCCCTTGATTATTCCACTCTAAACAAAAATTAAATATAATAGTAGTGGAAAAAAGGTTTTTATGCCCATATTAAATATAATATACTATTTTCATTGTCTATGAAACACCATAATCATAGATCATGGTAAATCTATCATGTTTAGATAAGAAAAATCGAAAGGTGTGACACAACGTGTAAAAGTGGAAACTAACACACAAAAAAATGAGAAATTTTGTTTTTACAGTCTTTTTTTATGATTTATATTATTGTGATTGATTTCTACCTATCTCACCATGAAATATAAGGAATAAACCATATTTCCAAACAATATGAACTATATTTCACATTTATATTAGAGAATATAACTATAAGTATACTCTTTTATTTTTAAAATAAATTTATATTCCAATGTGAATTAATTTTAGCATGGCCATGATTTTTTATTAATGATACATAGGGATCATTAATAGGTTTTAATGGATTCATTTAAAATTATTAGTTTATGATGGATTCATGAAAAAATCTTATCATTAATAATAAAATAAAGTGAATTTTTTTTCAAAATGGATGTCACACAAGGTGAAATGGATATGGACACCAAGTGGTAATTGTACACGGTGAGTATAACATAAAATTTGAGAGATATTATTCATAATGATACAAACTATCAAAAGTGAAAATTAAACCATAGACATTAAAAAGTAAAATCATACTTTTTTAGGATATATTAAATAACATGAGTGAGTTATCATATCTATAAGATTATTTTTATACATTAGGTTAGGGAATATCCTATAGGAATAAAGCTTCTATATTTCGACATGAATCTATCACATACAGTTATATATAGACATCATATTCTATGACATGTATGTCGACTATATCATATGTAGAAAGATAAAGCTACTACTACAAATATTTCAATGCAATAATTGAACATGGATTTACCATGGATATTGGAATGACTGCACCTTATGGTTTGACTATAATTATTATCCATATTAGATGACAAGATTGTTATGACATGATAAATTGTAATTAAAGAAATTGAAACATGGATGATCACCAACACTTGATCTGATCAAGAGATTTAGTTCTTTTCAATAAAACTATAACTATTGATTAGAAATACTGAGAACATGGTATAGGTGGAAGTGATTCATAAAACATAGTATTCATGGAATCAATTTAATTTCATTAAATAATATTTTTTGTTTCTTTAGATTAATGTAGTTAAGATATATGGTTTTTTTGTCGAAAGAAACTTAGGATGGTGAAAAGGTTAGTTGAGGAAAGGTCCTTGTAGAATTCCCTTGATGGAAATATGTCAATACAAAAACAAAGAAAGAAATATATATATAAATCCTATAATAACGAATAATAAAGATATATTATAATCCTAAGATGATTGAAGAATGTAAACATGTACATACACATCCTGACAAAAAGTTGAGAGAGAGATTTACATTGCATGTTTAAATATAAAAATGAAGAGGAATTTCAAAGAGAGTGATGAAAATTTCATATATGAATATCCAAAAAATGAAATAAAACTATCGATCATTATTAAATATTATTATATCATAAGAGAGGGATAAAGTAGGTGAGGTCTAAGTTAGTGAAGAGTAGATGATTGGAGTATATTCAATTAAACATATATTTGATTTGGTGACATCTATCCCATACTCATTTATAAACTTTAATGTTGATAAGTAGTGATCCATTCATTTTAAGTGGGAGTTCCCCACACTTGTAGTATGAAACATACAAAGGTAGTGACTCCTTAAAGGAATCTATAAAATGTAACATTGGAATTGGATTAGTGATTTGTATATAGAAATTATACATCCCCATATTCATTATATGTATCCCACATTAGGTGAAATAAGTACATTTTTGAACCCATTTAAACATGATTTAACATAAAATTTAGTGAGTGTGAATTTAATAAGTGATGAATGAGTGAATTAATTATTAAATTTAGAGATGGCTTAAAACCTAAGAAACCATAACATCATAAATGGATCCCATGATGATTTCACTAAAACAATGTCAAGATCCATTAAGAAAGAGACATAGAATTATTTAAAAGTTAAAAAATATGGATACCCTAATTTAATCCCTCTAAGGTAATCTCTATTAAGGATTTCGACAACAAAAGAAATTGTTTCCAGAAAATTATTTCTATTTTATACCATATATTATATTGTATTTGGATTTAGATTTGGTATCTATTGATTGTATGTTTTTTGATTCATATAATTTAATTGTTTTACTATTATTAAAGAATATTTCATGCTAAATAAGAAATACATAAAAAGTGTGTGGGTAAAAACAGAAATAGTAATGTAAACATTAGACTATTTAATGGTGTTAACCCATTGAAAGAGTAAAAATATAGACTAAACATAAATGTTGAGAAGTGTTTTTAAATATTCACAAAATTTGATATCAATTTTTTTTGTTCCATATCAATGATTTTGAATTATTATCTAATGTACTAAAGAATATTTTCTAGGAATTAGTTGAATATACTATTGGTGATGGTGAGACTGATGATCATAGGAAGAAATTTCTCATTATCCATGAAGAAACAGGGGAACTGAAAAGAAGTGATGAAGCACATGGAATCATTGTATATATGTTAGATATTGATTAAGAGTAGTTAAAGTAAATAGAAAAAATTTATTTAAATTATATTACTTATGAAGTAAAAGAAGGAATATAAGTCTATAAAATAGATAAAATGGATGTAGTTATGAATTAAAGTTCTCAAATGACATTTAATATGAAGGACCACGTGGGTTGATGAATGAGATAGAAATTAAACAATATGTGAAAATCACAAGGAAGATTAAACAAGATTATGAAATGAATTCACTCAAGAAAAATATATAATGTACTATTTTTGAAACGAAATATAAAAATTATAAGGTGAATATTGATGTGAAGTAATATGCTAATATTTGGGAAGGAAAAAACACAAATTAATTATTTATTAGAATAATAAAAATTATAATGAGGAATGTAAGACTCAAGACTACCATTTCCATTATGAATTATATGATGGATATGAAAGTTGACATAATTATGGTAGATGAATAATAAATGATCTTATAATATAAAATAAAATCTATATATAAGATGAAAAGATAAACATATGAGATACATTGACCTATAGGTATAAAAACTATTGAAGGAGACTAAATATGTTATGGATAACTATATAAAATACTCACAGAAGCTTGATTTTGTTAATGACCATGGGAAAAAATTATAGAGTAAAATGGGTCTTAGTTTGGTGATAATCCATCAAATATTGAAAACCAGTTAATTGTATACATTAAAAGAGGAAACTTCAAGAAAAATTAAGCATTATCGATGTTGATATGTTGAATAGAATGTTTTAAAATAATAATGAAATTAATAATAAGTGGATACACATAGAATCAAATATATAGAGATGAAATAAAGTTATTTAATATTTTTATAAAATGCATGAATATACATTAAAATATTATTACGAAGTTATAGATATTATTAAAAGTTTTAAGTATGGGAAACGTTATATATGAGATACTTACTATGAACAAAATGTATAAAGTATGATTCTTATTAGTTTATTTATAATGATTTTTTTTCCAATTTTTATATTGATAAGTATTAAATGAAAAAATTAGCTTATCGAAATAATGGATATGAACATAAGGATATTAAAAAAATTATCACAATGAACAAATTTCACATATTTTTTTAAGAATATCAAAGATTGTAAACAAGTGAAAGGAATAAGTTTGTCACATAATAATGAAATTTTTAAAAAGGGAATGAGAAAATGTGGTTTCTGAACGAAAGTTTAAAATTAAATTTTCAAATAAAGGTACTAAATATTTATAAAAAAGGAAAATTTCAATGATAGAAAATTAATCCTTGATAATACAATAGGATAATGGAGGTATATTTTGTTTCAACATGATAACAAAGTAAGAAGGTGTGTTTCATAGTTGTTTTGACTAGTGGAAAACATCATGTAGTAAAAATAAAAATCATAAGTAGATATGCCCAAGAGGAAATATATAAAATAAAACCACTAAAAATATACCACTCAAACAAAAGGTGGATTCCAAAAAAGAAAATGAGATAAAGGGGATTACATTTTTATTAGTATAAATAATCTAATTTGATCCACCAATAATAAAATATATATTTCAAATATGAAATAGAATTCCCTGTTGAGATAAGGGACATACCCAACTAAATTACACTATGGAGGCTTGGATGGAGCTCTCTCATTATATACCCATGAAGTTATTAGGAAATTATAGGTCTTACAAGTTATGGGGTTACATTACAGTCTTGGAACTATTTTAGAAGTGGGGAAATTGACTATGACAATAACATATAGAAGTTAGATATTTATATCATATATATATATATATTTGTTTTTTTAGTGTATATTATTTTTTCATAATGATACTGATTATCATAATATAAAAAATATATTAATAAGACCAATCCACAATATAGTAATTAAATAAAAAACTATGCAATACCATTAAAAATTATCATTAAAATACGTTTGGAATATTTTGATTAAGCCTAACTTTTTGAATTGAAGCCTTATTCAATATCCATCGATAATCATAATCATCAATGCCTTGGTGAGATCATGTTCTTATACTAGGGATTAAATTTCATCCAAAATATATTGATAGACCATGAGATGAGAAAATTAATATAAAATCTTTTAGATAAGAAAACTGGAGAACTCTATAAAATTAGGAAAACTTGAGGACTCTAAGAACAACCATTTCTTAATTTTAATAAAATTAACACTACATTAATCCTCCATTCTATTTATTTAAAAAGGGGAATTTAATATCCTTCAAGGTAGATAATTTTACACAACATCTATAGAGGGATATTAAAGAGCCTTTGATGTTTAGTTAAAGCAATAAATAAATTAAAAAAGGGTATATAGTGATAATAATCCTTTATAAGATCATTAATGAGATTCCAAATTGGATAAAACTAACAAAATAGGTTCTTAAATGGAATATTGATGTTGAAATACATGATTATCCCATGTAATGGTCCATGGAAGCCCATTATATCAAGACTATGCTAAAATCCCCTTTGGGGTCTATTATTTCCAATTGAATATGGATTAATAACCTAACTAATGAATTGTTTATATTATAATGTCAAATTAATTGTTTAAACATATGACTATTATTTAATTAAATATTTTAGTGGTACAAGATATAAATCCAATTTTATTTTTTTATAAAAATAATAATTTTAAAACATTATCTATTCAATGTATCCCAAAGAACCCAATAATCATTATATTATTTGAAATTACACGTTCTATTTATAAAAAAATGACTATGATTATAATTCATAATAATAATATAATAATATTATCTAAAACATATCATAGATAGACAAATTTAAAAGTTGTTTGATGTTATCTAATAGACCACATGTATATTAGAATTTTTCATTTATCCTTGGTAATGAGTTTCGGTATGATACATGGAAAAATGTTAACCTCAATTAGCTTATCTTTATTTATCAATTACAATGATTTAAAAAAATTCATAACTATATGCCATGTAATTATATTAGCATGATGAAAAACATATTCAAAAATCAATTTCGGTCCATGATGTAATTAACTCATCTTATGGGTAGAAACATCCTATCATTTATGATCGAATCCCTCTAATTTTTAAGTATCGCACCCAATCAAAGTAAGTTAAACTAATTTCTATAATTTCTACAAATAGGTATGAAAGTGAAAATATCATAATTAGTGTACATGTTTACCTACTTCTAGAAAAAGGATCCATAACCAATGTTCACATGAGTAACATCAATGAAACACATATCCAAATCCAAGTGACTTAATTTATGTGGGTAAATAAAAATAAAATTTCACCAAATTATGTCCCATGAGTGATCATTTTTATCCCCATAAAAGTGATCCTACTCATACCAATCTTAAAATATTATCATAGAACAAAATTATAATAAAAAATCATGGATAACAGGGTAATAAATATATTTAAAGGGATTTATATTATTTTATATACCAAAATATATGAAAAAAATTATTTATGAAATATAGTCATTATTATACATTATATGGTACAAAATTTCTCTATGACAATAACACTAAATTGAATTTATGACACATACACTAATTATCTCCCACATACACAAAATCTAATCACCCATGCTTATAATACTCTATAATTTGGTGTTGATTTCAGTTTTTTATTATATAAATAGATTTTTTTGGGATATTAAAAATTATCCTCGATAGGAAAAAAAACATTTTAATATCACCCTTGTTAATAATCATTCAAATGAGACGGTATTGGTAAAGAATATATTTGTATTTTGGTTATACATAATATTCATATCTTATGAAATCATCAAATATTATCATATTACAGTTAAATTAGTTGAATGATACTCTATTATTACTCTAGTTTCATAATGAACCTCTTTATCCAAAAAAACCCCTTTACCAACATATAATTATGTGATATTGTTTTTGTTAAAATATCACCATGTATCTGTTCAATTGAATATTTCCAATTTATAGCACCACATTTCAGGAAAAATATAAATCTTAATTTGGTTTAGAAATCATATTATTTAATTTGGGTACATTAATTTTTAAAACCCTTTACATAAAGATCTTTCTTGCTGTAAAATTCTAAGAAAACATCCTTTTTTATTCTCAATTACATAAAGATATTATTCATGATAAACTAATGAATTTACCCTGGATTTTATTGGTATCTATTCAACAAAATTAACAAATAAAGAAAATAATCATTATTATACTATAAATAATTAATGAAATATTTAACAGTCGAATTATTTATACTCGTACTCATTAATTATTTTTAATCAACTATAGAAATATATCATGTATTTAAAAAAACTCTTTCCATAAAATATTGGTAATGAAAAAAATTTATCGTTTTTTACTATAATTTTTTTCTAAAATATATTAGTTTTTGTGTTTTAAACATTTTGAATCATTAATTTAGACTTCTAAATTTAGATATTCATATATTATATATATGTTTCTTTACCAAGATTCTTTATAAATAACAAATTTATTGACAAATTCTTCACCTTTTATAACATTTGGATATCATTTATCATATGGATTATTTGATCCACATATAACAATTGAAGTAAAATTATAGTCCCAATAAAAAAATTATATATTAAATATTCAAAATCAGTTAAGATAAATTAAAATTATTTTTTAACTTAATAAAATTGAATATTACAACACCAATAAACTTGTTTCTATCCATAAATGAATCATTTCAGATTATAAATATTATAAGTAGTTCATAATTCTTCAAAATATTCAATCTCTATCATATATAGATCCTCAAATAAATATTCATGAAGGAATGCATTTTTTAAATCCTTTTAAAGCATCTCATAATAATAAGATGTTGTTGTAGATAAAAGAGTATGAATATATTTTATCATACAATTAGAGAAAAGGTTTATTCATAGTTAATACCATGATATTTTTGAAATATTTTCTATAAAGTGAAATTTTCTTAAAGACACTCTACTATCCATGTATGTCATCTAAAAAAAGACCAACTTATTCCAAATATTTCTCATCTTATCAAATAAAAATACTAGGATTTAAAAATCATGAGTGTTCATATATTCCATTTTAGATTCCATTACTTCTCTCTATTTTTTTGATTTATAACTTAATATTCCCTCTTGGTAAGAAATTGAATAGTCTTATATGATCAATATATAACCTTTATCAAAAATAATAAATCTATATATCTTATTCTATTTAAAAAATCTATCATAACTTTTCAGTTCATATGTATACTGAGTCAATTCATTTTATAGAACTTTTTTTCCTTAGCTCCTTTACCCCAGTAATAAAATAAAATTATGGATCATGAACTTCATGAAGTTAAAATTTTCCGAACAATTTTTTCCTAAAAAATACCCTTTCAAGAAATATTATCTTTAAAATAATATAAAAAATTTTATTTGATGTATTATAGTAATAATAAACTATTATACCTTCTGCACAACTATTAATTAGATATTTATTTTATTTGGGTTTAATTTAACTTCAGTGAATACATCATACTTCTACCTCACAACACTGAATTTTCAAAAATAAAAAAAATGATTCTTTATAAAACAGATCTCATGTAGTGTATTATGTGTATCCTCTAATGAAACATGGTTATGAATAAATGAAGGGTTCTCTAGATAATAACCTCAAAAGGAATTTAGAGGTTTTTTATGACTGATAATATATTAAACCATTACCTACATGGTTCACTTTCTCATATCATATATATCATTTAACAATGGTATACCATGTAAAGTATATTTTAATACTATACCCAAAAATTATAGATAGTAATGAAATCATTAGATCAAATAGTTTCTGCATTAATCAAATCCAAGTGTTTTTATACCTTTTCCAATTTAATTATGTACTTTATTTTTAAACACTTTTAGCATTTTAGATGATTAAAACATATGTTTTAATTGAAACATTAAACATACCTATTAAATTCATCTGTAAATATAATTAATAACTAAAATTTATCTTAATGTACTTTACATATAATAACACATACATATATGTGTAAGAGTTTAAAGTAATCATCAACCCTTTTCCATTTACATTTAAAAGTATATTTAATTATTTTACTTACTAAAAAAATCACATACCTAAAATTATTTTTAATCATTGAAATCTAAAAATTCATCATCATATATTTAGTAGATGTGATTTATATTTATATTCCCTATGTTAAAATACCAAAGGTAATTGGAATTCAAATTGTTAATTTAGACATTTTTTATTTATAATATATGTGGTACTTTCAAGATCCAATATGAATAAATAATAAAATATGTTGGTAAAAATATAAAAACCTTCATTCACATAAATATAACAACACTCGTTATTTATTAAAAATGAAAATATGACTCTACATAAGAAAGTGTTTAATAAAATTGATCACATTGGATAACAATTCCCATGAGATAATGTTAATACTCATCAAATTAGTAGACTCGTTATCCCTAAAAATAATTCAACTACTCTTACACTATTACCAAATTTTAGGTACACCACTCCATTAATCAACATTCTATTTTCTATGAAAATATATATTAACCACAAATATATGATACACATATAGTACCCAAGAATAAGAGTACAATAAATTAATATTTATAACATAAAGCCTAAGGATCATGAACTATGACTATAATTTTTATTAAGAATCTATAGGCATTATGGTTAATTTCATTTCTAATTCATAGATTTTTTATTATAGAAAAAATGTTATTATTTTACTATAATTATTTTATGGTTTTTTAATTGAATTATAAAATATTTATACTTCCCAATATTAATATTTTTCCTAGAATTGACTTTAACCTTGTCCTTATTCTTCATCACGACGGGGAATGACCTTTTTAGGTTCTTTTCAGTAGTTTTAAATATATTTTGAAGCTCAAAAAGAGTACAACAAATAATATTCATATTATTGGATGTAGTACCCAAGAACCAAAATCTATTCTCATTATATTACCATAATATTCATGGTGTTGAATATTAGTCATCATATTATCACATTTTGTTAAATATTGTTCATGAAAATAAATGTGATAATTTCTTTTCAGTACATGTCACAGTAAAAGGTCATAGTTGTTCCTTTCTATGATGATAACCCATAACTGATATGAAAATATCCTTAAATATATGTGTTATATCAATAAAATATCATTTGATTGGAAAAATATTATGTCACACCCTCTGAGACATAGGTTTGATTTATTTAAACCAATTTATGGTTAAATATTTTTTTAATAAGTGTTGGGGGTTTCATAAGTGCATCAATAGGGGTTCGGGAATTTTTAGGTTCACCAAGGGTAGATCCTTCCCATAATGAAAGATATTTTTTTTCTTGGAAACTATATCTATTCCATGTACAAAACCAACATTCCTATGGTGGGTTGTGGACATAGGTGTAGGATGTTGGGGGTCTTCACATGGACCACAACCAGAATGGGAACCACCACAACATGGTGGATGAAGTGGTGTGTCAAAATCAGAATATTTTTACACCAATTCATGGAGGGTCACTTGGTTTAGCATACTAGGATAGGTGTGATTGAGGAATCTGTGACTATGGTGGGAATTTCCACACCATTGTCGTGGTTCTCTAAATAATTGAAATTCGAAATTTAGTCACTAATTTTCTAGAGGAAGATATTCCGTTTAATGAGGACATGTGTGATCATTAAGAGGGGATATTTAATGTGAGTTTTAATTGATTTACCATCTATTGATTCATTCTTCCCACTCCTCTAGCTAGGATTCTTTTCTAGTCGATTATAGGAAGGTTAATGTAGGTTCATCATTCATCAAGTAGTGGATTTGGGTAATTTATTCTTCCTATGTCTTTCCATTTTGGATATTGGCTGATGAATATCTCAACATATTTATCTCTAGTCACTATTTTTATATATGGATAGGTTTCTTATATTGATGTGTTAGTTATATCTATACAATCATCATTTTTCATGGTACACCTTGTTACACACATGTTTTTATTTATTTTGTGTTATAAAAATAGTTTTTTTGATATCTATGAGGACTATTTTGTGTAACAACATATTTGATTGCATGGAAAATCATTCTAAAGGTTTTTTTTGAAAAAAATCGTTTTAGGAACTCTATGTGTTTGATGAAATGTATCAAAGATGGTTTTTAATATAAAATGGGTTTTTTAAATATTGAGGTTATAAAAATTTACTTGAGGGAAATATTTTTTTAAATTGTGGGCATGGTTTACCTGCTTTTTTATTTAAAAACATAGCATTTGAGAACATTCATTGTTTTAGTTTTTGGAATTAGAAAACCCTCCGTAATGTGGATCCACTAGGGGTTATATTTGTGATACCAATAGACTATGGAAGGACTCCATATCATTGAGTTTCATGTTTTTATTATCTAGTTTTCCTTATGTACACTAGTCATATATTTCCATAGGCTATATCCCATTTATGCATGGATTTATTCATTATGGTAACATTTCATGATTTAATGATCATAAGTTTATCTTATGATTTACCATGGATGGTTTTGATCATTTTCTTATATTTATATTTCATTCACATTATTATTAATCATTATTCATTTAAATATGAAATATTTTAAAGGAAACCAATGGATGTTTTATGAAAAAGTCCTCTCAATTGAATTACTTTATGAAACATATTTTATTTTAATTCTATAAATAATGGTTTCATTGTGATAGATGTTGTATAGATTCATGGTGGTATCATAATGTGAGTTTTCCTTATAGCATAAATGTTACTTTCATTATATGGACACATGGATTTATAAGATACATATAAATTAAATGGTGTTGTGTAGGTTGATGGATTCTATTATTTTATTTCTCTCTCATGATGGTTTGGTTAGTGGTGATGGATTTTCACATAGAGAAACAGTTTTATTTTTAGATTATTTCTTGTTTTAACCTTATAGGTTGGCTTTGTTATATCTCATGGTTAAGTACTTTTTCTTATAAGATTTAATATGATTTTTTATCTTTATATTGTGATCCATTATACCTTATGGGTTTTAATTTTATGGTGAAATCATTACCTTTGTTTTGTGTGTTGATACCTAGGTGCTTTTCACCTACCCATCACATTTCAAAATTTATTTTTTCATTGTAGTGAGCCAGATTAAGTGGCATGTTTTATCAAACCAGGTTGTTTCAAAAAAATGGAATTATATTATGTTTATATATATATGGAAATGGTTGGTACACTAATGTTAGTACCATCAGAACATTTGTAGTTAGTGTGGAAGAGGGATTGACTAGCTCACTTGCGCATCTGACCTTAAGATACCATGGGTGGTTAGGGATTTTTAATCAAGACATTGATCATGATTTTTGGGTTTATTTTATGAATCTTGTCATGATTGTGTTAATTTTGTAACACCACGGGAATCCACGGTACGCTTCTCATTGAATAATACAGTAGCATGTGTTGTACGCAACTTCGAGTTCTAACACACACCACGACCAATCAAAGTAGCCGTTATGAATAGTAATACCTACTTTTTAAAATTTTATAAATTTTATCTCCCAAAATGGACTTCATTTTTGGATTTGGAGTATCGAATTTAGCCTAAGGTGAAATTTTGGTACTTTTCGGATAACTTTAATATTTTGATGAATATTGAAAATTACTATATTTTAATTAAAAACAACTTTTTTTATAAAAATAATTAATAGTGATAAATTATGAATTTTAGTGGGTTTAAAGTATAATTAGAATATATTTTTACCATTTTATCCAATGGTGGTCATTAGAATTAATTTCACTTTGAAATTGGACATAAACAATTGTCAATCTTTTGATATATATTTTTCTTAAAAACAAGCTATTTGTTGTGATAGCGAGAATTAATTATAAAATTAATTAATGAAAACTATATGTTTGGAATTTTGAGAAATAGATATCATTTTTTAATTCGGAATATCAATTATAGTTTAGGGTAAAAGTTTGGCATTTTACTGAAAAACGTCAATTTTTGATGAATAATGAAACTACTAAGTGGTAGTTAAGAAACTGAATTTTTCATAAAACTTAATTTTACCGCTTCTGTGATTAGAATTTTGAAAATCCGAGAGACACAGTTAATATCAAGGAGTAAAATGTGGTTCAATGAGATGAAAATAATTTTTGGTGAATAGTATCTTTTTACTTTTATTTACCACGGTTAAAAGTAAATAGGGTAATTAAGGGTAAAAATGATATTAATATTACCCTAATACGTGTCCTAATTCTATTGTACAAGTTTATCTCGACCAAAAACAACCTTAGGAATAAAATATTATCATTTAGGTCCACTTGGATTAGATTAGGACATTTATTATTATTTAATTCAAAGAAGAGTTAAAAGAGTTAAAATCAAAGTTTATTAACTAAAACATATTTAATATAGTGTTATACATAAGATAAATTCGATTGTAAATATTAATTAGAAAGATAAGAATATTTCCTACATAATTATATTTTATTTATAATTTTTAGACATTAAAAAATTTAATTTATTTATGACACAATGATGATGCAGTAATTACCTAATTAATGAAAAATTGGAATAATTGATATTATAAATACCAAAATAAATGTAATTTGAAACTTTTTATAGATAAAAAAAATTTTCTAGGATAATATGACATGTTAGGATTGATTTAATTAACTTTTTTCGAAGTAATCATTCTGTTATGATTTTTACAAAAAATCAATTATTGAATAGTGTCAAAATTGACATAAAAGAGTTTTTAAAAAAAATATTATATTATTAATTGATATTAAATTCCTAAAAATTTAAGGTTCGGTCAAGAGACTTATATAACGATAGGTGTAGCATTAATGGACCACTTTGGGTGTCTCTTGAATGTATATAGTGTGTTTATTAACCATATAATATAAAAATACAAAGAGACATTGTAAAAGTGAAACTAATTAACTAAGAGTTAATACTTAAAGATAAGGTTAATATAATGAACCAAACCTATCTAAATTCTATTGGTTGAGTGTTTTTGACACATCCCCACCTTAAACATTAAATAATCCACTTTGTAGCCATTAGAAACCGAATATGAATTTATTATAAAATAATATTTCTAGCTTTTCCAAAGGTGCCACTCACCCCTCTTATAAAAGGGCACTCTCCCTTCTCATTAACTCACACCTTCAAAGCATTTTGGATCGGACAAACTCTGCCCAAATACTCTATCAACTTCCCTAACTTCATCCTAGAGGCCTTCCTTTAGTCAGAAATCCAACTTAAGGAGCCATTTTGATCAAATCAAAAGGAAGAACCTGAAGAAGAGGTAATGATTTCACCACCCTTTTTCAAGTTCCTTTCTTCTTCCACTTCTTCTTTCTTTGTTATTACCATTCTAAAATAATGAATCCAGTATCTCCTATATACTGTAATATTATTATAATTATGGTACAACCATATTCAGTATTCTATCCATCCTTTGAATGACATGTCACCATACGTGCGTACGTACGGCTTACCGTCTCCACGTCGTGGTGTAATTGTTATTCAATATATTATTATTTGGATGGGTATAATAATGATTTTTAATTCATGTAAATAATAAATATAACATGATAATGATTTTGTATATATGATATACCATCCAATTATATATTATTTTAAAATCAAAGGAATGATATTTTCGCTCGTGCGTACGTATGGATTACCGTCTCCACGACGCGATGAGATTCATTTCGAAGTTCACCATTCATCGACGATTATAAAAGTATATATAAATAATAAGTTTTTAATATATGACATAATAATCCTACTGGATATATATATATATAATGATTTATGTACTTACATATATCTTATTCATTTACTTCTGTTCAATACTATATGAAAACAGAAACAACGTTTATGCGTATGAACGGACTACCATCTCCATAAACGGTGTTTTCCATTTAATATATATGTCTATTATAAATATTTATATTCTAAATATATATGATATATTTATCATTTTTTATATTCTGTAAGTATTTAAATCATTATATAAGTGATACAACCAAGAGTGACAAGTTAAAACACTTACGATAAAGAAAGTGATTATTACCCAAAATGTTAACTTAACAAGGAAATTATTATTAAATGGGTAATATAAAGTCATAAATGAATCAGGTATGATATCATAAATATTAATATGGTTCTGGTATAATTTAATAACATACTAAAATCTTCGTACAGGAGGTTAAACATACCCTCGACTAAAGGAAAGTGCAAGGTAAGGGGTTTTCATCTCACTCCTTTTTCCCGTGAGATTCATGCCATATTGCCACTATTACCTTTTGTGTGGTGTATGTACTTCCCATAATTATATTCTTTTTGTAATACACTTTAATTTATGTGTATTTACATATTAATTGTATGATACCTTTTTCATGGGTTGAATGTTTCGTAAGTTACCAAAATGGTAAGGGTTAATTTCACAATCTCTTTATTATCCGAGGTGGTTTTTACATAAGTATCTACTAGGGCATATATATTATCAATGTTCATGTTTTATGAAAGTGTTTTCAAAGGGATTCTTTTAAGGGACATTTTACTAAAACATAATTTCAAATGTTTTAAATATTTATTCTTCTAAATCTTTCTCATTTATTTCCATGTCTTCAAAATGGTTTTTAAAGATTTATTTATATGGACAAGAATGTTTTTAAAATGTTAATTCCTTTCAAAAGTTTCAATGTGGTATGGGACACTTTGATTAAAAAATGTCTTTAAATGACTTCTTTTCTAAATTTTGTGACTTTTAAATGTTTTAATGAAAAGGGGGTATTTCTCTAAAAGAGTTTTACAAATCAATCTCATCTATGTCAAAATTATTTAATAGATTTTAAACCTTTTTTGAAGTTGATTTATCATGATACAAATCTTCCATATTCTGTTGAATGTTTTGTGATATATTTGACTCTGGAAGTGTTGTTTTTATACCATTCATGGTTTATGGGTAAAGTATTGACATTTCTCATGCAAGTTTTAATACAAATTTTTATGTTATATTTCATCCTCTTCTTAAGATGAATGTGTTGGACTAGTATGTTCTGGGTTTGGAACCGGTAAAAGTAAGCCCTCCGGGTTGGTTTCCAGTTATTAGAGGCACTCCGGGTTAGTGTCCGGTTATTAGAGGCACTCCGGGTTGGTTTCCGGTTATTAGAGGCACTCCGGGTTGGTGTCTGGTTATTAGAGGCACTCCGGGTTGGTGTCCGGTTATTAGATGCACTCTGGGATGGGTTCTGGTTATAGTTTGCCCCTAGGCCTTGGCACAAGGCCTTGATAAAGAAATTAAAGTTCAGCATTATGCATTCCATCATTATGAAAGTGTTTAGTTATATTTCATGTGATTATTTGATTAGTGGAATATCCATGTTAATAAGTAACTGGAATTATTTCATTTTATTTCTGCCATATTTTGCTGAAGTTAAAATTTAAAAGGCTTTTGTTTTAGTTATATACATTGCCTTAAATGTTTATGCTTATTTTTGAATGTTTCTTCTGTATTGCTTACCCTTACTGAGCATTTGAGCTAACCCCTTTCTATGTTTTATTTTTCCTAGGATTCCAAGAAATGTAATGTGATTGATATGCAGGGTTAAGACAAGGGAATAATTGAATTCATAAAGGATTATTTATGTTGTTTTGTTTGTTATGAGGTGTAATGTAACATTCATGTATGTAATATTTTTTCCAAGACTGCTAAACTGATCGGTTTTTCGGGACTTGGTTCCTTGTAATCATGCCAATGTATTAAAATAAGGCATCGACTCTGGGTCACTAGGGTCGGGGCGTTGCAAATTTTTTTCATTAATATGTATTATTTAAGTTCATATTTTTCCTTAAATTTGTATTTCAATGCCAATAAGGTGTTATCTTTTGGGTTTGATAGATAATTCCTTCAAAAAAGATCTCTTTGAATTAGACAGAAGGATATATGGGGAAATTCACATAGGAAACCCCTCTATTTGAAAATGAATTAGTTGAAAAAATAATCAAACCCATTTAATACCTATACCAAGAAGGTGATGTAAACATGGAATGAATGGAATATCATTATTTGGAGTTTAAAAAAATATATCATCTAATATTTTATGGTGATAATGGAAACCAAAATCTTGAGGAATGGATTCAACAAATGTAATGTTTTTTCCACTTTTTGAAGAATCTTGAGAACTATAAGGTGGTATTTTCCATATATATTCTTATTGTTCATGAAATTATGTGGTGTAATTTGATCATGAAAGATACATCACATTAGGACCTCACTTAGAACACTTTCATGAAGGCCTTTATCGGTAGTTTTATCATAGGATTGTGTATGTGGTGATAGATCATGATTTTGTAACCTTGGATCCAGGGGACCATTATAGGATAGAGAAAACTAATCATTTCACTAAAATGGTTCATCTATCTCAAAAACATCTCACTGATGACTATATTAATGATGTATGGTTAGATATGGATCTAAATAAAGAGATTCCATCGATTATTATTATAATGTTCTTCTAACCATTTCTGAGGTATGTGATAAAGTAAATATAGTTGAGGAAGACCTAATAGGGAAGATATATATTAGTGTAGAATCTATTAACCTCCAAATATCTTTTTTTCATTTTCTGAATAAAAACCACTTTTATGACTAAGTGGGAACCTCACAAACTACCACCATTTCAATGTTTCAAACACCATAACAAAAACAAAAAGGCGGCCAGTATCACAGTACACCAACAAATTAAAATTCAAAAAACAATTTAAAAGTTATCAAACATAAAAATCATCACGGATTACGAGACTCCTCGAGCACACCATATGTAATAGTCACCATCATCATCGAGCCAATCCCATCACCGACAAGGACTCGACCAAGTCTCAATTGAATCGCTGCTCTGAATCAAGAACGTACACTGTAGATCACATTTTCCTATCAACATCGTCGTCGTCGCCGCCATCCAAACAATGCACACCGAAGATTGTGAGGTATTCATAGCACAATAAATGCATAAACATGAACAGAACCAACCTAGAAATGTAACCCTCACTGAATAGGAACAAAAACCATACACCGAAGTCGAAGATCTGAAAAACCAAACCAGATCCAAATAGATGTTGAAATCACTGAAAGGAGAACCATCAAACAAAACCATGTCATCGACGGTCGAATCGTCGCCACCATCCACCTCCTGACACCGCCCGTTCAGACTCACATTCAAAAGATCTTTATTTCACCATGCCTGGAGCTCCAATGGTCGCTGATCCACACATCTCAAAGTTTTAATGCGACCACTGCTCCAGATCTAACTTGGAGAGGTGCAGAGTATCGCAAGGCTAGAGCAGAGCTTTGACCAGCAGTGGGATCCAAACACCAGCATCAACAAAGTAGAAGAAAACCAGTAAGAACTGAACAAAAAGAACAAACTGATTCTGATAGCACTGGGAAACACGTCGACCGTCGATCCATATAACCCAAATCCTCATCGTAACCACCGCTCCTGCTCCGACTAGGAGAGGCTCAGAGGAACTTGAATCCAGAGAAAGGATTGAGTAGCCTAAGGCTTCTATAGGAAGCAACCTTCGATGGGAAGACCGAAAGAAAACAAAGAAATAATTTCCCCATCATCAAGCACCATATCTGTGGAAGGAAGGTGAAGGAGAAAACAAAAGTGAAGAAATGCACCAAAAAGGAGGAAATCCAAAGGGGAGATCCATCACCACTGTGGGGGCTTCCAAAACCCTAGGATGGGAACTGAGAGAGGAGAGGGGAACCAGGCGATTGGGGCACTATTTTCCTTAGAATCTGTTACAATAAGAGATATTAGTGGATTATTTTATATATAGAAAAATAAGGGTATTTGTGTACTTATTTTACGTCTGAATTAGTTGGGGCATCATCAAGGAAACATAATGTGGTTTTCTTCTAGTGTTGGAAACCTTGTTAAACTAAACATAATTGTATTTTAGAACCTAGTATTTTCCATCATTATGGATAGTTTATTCACCACAACCATTTTTTTGAAATGTATCTTTGGGAAATGTAGATTGATCCACCATTTTAATAGTCTCCAAGGATCAGTCATATCAGTAACCAAAAATTAATAACTGAAATTATCTTTTGAATGAATAAATTCTCTATTGAGTAGTATAATTATAGAAAACACCTTCACTATATCTCATTTGTTATCTTATATTGTTATAAAATATATCCTTAATTTATCGGTTGGACATAAAAGACTATAAATCATCACAAAAATTGATAAGATAGTCATTGTACAATGAACATTAAAATTATTATATAGTAGTGGATAAGATAAAGTCCGATTGAAATAGACATAATAAGTGACAGTCTCGACCAGTAAGACCATACCCTATTTAGAAATTTTGTCAAAGATTCTAAGGGAGATGGCATCACATATATTTTCCTTTCACAAATCCAAACCTAAGATTCAACAATTGAAACATGAGAGAAACCATTTATAGGATATCTTCATGCTCATAGAGATCATGGCCCAACCCATGTTCACCAAACTATCTTGATAAATGACCATTATCACACACCTTACCGTTAAGGAATACATTGGTGTAAAAGGGTGTATATATCTGGACCTTGGTAGTTTAATTTTATTTATTTTATTTTTACTAAAATAATAATTATATTTATTTGATTTCTATTATTACATCAAATATATAAATGATTATATAGTGAGTGTAATAAAAACTTATTTTGATATAAAGAAATAGAAACTAAATTTTTTAGATTTATATAGTTTCAATTAAATCACTTTTTTTATTCTAATTTTTTATGAAATAAATTTTATTTTTATGAAATGTTATTTTTAAATAATATATAAATGATAATATAATTTAATTGTCCAATGTAATTTTTTTATGAATAAGAAATTGGATAGTGTCTTAATTACTAGTATTTAGGGTATATATAGTTTTTTATTAGAAATTAAATATTATCATATTTATAAAAAAAATTTGTAAAATATTTTTTCTAAATTATCATGTCTAAATTATATAATAGTTAAAGTTTAATAATTTTATTAGATTAGAAAATTTTTGGGTAAATTTTAAATATGATATAAATATACGGAATTTAATAAATTGATGTAATAAATACTATAAATTTAATCCATAACCAAAAATAGATTTCCCCTATAAAATAATGTTTTTTCAAGTTATTTGATTAATTTTGAAAACCATTAATAAATCCTAAAAAATAATAATTATATTTAATTTTTTTAAAGTAGATTCTTTAGGAACATTACTCACTATCCCATTATCAATGGTATTATATTAAGGCGTTTGGTTATAAACCTGATAAAATACAGAATCACACTCTTATTTGGATGAAATAATGGGAAAACCCATGTAATGGTTTTTTTTATTATTTTATCACTTAAATTTAAAAAATTATGTTTATAAATTAATAAATATTCCCCCTCTATTTTAATATAAATAGCCACCCAAACTCTCACTCTGATTCAGTCAAAATCTATTAATAATATATTTCCCCTCAATATACCTCTTAAAATCACCCAAGGTGTTCAAAATCTCTTAAAAAATCATTCAAATATTTTAGAAGTAACACCTAAAGGTAATGGTTTCTCTCATAATCCACTTTATTCATGTAATTTATTCTTATTATGAATTTTTATAAACAATTTTCATGTTATAATTTGTTTTTTCACCAAAATATAACTTACTTATTATAAAAGCAAAATGAGAGAAAACATTACTCTCTCATTAATCCATTTTATTAATGGTTATGTAATCCTATTATTCTATTGAAATTATCATATTATTTTCCATGACAAACTTTTATATTGTGAATACCTATCCCCATTTCCACTCAGGGGTATTTACATATATGTAACTACCCATAGTTTTTGTAGAATTCTATATATGTATCCCAAAATCCTTAATAATGGAATTAAAAATGATAAAATACATTCTTATGTTTTATTGTCTATATGGATCACAAATGGATGTACATGATATGAATGTGACATGTGGGCCCAAAATTATATTACCCTCTAATGTGTTAGTTAATGCTTTTATCTCATGATATACCATTTATGGTGTATGATCAGGTATCATAAGTACACTATAATATTATCTCTCGGCAGTTAACCATGACTTATTCTCAGGATTCCATGTTTGAGGTTGTTTCCACATTCCCATTATATTGTGATGTTATCATCTTATCACATGCTTAGATGTTTGTGTTTATGATTTTCACACTTTTATGTCACCATGATATTCCCCTTAACTCTCATTTATTAATTTCATAATTCTAATATTTTATTATTCCCTTAATGGTGTATATATCTCACCGCTTTCTTACACCCACCCATAGGTTATCTGATGGTATTTCAGAATATAAATTGAATTTAAGGGTGTGTAATGGTGTTTTTAGGTAGTTATGTTGAATAACTATTTTAAGTTATTATTCTGCATATCTAATTACCAAAATAAACTTGGCCTTCTGAACATTTGATATTTTTTTATTTGTATCTTAATGTAATAAATCATGAAATTATTTTTATAAAAGATATGAGTTCTTATTGTTTGTATCATAGAAAGGTCCAGTTATTTTGGAAGATTGGGCTGAGAAAACCATAGTCAAAGCCTTAGTGGTAAGACTAAACATAATAAATCATCACTACATTTTTGTAAAGTATAGCGTGAGTGGTTTCCCAGAAACAAAATACTTCTATGGATACTATAAGTAAATTTGGATCTGAAACAGTTGATCCTAAGAGAAATAACCGGAAAAAGGATGCATTGTGTATTACCTAAACCGTCACATGATTCATGAAAGAGACCTTATTGAAAACCTTATTTAACAATCTTGGGGGATATACTTCTGTAAATTCAAAATCTATTTCTGATCCATTAAGAAGGGAACAAAAATTCTTTTGAAATTTTATATTAGGAAATAGAATGCGTATGTCTTTTATTATTATTTTAAAGATAATAAGAGATATCCAAAAATTTAATTCCTTTTGTGTGTTATAAAATAAAAGTTAATATAGTCTAAAGTAATTCTTTTTACTATAATACATTTTCAATAAATAAGCATGATCATTAGGAACATCATTTACCAAAGTTAACATAGGAGTAGTTGACCCTTTTTTCACTCTATCATCCAAATGGTTTGCTTCACGATATGCATGTGTGATTATAGAGTTAATTTATATAATATAATCCAAGAAATTGATCTATATGGAAGTTATCTTACATGAGATAGGAATAGTCAAAATTTTGATATCCTATACAATAGTAGAGGAATCACATTCAAAACATAAGTTGATTCAAACATGTTTCTTTTCTAATTCATCTTCATTTAATATACTAATAAATTCAGTATTAAGAGAATAATTTATTCAACTTGTTCCATAGTGAAATCCCATTTCATCACCATTGTGATTTCTAAAAATTTCATCATATCCATATGGGCCTGGACTTTTTCGTGAACCTCCATATGTATTAAATTTTATCCAACCTATAAATGGAGGGATCCACATGAATTCAAAGGTTATAAATGGAGTATACTAATTACTTGTAATTCCAAGACACATTATCATGAAAAAGTTCATGAAAAAAATATTCACAAAAACCATTATCAAGTCCATTTGAATTTTTTATAGAAATTACGATTCAGATAAGATAATGTTTTAAATAAAAGTTTATATTATCATGATTAATGTTATTTTATATTTTCTAGATTTGATGAAAATATTAATATAAGAAAACCATAAAAAATAATAATTTTATGGGAGAGGGGAAGCTTGATGCATGTAGATAAGTGATCTTGAATACTAGTTGTGAAGGAGATGTTTACATCAAAGACATCAGTAGTGGATATCTATAGAGTTGAATTAGTAAAAAAATATAAGAAACATGTGTTTAATGTCAACCATATGTTGCTTACATAAGACACATTTTAAATAAAAATTAATACCAATAGACTAAATAAAATCATTAGTATGAATCTCAGAGTACATCACCATCCATGTGAGGTAGAATCTGTATGGGAGAATACCTCTTCTACTTAAATTCTTAGCCCAAACATTAAAATTACCTTATAATAAATTAAGGTACAATAATTTATGGGGGAGACACTTATTTGAGGTAGGTTCCAAAACCAAATTTTCCTAACGATTGGTGAAATTTTAATTGAACACCATTTTCGTTATTTTTGAAGGAATTGTATTAGTTGAGATCTCTATTTTTTCATTAATCAAAACTTTTTTTATAAGTAATAGATTAGGTGATTTTATGATATTAATAATATTTGTACCTATCTACTTATTTAACCAAAAATTAAGAGAAGAATTGATGTTGGGAATCTATATATAATTCACTGAAATGGTGGAAAAATAATTTATGATGGTAGGCCATATATGGGAATCCACATAATTCAAGTTCCCCTCTTTAAGCCTGCTCAAAAAACTTCATCTCAGAAAAGAAAGATCCTCTGAAATACCATTGATGGGACTCCAAAAGAAATTATCCAATAGTTATTGATTTAATTTCCAATGATTTATAATGATATGACCACCATAGTCAACATATTGAAATCATTATTTATAAGGTAAAGTAGGATGTCTTCACTATAGAATTATTCAACTCAAGAATTTATTTTGTATAATTTTTTATGTTCTCAATGATGGAATCCTTTGATTTATAGAAAATAAATCATTAAAAATGTTTGAAAATTTATATATTTTAAAATTCTAACCCTATATGGCATCAATATATTTTTTCAATTCTAATAAGCTAATTGGTTTATAATTTTGATTACAATGTGAGAAATATGGCTGAAATGTGGTTTTCCCCAAAAATAGTGACATCCTAATAAATTAATGGAATCACTCCTACTCTAATTTTTAACTCATTGATGATGTTCACTTTTCAAGGTACATAGATATTTTTTGTAAAATATAAGTATGATTTTCACTAATTGATCTTATAGTTAGAGTCCTTTTCATAATAAAGGATAGAATTAATGAAGTTCTTAATGTTTCTAATATCACCTTGATTGATGAGAATAATTTCATCATTTTTCAAAATGTGATTAGGGTTAGAAAGGCCTCTAGAAGATCTAATGGGTTTTATTTTTTCCATTAACCATGTAGAGAAGAATCATGCTTAAAAAATATTCAATAATAGAGAAAAGAATTGATAATAGGGATTAACCATGTTTGACACCACTAGATCATCTGATGTATCCCTTAGGAGAGCCATTGATAAGAACTAATATGAGATAAACATGGAATTATTCAAACCCATTTGATAAATACCTCATCACAACCAAAACTCATTAAAACCATTCAAATGAAGCCCTAATATAGAATGGAAAACACAATTACATCAAGGTTGAGGGAGAAAATACCTCCACCCGTTGATTTACATAAAATATTAACACATTCAAAGTATTGATGGAGAAGTCTTGAATAGTTATACATTTAACAACACAAAATTGGTTTGAGGATTCAATATGTTTGGCAATGTTGACAATACTGTAGGAAAAACAATTCCAATAATTTTGTAAATAGTGTTAATAAGAGGGAGATGTCAAAAATAGTATCCTCATTCTCATTATCCACCATAAGAATGAGTGTACGAAATTGAGCATGAGGCCTTGATTTAGATGACCACCATTGAAAATGTAAATGAAAATTATACAAACTTCACCGTGAATAATCTCCTAAAAGAACTAAAATAAATAGTTTGTGAACCCATACGGGCTAGGATAACTACCAAAATTTAGACAAAAGAGAGCTTATTTAAACTCTAACTCAAGGGGAATAGTATTCAAATGTGTATTATCCTTAAGATAGAAAAAACATGGAATGATATTTTCCATAAGATCAATTCATGTGGTGCGATCAGGAATGATATTCATATAATAATAGATGACATGAGTAGGCAAATCTTCATTATTATTTTTTTAAAATCCCAACCATCATTTAGAATATCCATGTTTCAACTGAGTTTCTTAACTGTTTGAATAAATTTGAAAATTTTGGTATTCCTATCACGCTCCCTCATTTATTTATCATCTAAATATTATCTTTCTATACCCTATTGGAGATATAGAAGGGTATTGAGATCCCATGTTTCCAGATTTTCCTACTCAAGATTAGTGAAAAAATGACACCCAATGATATTTTCTTAGATTGTGTGAAGAAATATTTAATATGAAAAATATTTTTATCCATGTGACTAAATCAATCTTGACTCAAAATATTCATCTTTTTCCTAATCAATTTAAGCTTTAAAAATTTCAAGATAATATCATTATAATTAATTGAATTTGAGGTGTATTCATCAAATTTTTTAAATTGAGGATACATCGGAAAAAAATATTAAATATTTTATGGAAAGGGAAGTTTAACATCGATAGTGATAATATTTTCCAATATATATTGAGGAGTTGATTTACATTTTACAAGATTGGAAAAGGATAGAGATTCACAAAAATCAAGGACAACATCATTAATGAAAAACCTATCCAAATCAATGACCACCATTTTATTGAGGTTAATTCTATACCATGTATATTTGGAAACCACACAGTTAACTTAACGAAGGTTTATATTCCCAACACATGCCCTATAATCTTTGATATAGGTAGAGTAGTTCATCATACCACGAATCTCATATGGATTAAGAATGGAATTGAAATCTATGAGAAGATCCCAAGAACAATTTATTGAGATGATCATAAGTAAAATTTTCTACCATAGATCCCTTCTCTCATAGTAAAAATTATAAGCATAGATTAAGGAAAAAATTATTTCATTCCCATGAAATTATATCTGGGAGTAACCATACACTTAGTGGAAGTGATAAATGACATTCCATCCAATCTAAAATGAGCTAAGACCCAAAGTATTTTTATTACTTTATTGGAAGGATTTTTATTTGTAATCTTATATCTCATATTGTATAAAAATTCAATCCTCTTAGAAAAAATAAAATTTTTCTCAAAAAGACCTAGAACATCGAACTTATATTTACCTATAAAAAGATAAATAATGATAATTGTTTTGAGCTTTTCCAGACACTAACAATTCCATAATAGAATCTTAACTTAATCTTATGATTGGGGTAAGATCACCCATTCTTCAAACCAATTTTTTTATTTTTTTTTCTTAACGATAATTGATTTATTCTCATCATTGTAAGGGTTTCATTATTTGTCCCTAAAATTTGTATCTAGACTAGAGCGGACCATTGAATTATTTTATTATGATGAATTATTTAAATCAGGCATTGAACATCCCCAATAGTATCCATATAACATACCTCATTAATAAATTATCCATTGATAGTTTTAATCTTCATTATATTATCTTTTTGGTTGAACATGTAGTTAGATTCTTTTATGAATTCATATTTACCAATGTTGTAGATTTTTTTTCTTCCAAAAATATCCATATAATAATATTTGAAGCATTGTTAATAAGAGAATATGTTTTCCTAGAGTTTATATAATCCTTATATTCAATATGATAATTTGAAAGGATAGGTATAATGAATTATTTATTTGAAATCACATGAGATACTATGATGTCTTTATTGTTGTAGTAATTAAATGTCACATAGGATTTGTGTACATTTTTTTTAAACTGTTCCTACATGTGAAGATGTATACCTCTATAGGATAAGTATATTAGGAGAGGCCTCATTAAATTTCCATCATTTTATAACTCCAATCCATATTGATTATAACTATGTATTAAACTAGCAGGAGGCTATGAAGACTCGCTTCCAATAACTTCATAATAAGGAATAGGAATATTGAAAGGAGTCTCATTAGAATCCAAACCTTATTAAGTATATATAAGTTAATAATTTATTTCAGGATGATTCATTGTAGAAAAATCATTCTTTCCAAAAATTCGATTAAATTGTTCAGACTTCTTCTCTTCAACAAATCACTTAATTTCATGGAAAATTTCATAATAAAAATTAAAATCCTCATTGTTCACACATCCATTACCTTCTAAATTTCCATCAAGAGGCACTGTAACATTGTTGATATTTGTAGAAGGTTGAGGTAATTCTAACCCCCTTTCATATTTATCAAAAAGTGTATCCTAATATTTTCTAATAGAATTCTTTAGATAAAAGTTATTTGATTGTTTTTTCACCCATTTCCCAAAGTCTTACTTTCTAATAGGCTCACCTTTGTAAAATACAATGGCTTTGACGTTTTTATTTATATTTTACTTTTTATATAAATTAACATAATGTGTTGGTTTTAATTGCATCTAAATGAACCTCATGTTAGTATTGGAATATCATTCAATTCTATATACCTCAAAAAATGGTTAATATATTCATACTTCACCTTTACATCGGTTGTTTGGTCATTAGAAGTGAAATTAATCACATCCAGATGTTTTGTATAAAATTTTCCATCAACAAAGATTTAGGAATATAGTATATGATTTCTATTAAGTGTGTGAGGATCCATCTTCATAGTATGTTCAATTCAACCAGTAAGATCATTTAGAATTTTAGGGTTCCAAAACAGCCAATTCAAACTATGTAATCTAACTATAATTTTGGATGATGAATTCCTTTGGTTGAAATGGTTGAATTTTATATCCCATTAAAATATCCTCATAATTATATGATTAAAATAAAAAAACCTAACCATATAAACTATATACAGATCATATTTTTTCACCATAAGGATGTGGAAGATTCCTCTTCCAATTGTAATCATATTCTATTCACATCATCCTCAATAGTGCGTCATCCTAGATTTGAGGTTTTTGTAGGAATATGGTTTTTCACCAAAGGAGTATATAATGCACCAAATGATGGAGAATTTTAATTAATCAAGGCTCTGTTGAGGGTATTTTAGATCTACTAGAACTGAGTTTCCACAATAATATATTTTCATAAAATACAAATTCATGGGAATATCATCCCTGATGATATATATACTTTAAAGATTCTCAAAAAAAGTGATTGATTTGATTTTAATTGACTATGAATTATTATTAAGATTTAGGTATTCCATCAGTATATTATATCCATTATAAAAATAATTAACAAAATCCTTGAAGAAGTGATCAATTCTGGATGAAATGAATCCATGATATAAGAGGGGATAAGATCTAAGTAGTGTCGTAACTAAATCCCAACCATATTATTAAAGGATTTTCCAAGAGAATATTCTTCACATAGATTAGGAATATATATCCTAAATAATAAATCCAAGTGATCAAGATTAAATAATTCAGGAAAAAAATTTCTGTTAAATATTTTCAACCCACTCTATAAATTAAGATGGAGATGGAGTTTCTCCAACTCAATATAAAGGTCAACAAATCCACTGAGTCATATGAGTAAAGCTTCACAATCCTTTTGTGATATGTCATAATCTTTTTTATAGAACCTAAAAGAATAATTGACTACATCTTTAGTGATCTAAATCAGAACCTGTGAAATAAAATACTAATTCAAGACTTTAAATGATTTGAAAAAAAATTGATGATACCTCAAAGTCAAAATAAATATTGATAAATTTCAAGGGTCACATGGGTCAAAATATACGAATCAGATAATGAGTGTTAATTCTAATATATTGATGGATAAATATCATGGTGGTAACAAATTACAACATCCCAATTTTCAAAAATGATGGAAGAAGCTTCCTGTAAATATTATGATTGGTACAAGGAAATTATTTAGGTGTCGTAATGAAGGGAACCTAGCTAGTGAATTCTGATGAGAGAAACTCATCACTAAGATTGAATAAAGGAATGAATCCTTAAAACATAAACCTTTTTTTCCAATTTCTCATCATTAAGGAACAAGGACACAAGGAAAAATGAAGCACTAAGTCAATGGTGTTCAATGATAACCATCCATAACAACCTCTACGCCCTAGAGACAAAGGGTGAGATTATGTCATCACAACTACAAAGGTGGATCCTAACAAAGATATGGTGATATCTATTCTAGTTATTCATTCAAGGATAGTGAATATTCTATTTAATTCTATTTCTACTCATTCATTCATATCAGTAAAGTTTAAAAAAAATTCAAACACTATCTCAAATAATGGAAGTCGAGTTACCACAGAAAGCAAAAAATGGGTCAACTATATCATCTCAAATATATAACTTCTCCTATGTTGTAAGAACCCATATCTTCCATTGAGGTACATATATTTTCATTTTGATTTTTACATTATAAAGAGGATGTAAAAGAGGTTGATGGCTAGTTTTAATCCAGTCACAAGACATGATTGGGTGGTAACTACCATGTAATACATGGACACACATGAAATGGTCTAAACATGACCTATTTATGATGTGTAAGGAATGTCAGTAACAAAGATAAAATGAGAGAACTATACAACATGTATCTTCTATTACATTCAATGAACATTTATTTTATGTTTTTTCGAAAGATGTGTATTTCCATCATTTTATTTACATAGACTAAAGTCTCACCCAGTGGTTATGTACAACAATGACCAGATCCATCGAGGGGAGTTTTGCCTCCTGATTATTCATCTTAACTCCATTTTGGTCACCATCTGATGGATTGGAACCCCTTTGATCTAATTTATTCTAGGTAAAATTATAGCCTGATGATAGATGAGTAGATTCATATGAGTATGATGTAGATGGTCTCGTGCCTTTCACTAATTGTCAAGATGTTTATATATGTCAGAGTATCATGCAACCATTTTTTGGGGTATCACCTTGATTATAATTGACCCTCGTTGTTTCATATTGATTTTTAGGTAATTGAATAAGTGTATGAAATCATGTTATATGTTGTATATCATGATTGAGGGCCACCGAAGGGTGAGCATTCATGGATGACTGTTTATATCCATTTGGCCTAGAATGCCTATGAAGAATTCCTTTATTTCCCTTTCTTGGGTTGTTAAAAATGATTTGATATTATTAATAAATTTCTAGGTTGTTAAATTGTGATTTAATTTGTTAAGGGGGGGATATATGGTTTTCAACTTGAACCATGTTTATGCTTATGCTTGTTTAAGCATGATTGGAATGTTTTTCTCCAATTGTGAACCTTACCATATGATAGAGTTAATGTTTAATCCTTTCTACAATTTAATTTTCAGGTGTTTCGTGATAAATTATATGTTCTCATGTGAGTAACGGTAAGACAAGATATAGAGGTTGGTCCATTCATCATACACCATTAATAGTGAGATGTGTAATAGATTATTTTGTTGTTGACCCAAGAATGTATAATGAAATTGTTAACTGAACCGAATATGGTTACCTGGTAAATACCTTTGGGTGATCCTTGGATTCTTTGAATGCATTGGATAGATTCAATGGGTTTCATATTTAATACTAAGTCATGAGTGAACCATGGACACCATGGATGGGATCACAGAGGCTGTGTAAATGTCGAGATAATCATGGATCCTTATAGGATTCCATGGATGGAATCATTAGGAAGGGGTTATTTCATGAGTAATAATTTTCCTTCCTATAGTAATTCCAAGGATGGGCTCACTGACATTTGTTATATAACACCAAGAGTGATATTGGGTTCTTTTATCTGGTTTTCTAGTGATGGACTTGTAGGGGGTTGGTGTATTTTTACCTAGAGTTATCCTTGAATTCCACTTTAGGAATGTTAAGGATGAGATCAAGGTTATTTGAATTTTGGATATGGAATGGTTTGTGGAGTGTCTCCCAAGAAAAATCACAAGATTGGTTTCGGCCAATGCCTATAATAGCCTATATGGCCTTCTAAGGCATCTGTGGTGTTTACTGCTATACGGGGATCTTCAGGCCACGGACGAATCTTGAGAGTAATAATGTTCAAAAACATGGAACTATGAATTAAATGAATTGAATGTAAATGTAAAATATTTCTTGTAGAACTGTTTTCTTTTGATTACTCCCTAGCTTACTACCTTCATTATTGTACACTACCTGTTATATATATTCACTGACAAATTGGCTCAGACCTTGGGTGCTTCCCTACAGGTATTTAGTCATTCACCCTATTTGGGTCATTTTTTTCCCAAAACAGATTATATAGATTTAGGTGTCGATAAGGGAAGGTGCCCTTCTCTAGGTACATGATGTGCCTCTTAGGATCAGGAGAGCATGGGACCAAGCAAATGGTTGTGCTTCTTGTGAGTTCCATTTGTCTCTTATTGTAATTTTGTTACTTTTATAATGTATTACTACAATGTTACCTATTTTGGATGTTTTCTCAGAACATGTCCATGTTGCATCATCGTTATTATGATATGACACGTGGTTATTTATATTATCATTCTTCTAATGTTACTTCTATTTTATGGTATTTCTGCTTCCTCTATAGATTTACTATTATTTTTTATTTGATACACTCTGCTAATGAGGGAATAATCTCCCCACTATCACTCTTGGCCCTCACTTGTAGTAAATATCCTCCAGAATTTGGGGAGATGCACATGAGGCCATGTTGCCAACCGGGTATGGGGTACCTTTGAGTGACATCTGGATTTAGGATGTTACACGTATCAATATTTTTGAGCTGAAATTCATAGAGAAACATATCATATAATGTTTAACAGAATTAAATGGTTTTAGGGATATAGATCATAATTCCTTGTATTGATCCAACAAAAATTTATAAGAGAAGTAAATCACCCTTGAAAGATCAAATCACTCTCTAATTATATAAAATTTTAATAAGGAGGATGTATATCCTCTGGACTAATCTTCTCTATATTTGATATAATATCAATTTGAGAATTCATATCTTCCTCAAATGATTGATACTAAGTAAAATATCCCCCATGATAACACACCTGTTATAAAATAATACACTGACATGTTTCCTGAATAATTGATTGGGGTTTCTATAATCTGAGAGGCTAAGTTCGTGAACAAAATTATACCGGGATATTTTTAAATATCCAATAATTCATATAGAATGGCCACTATTGAACTTGAAGAGATAAATATTAAACTACAAGATAATCTAAATGATGGGTTTATATAACCATGTCATTCACCATGGGATTCTTTGTCCCATTTCTTCTAGATAAAGGATGGATTAGTGCTTCTTTCCATTGATTATCATGATTTGAACAAGATCATGAAAAATAATTGGAATCGTATTCCATGGATTGAAGACATTTGTGATTAGCTATGAGGATCCCAATGCCTTTCTAAGGGCGATCTTCAATTGGGATATTATCATGTAAATGTGATAAATAAGTATATCACCATGATATTTTTAGAACATGTTATATGCACTAAAATTTCATAAAGATGCAATTTAGAATCACTAATGCTCTATCAATCTTCACGAACATAATGAGTAAAGCATTTATGGAACACCTTGACAACATTTTTATAGAATTTATAAATTATATTCTTGTCTACACCAAATGAAAAGAGAGATAGAAGTTGTATCTAAATACTATACCGGAGACCTTTAAATAGGAAAATTTATATGATATGTATAGTAAATGAAAATATTGGATAAATAAATTAACATATGTGGGATATTTTATCATTAAAAAGGAGATATTAATGGATCCTTCTAATACATAGTAAATTTAAGGATGGTCCAGACCAACATCTATGACAAATATGTGTGGTTTCCATGGATTATCTAGGTATTATCATCGATTTGTGAGAAACTTATCATTATTTTCAAAAACCACTTTTCAAGATAACTAAGACGTTAGGGATGTTTTTCTAGAATGATGAATAAAATGAGATCATTAATGAGTTAAATAGAAGTTTAATCACTACAATTATGCACATTTTACCCACTAGTGGGGAAGGATTTATGAACTACAGTGATTCATCCAAAATATTCAAGGTATGTGTGCCCATGTAAAATAAAAATGTGATTTCCTGCACCTATAACTAATTACAAATCCATGGGAATAACTACCCAACACATGATCTTAAATTAGATATAATAATCTTCACATTGAATATTTGGATACATTATCTTTATTGGGTGAAGTGCGAAGTGTATACGGATTATAAAATCCTCATGTATATATTAACAAAAAAGGATCTAAATATGCAGAAAAATTGGTTATTAGATTTGATTAGGATTTTGAATTTTCAATCCATTCTAATACTAGGAAGGGGGAAAAGAAGTAGATGATCTGATTATAAATTGTTGTATAACCCTATCCATGATGATTATTAAAATTGATTAAATATTATTAGACATTTAAAAAGATAGAAATGGAAATCATTACAGTAACATAATATTAACTTTATTTAATAAATTCTTTATAATAAATTCTTATGAGAATATGGGAGGCCCAAAAAGATAATAGGGTGCTACATTGAATGTTAATAAATATTATGGAGTTATACATTGTTAAAGATATAGTTATAAGGTTTGTATCCTGGATATGTGTCCCATAAAATTCTAAAATTATGTGGTCACATATTTTTTATGTTCATATCTCGTCTTTCTATATTTGTTTAGGAAGAACTATTATATATAGACACTTTAGGATAAATATTTAATTGGCTTACATGAATAGGGATATTATATATTTTTTATCTCAATTCTTGTTATTCAAAAATGTTATGGTTTAATGATAGTACTCTAAGGGTATGATACAACCATTTCTCATATGAGTATGTAAAAAGAAAAACATGACTATGTATTTCATTATAGGACACACCAATACAGCTAAACAAATAACACTATTTGTATGGTATTTTATCATATCACAAAGTCAACTAATTTCATTACTATCAAGGAATATTGATCTCTTGACTGGATTGATAAGATATATATGGGTGTGTGATGTGGTAAGACTACATGGACTACCACTCTCTATTGTATATAATCATGATCTAGGGTTTACCTTGAGGTTCTAGAGAACCCTTGAGTATGAAACTGATAAATAGCTGAGTTTTCGTGCTTCATATCATCCTTGGATGGATATTTTATCTAAGTGAACCATTAAAAAAATATAGGATATCCTGAGATATTTTTCAATTGATTTCCATGAATATTGGGATCATCACCTTCACTTATTAGAGTTCTCATACTACCATGGTTTTTATTTTAGCATTCAATGCAACCTTATGAAACTTTTTATGGGAATATTTTTTAGACTCCAACATGTTGGGATGCATTCAGATAGAGGATGTTTGTGGGACCTACCAAAAATAAGATATTATATAGATGCTCTATTCCATTCAATATCATGTGATATCTACGAAAAGTAGATAAAAAAATATACAACCAATCACTGACATGACCATGAGAATGAGGTGAAAGACAAGGTGTTCCTTATTATATCAATGTGGAAGAACTTCATAAAGTCTAGGGAGAAGGGATACCTTATTCCAAGATACATTATAGCCTTTAATATCATTTATTACATTGTATATGTGTCCTAATTACAATAATTCTTACCTAACCTTTCTCAATTACATGATTTGCTCCATGTATAACTCTTAAAAAAGTATATAATAGGACCCTCACATGTACTAAATCCATATGTGGTAACTAGGGAGAACAATATTACATATGAGGAATGTCTATTAAGTTATTATATCATAGAGGCTTAGTTCTATTAAACAATACAAATCACCTGGTAAGAGTACTATGGAATAACCACAAGTTTGAGGAGGATTCATCAAAACCAAAAGAGTTTATGAAATAGAAGTACCCTCATCTAATTTAGTGTTTTAAATGTAAACTTTTCATGGTAAATTTCTGAAGCGGGGAAGAATGTAATGAACCAAACATTTATAAATGAAATTATATTTTGAATCAATAAATTATCAATTATGTAATGTGTTTTTAAAAAACACATGCACTATATTTGATTGGAAATTTTGTACCAATATAAAATATATCGGAAATTTTTTTATTGATGTTAAAATACCATTATAAATCATAACTATTATTAATATAGCTATTGTATAGTTACTATTAAGATTATTATATAGTAAGGGTTATTATAAATTATTATCAAAATAGATAAAAGATGTGATAGACATTACCAAAATGATTATACCTTATAAAGCTCATTGATCAGAGATTTCGAGGTAGATAGAATCACTAAGCTTCCCCCATGACATAGCCCAGACTAATATTCAACAACTGAAACATCAATGAAACAATTTATTGGAGAAGATCAAGATTATCAAGATCATGGGCCAAACCATGCTCATTGAACCACCATAAGAATGTTCCACCATCACGCACCTTACACTTTGACCACATACTTGTGTAATAACAAATTATGTATCTAGAATATAGTAGTATGAATTTATATAAATATTTTTTAATAAATTATTGATTACATTTATCCTTATTTCATTATTACCTCATATACATGTATATGAATATATATTTAGTTCAATAAAAATTGGATTTTGATTTATAGAAACTAAAATTTTAATTTTAGGAAATATATAGTTTCAATTAAATTAATATTTTGGATAAATTCATGATTTTTTGAAATAAATTTTATTTTCAGGAAGTATTATTATTAAATAATATGTAAATTATAATATACATTAATGATGCCCAGTGTATGTTTTATAAGGGTTAGAGAGTGGTTAGTGTCATAAAATCTTTATTTTTCCAATAAAAATTGTTTTTAAGTTAAAATTATAAATTATCTTATTTAGACAATTATTTTATAAAACTAATATATTATTTACCAAATTATAACAAAAAAGTTTTCCAAAGGTTAATTTTTAATTATATTCTAAGGTGATCATTTTTTTAAATTTATATTGTATAAATATACAGTATTCCAAAAAGTTATGTAATAAATAATATAAATGGAATCCATAACCAAAAATATATTTCCCCATTAGAATAATTTTTTTAAGATATTTGGTTTATCTAAAAAACATTATTGAATTCACCAAATCCTATATTACATTTTGAGGTTTTAAAAACAATTCTTCAGGAACCAAACTCACTTCCATATCATGAATGGTATTATTTTTTTAATTTCGGTTCATAGAGTCATGAAATAATAGAAAACCCAATTATTTGCCTAAAAATATGGGAAAAATATTAGAAGGATTGTGGTTTTGATTATTTTATAACTTAAAGTCCAAACCCCATGTTTATAAATTAATAAAGTACCCTCCGTTTTCTATAAATACCAACCAAACCTCTCATTCTTCTTCACTCAAAACTCATTGTGCATTAATTTTATCTCTTTATACCTCTATAAATCTTTCTCATGGTGTTCTTAGGATCTTACGATGATCCTCCAAACATTTTAGAACCATCCCCTCAAGGTAATGGATTATCTCTGCTTCCAATTTATTCAACAACATTCTTTTTATTTATACTTTTGATTTAGAATTTTTATATTGGTATATGGTTTTACACACACCCTTATTCTATTTATGATTCATGTTTAGTTAGAGGCCACCTTTCACTCTCATTAATCACTTCTATGAAATTTTATATACACTTGTTATTCTACTAAAATTATCCATTTATTTTCCATGCCAAAAATTCTTTTTTTGAATACCCATCCTCAATTTTACTCATGGGAATTCACCTAGATATAACTATTTTCCTTGATTAGATAATTCTATTTATGTATCCCAGACTTTTAAATCATGGGACTAAAAGTGATGAAATATGTTCTTACGGTGTATTATCTATGTGGAACACAAACTCATGTACAAGGTATTAATGTGGAGGGTGGGCCCATAATTATATATCCTTATAATACATTGGGTAATGTTTTCATCCCATGGGAGACGATGTATATTTTAAGAGTAATTAGCCTAAAAAAAATATCTTAATATTTATAGGTCGTTATCCATGACTTATGCTTATGATGTCTTGCTTTATGTTGTTGGAACATTCCTATGATATGTGTATTTTATCATCCTATATTATGCTTTTATGTTCATATTTTTGACTATCACCCTTTTATGGAACCATTATATTCCCCTTGAAACTCGTGTTTTACTTTTACCATGGTATTATTTGATTATTCCCTTACTGGTCCTTATATCTCACCCCTTTCTTATGTAGGCCTCTAGGTTATATCATGTAGTTTTATAAGATCAATTGAATTGGAAAACATATTATGTAATTTTTAAATAATTTCGGTGTAATCTTATTTAAATTTATTGTTCAGTGTATCTAATCTCCCAAATATGCACATCATTTTCATATTTTGGGATTGAGTTATGTGTATCCTAATGTAACAAATCATGAAATAAAGTGTATAAAAGATATTGGTTTTCGTATGTCAAATGAAACAAAAGGTGTTATACCTCACTATTGTGAAAAGTGGGATAATAGTGTAGTAATGAATTCTCAAATAGGGACTATGGATGGACCAATTTATGTACAGGTGTATGAACCAGAGGAATATTGAGTGGGTATAGCTACTGTGAGAGGTATGGTGTTTATTTCATTCTATATGGTCTTGTAATTGTTTTATAGTTGTGAATATCATTATTTTTTATCATCTAGGTTGAGTTAAATATGGGTTTTACTATAGGATATAATGATAGTATTTATCAATATTTATAATCCTTTAGTAATGAGGAAGGAGAAGGGTTTTAAATTCTATAAGTGTTGGATTATGATTGCAGACTATGAGGACATATAGTATTTCCTTGTTCTTGATATCAATATCATTGACCTCATCATTAGCATAGATTGGATGGTCAGTTTTATGGACCAGATTAGTTATTATTACCATGTTCAATTTCAATCTCCCGATGGGATTACACACTTCAATCAAGGTGAGTGGGATCAAAGATTTAGAAGAGTTAGACATTTATTTCGTGATACCAAAGTAATCTCTTGTTGATGTTTATATATGTTTCTAAACATTGTAAAATAATGTTTAATTGGTATACTTATTATTATAGTGGATGTTTACCCTCAGATCTTTCTTGAGGATCTCTATGGGTCACCAAACCAGAGTGAGGATGAGTTTACTAATGAATTACTTTATGGGTTTAGTTCCATATCCTCACCATATTATCATTTAGAACCCACTTAGTTGAAGGAACATAATGCTTAAATTGATTATATCAAGGCAAATTTATTTATTCATTTGAATGTTTCACCATGGGATTTACTTATTCTCTTTACAAAGAGGCCACATTGAAGCCTTCAGCTTTATCATGATTTTGAAAATATTAATCAACTGTTTGTTAAGAACAATTGTCTGTTACTTTGGATTAATGACATATTTGATCAACATAGAGGATCATAAAGATTTTATAATATTAATTTGAGATCAAGGAACTGTCATCTAAGAGTACTAAAATTGAATATTTATAGGACAAAATTTAGGGGAATTTGTGAAAATAATGACTATTTTTATACTATATGTTCTTATTAACACTCTTACTATGTTTATCGATTCAATGAATCAATTATTTCTTCGGTTCTATGACTCATTCATTGTTTTTTTTTGGATTATATTTTTTTGTATTCCAAGTCAAATTAAGAACCTAGTGATCATCTAGATATATTATCAAAACTCAAGAAGGTAATATTTTGTATGGAATGTTTCCATAAGGATAGTTTTTGATCCAAGAAGTGATGTTTCTATGAAATTTCATATCAAAAAGAGGAATCTCAATGAATCCTAAATAAAATAAGAAGTGATGACTTGAAAGAAAACCTAGAATGTTTTTAATATTTACAGCTTCATGGGTTTGGCTGGTTATTATAGGAATTTTGTTCTTGGTTTTTTCAAACGTGCATCTCGTATGGTATAGCTAACCTATAAGGGTATTATGTTCGAATGTAATGATTAGTGGGAATGATTAATTAATGTGTTAATTTTATGTTGACTTCAACTCAAGTTATGATCCTTCTATAGTTGGGTTTGTCTATGATGTTTTTTGATGCCTCAAGTAGAGGATTGGGATGTGTTATAATGAAAAATAAACAGGTTTTGGGATATGGGTCTACCCAAATATTCACTCAAGAGATAAGTTACTAATCCCATGATATCGAGTTAGATGTAGTGATGCCTACTCCCAATACACGACATCACTATCTCATTAGTGATAACTTTACTATATATTCAGATCATAAGATTGTGATGTATATTTTTACTTAGAGGAATTTAATCCTATGATAGAGGTATTAATTTTGTATATTCAAATTTTTTATTTTGAGATTGTGTACACATTAAAATAGAGGAATTTATTTATTAATATGTTGATAAAAATGTTTCAGACTCAATCCTTGAAGGATTAAGTGGAAGAATATACTTTGATAAGTATTCTCACTAAGATGCACATTGATATGGAAGAGGATTATGTTTTGGTGTTATTATCTTATGTGAAATGTGATTCATTATTTTAGGATTATATTAATTGTGAAAAAAGACACACTTATTTTAAATGTTTTAGTGAAATCCTTTTTGATGGGGAGACCTTGGGTGACTGGTCTCATTCTGTGAATGGTGCATTATGTTTAAAGGGAAGATTGGTCATTCTCATAACACTAAGATGGGTGTTTTTAAAAAGTTATCATTATTTTATTTGTTTTATACCCCATGTTACTATTAATATGTAACATAATTTTATACATTGGTATTTGTGGTTGAGGATTAGGTGGTAGATTGTGGACTTATTTTCATAATCCCTTACCTAGCAGATGATTAGTTATTACGTAGTTAATGTAAATCATGGTGTATCACCCTCGAACGGATGGACCAACTAAGAAATCCATTCAAATTATTGATGATATACTTCATTATTCTGTATAATGTTTTTGTGGTTCATGGGAAAATCATTTTCCCTTGGTTGATATTTCTTATAAAAAATTTACCATGGTTTGATTAAATTTTTTACTTCTGAGGCAATTTATGGGCATCTATTTAGATCTCCTTTTTTCAAGGTAGAGTTAGGAGATCAAAATTTGGTTGGGAATATTATTATTAAAGAAATTATGTAGTAAGACTAGTTGATATGATAGATTATAGTGATATCTTGGAGTTACAAGAAATCCAATGGGGACCTTCATCATCACCTATTATAGTTTTTAGTTTCTGATCTTGTTTTTCTCAACATCTCACCTCAACTAGAGAATCATCTTTAAGAAAATAAGGTAAACTGGGACCTCAGTTTATTGGAACTTTTTATATCATCAAATGGATTGGAAATATGGTGTACATGTTTGACATACCATGTTTATTTACATCAATTCATGAATTTTAGCATCTTTTCTAACTAATTATGTATCAACCAAACCTATATCATATGGTAATATGGGAGGATGTTGATATTGTTCCCAACACCTCATTGGTTAAGAAACTAGTTTATATTATGGATCAAAAAATAATGTATTTCATGTTAAAATGATTCCTGTATTTGTAATGTGGTTGAGAAGAAGGTATCTCCATTAGAAATGGGAGCGGGAAGCACTGATGATGCATCAGTGTCCTAATCTCTTTGCATTTCCAAAGTTCTGAGTGATTACTTTTGATAGAAAGTATAATTTTGGGGAGAACTATAAAACCCTTCAAGTTATTGGTATGTCTTATTTTATATTTATAATGGTTAAATTCAGGTACCAGAAGTTCTTTATGATTCATGGTGGATTAAACTATGATTTTGGAATATTTTGGTTCACCATGGGTAGGACCATGTTATGGTGTAAACTATTTTATACCTAGAAACTACCTATGAGAAACAGATAGGACCAACACACCCATAGATGGGTTTTATCTTAGGCATTGGATATTAGGGGTCTTCATGAGGACCACTACCAAAATTTCCACAACTACAGCCTGGCGGAGGGCATGGTGTGTTTAAAAAACATATGGTTTTTACACCACATTATATATGGTCTACCATGAGGTATTATTGGGCTTAGTTTGATCAATTCCGCCATAATCATGGTAAGAAACATCATTTCATAGTGATGGTTGTTTTTGAATTTGAAATAGATAATTCAACCACTGGTCTTTTATGGGATGTTGTGCCTCTTAAAGAGATATGAATGATCATTAAAAGAGGATGATTAATGCATTGTTAACTTGATTTAACCTATATTGATCCATTCACCCTCTTCCTCTTACAAGGGTTTCTAATATAGTCATTTTAAATATGGTTTTTCGATATCATTCCTTCATAAATAAGGGGCGTAGGGTGATTTTCTCCTTCCTAGGATTTCCCTTATTTATATACACTATTTTTATCTCATACACTTCATCTATAATCACTATTTTCAGAGGAATATATGTTCCCTCTTTTAAAGAGACATGTGTGCCTATAAAATGGTTCTCTTCCATGGTAATCCTTGTTTTTATTATGATTTCCTTTGATTTTGCTTATTAAAATGATTGATTTGATATATATGAGGACTTTTCTATGTAAACATGTCTCTAATGGCATGAAAAGTGTTTTTAAAGGGGTTTTTCATTAAAAAAAATTGATTTTCACACTTCATGTGTGACTTCCCACCACCCAATACCACTAAATGATGCCCAGAATAATGATTTCCACAAGACGACTAGTACATCTACCCATACAAAAGAGTTTGTTGACTATCAGCGAGTGCCTATGAAAACATCATGGGGAGACTATGACCATATATTAGATTATAGAATCAATGAGGTATAAAATGAAATAGATAACATCTAGAAATACATTTCAATCAAGGAATGCCCTGATAAATAAATACAATATCAAATTCAATAATAACTGATCATTCTATACCTACCAGATCTTCCCCAAGTGAATCATAGACAATAATTACAAATAAAATATAACAAAACAAGGGAAAATTTTCTATCCCCAACAGGTCTTCCGTCATTATTGATCTCTTCATACAACTCTAACCCAGACAGCCCATAACATTCACCAGAAATGTGGCTTATACAAAAACTAGACCTATGACCAATAATATTGCATACTCATTCAACCATGTTCTATGATATCCCAACTAGGTAGTTAGTACATCTTTGTAGGCCACCAGTAAAGGAATCCCTTAAATAACCAATCTCATAAGATGTTCTAGTAAAAGTAGTAAAATCAAAAAATTTAATTTAATTTAAAAACCAGATATTTTTAAAATAGTTTAAAAAAAACAATCAAATGACCACTAATGCCTCATGATCATAACAACACTGGAGGATGATGATATATTTGAGGATCCTTCAGTCTTTGATTGCGATCTACCAAACCTTCTTCGTCTAGTGTCATGGTGTCTCTAAGTATATATCAATGACCATGTTCACTATGAATATCCATATGGAATCTTGGAGTTCATATTGGCATTCCCTAATATCATGATGTATCAAATAGAATTCAACTGCTAATCCTAGAACTCCCAATCATCAATTATCATATGAAATCTATGTGTTTATCTCGACATTCCCATGGATTTTATACTCTCATCCTAAAATTCCCTAGTCATCAAGAATCACATGGAATCCAGATGATCATCTAGGTATTCAAATGGAATATAAACACTCATCCTACAATTCCCCATTTATTACCATGAGTATATATCATATGGAATTCAAGAGGTCCTCTTCGAATTCCCAATGGAATCTGTGTTCTCATCTCAGAATTCCCCAATCAATAAGAATCGTGTAGGTATAGGACCTATTATTGGACTTCCCATATCATCATGAGGTATATGGAATCGAGGTTCTCATCCCAAAATTCCAAAGAACACGTGTTATATAGAATCTGTATATCTCATTATGATATTCCCAAAAATTATAAGTTGACTAAAAATTTTATCAATTAACTATTCATTACATTTAATTCCAATTAGGACTAGAGACACTGAATTCCATATCCTTCAAATCACATCATTGGTTCCACTTATGATTAATAAACATGATTTATCATTTTTTACAGAACCAATACTTTTTATAAAAAATGAAATTCAACATTAATTCCCTATAGGCCTTACTATATAAAGGAGAAAATATTACATTAATAAATTAATTTACCAAAATCACTACCAACAACCTAATACAAAAACTTATTCCACCAAATCATTTAATCAATTTTAAAAAATCATTTTAAATGTCATTTCCCCAAATCAATTATATTTTATAAAATCTATGTTTTCTAACATTTATTGTAACATTATACTATTAATGTATGCCTAGTACATTTTATGGGTCACACTCATTCCCAAATATTTATGGTTGGGAAATTCCATTTCATATCCATAATTTAAAACTAAGTCTCCCCTTAGATAATTTAAAATATTGTTATAAATTTGAAGACATTAATCCATTAAAATATTATACCCCCTCACTAAGAAATATACTTGAATATACAATTACTTAAGTCTAATAAAAGTTATAAATTATATATATTTATGTAAAACTTGACTAAAATGGTTAATATTAAATTCTTCATAGAAAAATAAAGCCATCTTCATTACACCATACATTTAGTTACAAAAATAACTGAGAATACGTGTCAACTTAATGGGAAAATAAAAAAATGGAATTTAACCAACATAAATGAAAGAATAGAAAATGATTGAAATAGAAACTATGGAATGAGTCTAGATATAGGACAGGCTCACCCAAAGCCATCGATCTCAAGTGAATGTTAGTGAAATACCAAAGAACTAGAGGATAACAATAAAGAAGATGAATATAGAGAAGAGGGTAGATGTGAAGTAACTTATGGGTGAAATGGGAGAGAAATGGTTATTCCAAATTAGTATGAAAAATGGTAATTTTCACTAAATGTTATGGAGTAAATAGCTTAGTTTTAGAGTTCAACAAACTATGATCTGATCAATATTCCCCCATTATCCAAGGTCAACTGTTATGCATTGTTACAGTGCATGGTTTCATAGACCATATTACTTATATTCAATTTAATATAAACATTCACATAACCTACAATGGCCCACCACATGGTTTTACAAACTGTGTAGAAAAAAATTTTAAGAAACGTTGTTGGGATGCATGGTTACCAATAATCATGTACTAACTGTGATCCATATGGAAAAACTCCAAAGACTCAAACTATGATCTATGAACCCCCCATATCACTCATGATACCTCATAAATAACATTCTCCCATGTCCAGCATTGTTCTTTTGATGGGTTTCCACCATCATAATTAAATTATGAATCCTGGTTAAAAAAATGAACCTATCCAAATGATTGAAAATTAAAAAATTATTCAAATATCGAGCACCTCTACAAAAATTAGGACTTAAACACTATACATCATAACACATCTCATACCCAATAATCCCCAATGGTTAACAATTCACATATATTGAATTATGTTATGAGAATAAAATCCAGATCGCCTTGTTCCATTCTAATCTTCTAAAACATGTTTGAGGCACCTCTACCAACTAAGGTTTCTCAACATGCCAAAAATAAAACCAATACCGTCCGTCAAAACTAAAAAACGAAGATGATTCTTACCACCAAAAATCCATCCTGTAAAAAAATGGTTTTTTTATCCAAACACCTAAATCATAGATGATTCTCCCCACAAGATTCTTTATCCTAGAACCACCAATTATGATACATAGGTGCCTCCACAATTATTCTTTATCATTGAAACACTTCTCATGAATTCTAATGATGTATCCATCATGAAATCCATCTCTCTACACCCAAAAATCCATGAGATCACTAGTTTGACATTGTTACCAATCCCCAATATCAAAAACCATCTATGGATGGGATCATAACAACTTTCCATGCACGAACTATGAAAAAACTGATTTTTCCTCAACACCCCAGTTTAAATTCCCTAATTTAACTTCTATATTTGAATTAACACACTGTACATGGTTTTTATCTCATAGTGTCCAATTACATCCCAAAAAACTATTCATATATCCTATAGATGACCATTTTCTGAAACATTGGGCTCCACCCATCGACACTCTACCAAAATACTAAATCATGCTATAAGGCATCCTATGACCACCCAAACATGTTCCTTATAGTCGATACCCAATTTCCAATGATTTTCCACAACTAGAGCCTCAAATATCCAAAACCATGATCATGCCATATCGCATAGAAACACATCTCTAATCCAATCACCCATGGATCACGTTAAAACTATCTTAATCTTAAAGCTAATTATTGGCCATGATCCACCACAACATCGGTCTAATATTGGTATTCTATATTAAATCCAAATGCACAGCTCAATTTCTGCACATCGGTATCCAGATTCCACCATGACCACTCTACCATCAGGTCAACACAACCATGACCCTTCTAGAAAAATGTTTCTATATCTAAATATGATATGTAACTCCCCACCATAGGAGTGTCGTTATTTTAATTCTATTCAAGAAACTAATAACCACCACATCCAACGCAATGTTCAACACTAAATTAATAGTTCAGACATGGGTGCATCTCTCTCACCTAAGAAACAAAAACAAACAAAAAATGATGGTCATTACTCGCTTCTTGGAATGGAACCCACAACATTCTCCAACATCTATTCATTAATTAGGACCATACTCTCTAATGGATGATGGTACACTCCCCACCATATAACCATACATACATATCTCTTTATGGGTAACCTCAAATTATCTATCTTAAACATCATGTTCCACTCACCCCAATCCTTTCCCTGTACAACCAAAGTCCCTAATTCCTAAGTATTAGTCAAACCCATGTTTCAGTTCCACCACCCTTTGATCCACACATGATTTCACCTCTCACTACCGAGACATATCACACCCATCCAAAAGACCCATTATTTTATAAGATCATGTGTATCATCAAATCCTTTTCACCATACATAAAAAGGAACTCATCATCCGAGACTCACTACAAATCCATGACACTCTACCAAGTAGTGATAAATTCATGTTTATTGTGACACTACCACAACCACACTACTCAAGATACACAAAGACTCGAATGATTACTAATTGGATTACTGAATTCTTGTAATATTTCCCAAGTCTTATGATCCCTACACATAGACCATTCACATCACCATAACCTCACAAATACTAAATTTGTGCTTATTATCAAACCACTTGATTTTATAACCCAAACGACATTAAACATCTTCAAAATGAACTTAACACCTCAGTTTCATGAAAATATTATTGTCACATTCTACATTGTGACAATTTACCACATATACAAATTATCCCCTGAGTTTTATGTTACCAAAACTAGGCTTAAGATCCAACATAATCATTTATGCAGGCATGTAAGTCTGATCAAGCTACAGGAATCATTCGTAAATTCATCCAAAATGAAGACATTTTCTATGTGTAAGGACTAGCCGAATAGAACCCATCACCTAGAGCATTTATCTAAGACCATAAGTGGTTACCTATTCTCTAACACCACTAGATCACTATACCCATAGAAAAAAGTGATTTCAAAATCAACATAGTTTCAAAACTATAGGTCTAATCATCTTAATGATCCTTCCCTTCAAACATGATTTTAAATCCAAGACACAAGAACTCAATTTTATTCCCTTATAAAGGAAAAAAGGAATAGATAATCCTTAAAAAATATCAATCACACTGTAGAGACCCGAAGCTTGACGTACATTGACATTAAATTACATTTGCGGAATACTTAGTACATAACAAAAACACACACACAAGGATCGTAATAGTTTAGTGTCTTTGGAAACTCGGAACATAATCTTCTAATCCTGGTGAAAGATCTTCAACATCTCCCATAAAGATATTATTTTTTTTATACCTAAACCTTTCTTCATATCTTGGGGAAAAAGTAAACATAGAAGGGTGAGCTCAAATGATCAGTAAGGGTAAACAAAAGAAATATCAATCACATCATATACATAAGCACATAACTTTTGGAAATCTTAACCTGCAAAAGAGATCATAATTTCATAACATGGGGTAAATCATGGCAGTGAAATGTAATCACAATAATCATAACTTAAAACATGAAACTTTGTGGCATTCACACATAATCATAGAGAATCATTTCTTGTTAGTCAAGACTCATTTCCAAGACTATCTTAGTGGACAAAGTCCCTTTCTGAATCGAGTAACCCTCGTTTCAGTCCTATTTCACTGAACCGGTATAACCTACCATTCCAGCCCTGTCTATCTCATGAGATATAAAATCTTTACCCAATGCATTGGAGGGAGATATAGGTCCCACCCATCTCATAATGATACCATTCTTATGTGTGCCACAAAATCATAAACCATACATCATAGCATAACCCATGTAATAAAAATGGGATTCTTAAACAACATGACATCATAAAACCATTCATATAAGATAAAAGAATTCATAAACATAATTCCATCACAACATAGTAAAATCAATGTAAAAATATGGATAGAAACAGAACCCTTTATTATCTTAGATGGAAAATAATTTTGATAAAACACTTGAAATGAATTCTTGATGAAAATATCCTTTCTTCTTCAAAATCAATTCCTTTTCACAAAACATCATGCAATTTTAAAAGAAAGAGATTTTATTGAAAATAGTCATGAAATATTTTGGAGGAAGGTTCATGAAAATAAGGCTTTATAAAACCTTAAAAATCCGTTCGTGCCGTATATGTTAAAAAACATTCTTCTCGTACTTTTGTCGGAAAGTCAAAAAGTACCTCGTATGAAAAAAACGAAAAAAGATTCCTTTCATATCCTTTACTAAAAACTCACCGAAGGGTAAAATTTGATTTAAACTAGTGTAAGTGGATGGAAACAATATTACATATTGAGGGAACATGAATGTGGATGACAAAATACACCCCAATAAATACTTACGAATAAACAATCTCGGATAAAAATGAGATTGTGATATTTCCCTTACCTTAGGTCCGACTTGCTTTGTAAGTGTCCGAACCTCCTGTATAATGATTTAAATCATGTTATTGACTTATTCCAGAATCATATTCATTGTTATTATATCATATATGGTCCACTAATGACTTTATATTACCTGTTCTTTTGTAAATTCATTTTAAAGAGCGTTTTGGGTAAAATTGTTTCATTTGTCGTCCGTGTTTTGACTTGTAATTATTCATATGATTACTTAGATCATGATTACATAATTCCAGAACATAAAACATGATTTATATATATATATATATTCAGGATATACATATATATAATAAATCATTAAATGGAATGAAATACACCGTTCATGGAGACGGTAGTCCGTACGTACGCATGAACGCTGTTTTCGTTTCCTTATTGAATTGAATGGAATTAAGTAGATGACATACATATAAATATATAAATAAATCTAGTATCATTATTATTTCATATATTTCATTAGTACATATTATATATACTTTATAATCATTCATGAATGGTTAATCATTGAGAATGAATCTCATCGCGTCGTGGAGACGGTAGTCCGTACGTACGCACGAGCGATGATATCATTCCCATGGTCATGGAATTGTGTTGAAGTGTATGTATACTATTTCAGTATCAATATCACTTTATAATAATCATATATAGTTACTAATTACACCTTTATACCCATCCAATTAAGGTGGTGGCAGAAAATAGATTACACCACGGCGTGGAGACGGTATTCCGTACGTACGCACGCGCAGTGATTTCCTTTTTCCGTAGGATGGATAGAAGGTTAATTAGAGTTGTTTCATATTTATAATAACATATCAGTATATACGAAATACTGATGTTACTACTTTATCATGAAACAACTAAAGAAGAAGAAGTTGAAGAAGAAACAAATTGAAAAAGATTGGTAATGGATATTACCTCTTTTTGACGCGCCTTCAATTATCCTCCACTTAAAGAACTAAGGATGGTCTTTGAAGAAGACCAGGACCTATAGGATGATACTAGGGAAGTGGAGAAGAGATTTTGGCAGGGTTTGGCCGAGCTTGAAGGCTCAAAGTTGTGTGAGGAAGAGAGGGAGGAGGTGCCCTTTTATAAGGGAGGAGAGGGGCACCTTTGGAATTCTTAAAAATATTAATTTATAATAAATCTAACCCCACATAAAAACCTCAAAAAATGACTCATATTAGAATATTAGATAAGATAAGGTTTTAATATCATCAACCAATAGAATTTAGACATGTTAGGAATTTATTTTAAACATTATGAACATGCTTTATCCTTATTTAATCAATTTAATTTTATTTGTGGTAATAACATTCTAATTTTTAAATTATAACAAATAATTACTTATTTGTTGTGAATTGTACATAATTGGATTTTTAATAAAATTTTAGATCATATAAATTTAAATTTATAATTTTGAAATATTTTGTGATTTTTAATCAATTTTATTATATGTTTTTTTATAAAATAACAATAGTGTCAATTTTGACACTATTCATTTATTTGAATTTGAATAAAATAAATACAGAAGATATGTTCGAACTAAAAGTTTTAATAGATTCATAAAATGTCATATGTATCTTAAAAATTATTTGAGCACATTAAATAGTTCATATAATGTTTATTTTATTATTTTTGAAGCCATTTATTTGGGTTATCTCTTAAAAAAATAAATACTACAACATTTTTGTATAATTATTTAATATACTTATTTGTTGCATAAAAATTAAAAATAAAATCCTATGATGAAAATAAATCTATTACCTTTCCCAATAATACTTTTACTCGAATTTATCATCTAAAAATCACAATATTTAAATTGTTATATTTATTAAATTATGAAGGTGACAACTTTGGCATCATTTAAAATAAAATAATATAAGTGTCATAATCTCTTTTATAAGGCTCCAAATGGTCAACTATTCGACCATTGGATGCTTATGGTTTACATTTACATGGAAAATAAGTTTTGGTTAGGTATTTGTGCATTTTATGGTCACTATTAGTTTAATAAAAACAATATTCTTGATTTTTCACTAGATAAACAATTTCTGCATCACTATTGTGTCATAATTAATGATAATTATTTAATCCCTAAAAATTATAAATAAATTTATATGATGTAGATAATTTCATTAGCTTTCGGGAGACTATTCATGTTCGAAGTTTCATGAAGTTTATCACTAAATTAAAATTAATATACTTATAAGATTTAAGAGAGTGACATGTTGTCACTTTCTTTGGTTTTAATAATAATTAAGTTATTTTCATGGACAAATGTCCATTAAATGATTCAAATCCGACCCTTAGGTGATATGGGTCGACTTTTAGTCATCCAATAGGATTTTGAAATTTGTTAGGGTAATTTTAAAATATTATATTTACCCTTAATTACCTGATTTACCTTTAACTATGGTAAATAAAATTTACCGTAGTTACTATTCATAATTCCCAAAAATAAAAAGTAGCTTATTAACATAATTTGGACCCACTGATTCCAAATATGGAAGCCATTTTTCCAAATTCAATACACAAAATATGCATAAATTAAATTAAAATTAATCTCGTTGTCGAAAGAAAACGGGTTTTTCTTTAAAACATTGCAAAAGATTGAATTGATTTAACCTACGAATTCAGGGTAAAATCAATGCTAATGACATAAATTATATTAAATGGTAAAAATATATTCTATTTATACTTTAAAACCATTCAATATTATAATTTAACCACATAATATTTTACGATGAAAAAAGTTGTTTTTAATTAAAATATAGCGTGTTTTTAGTATTCATTAAAATATGAAAGTTATCGGAAAAATATCAAAACTTTATCTAATGTAAATTTTTATATCCTGATTCAAAAGAAGAATATTATTTTGTCAAATTGAACATATAAACATGTCAAAAACTATATTTAAAGTGGGTGCGCCATCAAAAGGCGGTAAAACTGCATTTTTTGAAAAATACTTATTTTACCCGAAAAATTCATTTTGTTCTTATACCATGTTCTAGAAAATTTGAAAGATGAATAATAATGCTATAAAATTCAAAATTTATTTAATACTATTCATAACGGCTAGTTCATGACAATATTATAATAATATATTATTGTTTATTAAAACCCGGTATTGCGTACAACACACACTATCGAGGAAGGTCGCGATTGCGTGTAATGCAAGCCAAGTCAGGGTTGCGTGTTGTGAAAGAATCCTTCATTGTTTCGTATAACAGAATCCAACCATATTTCATTTATACATTTAATATATATATATATATATACTCAATGTTGCGTAGAATAACTATTATCAAAATTGTATGTAACACGATCCAAGAATAGTGTTGCGTATACTGCAAGCTAATACGGTGTTGCGTATAGCGCAAGGTAATCTTGGTGTAGAATACAACACAAGACATTAATGAAATTAAAATAATATTTTTCATAAAATCTCGGGGTGTTACAGTAGATCTTGAGTTTAAGTATTTTTTTCACTACATTGATTATCCATTAATCAATATTTAAAAACAAATCATATATATTAAATAAAAAAATATGATTGTTCATTTTACAAATATGTTATTTATTGATTAACATATCAAGATTAAGATGATTTGAATTTATGATATATACACTAGTTGATGAAGGGAAGGAAAAATTCTAGGATTAAATGTCATGGTTATTTTAGTATAGATATAAATTGACACATTTTTAAATAATCAATGTTGTATGACATGTTATAGGGGAGTGATGATGATATTTGAAATGAGGAAGGTAAAAATGTAATATTTTTTTAAATGGTATATGATTTTTTATTAGATAACATATAGCCATCTCAACTAAATAGTAAAAAATCATAGTTATGTGAAACATACCATAGTTTAAAAATAATTATATATTTTACATTTTATGTTATTTTTTAGATATGGTGTAAAGTTATAGTGGATAGTGAGACAAAAAACAACGAGGGAGAATGGATAAGAGATAAGTGCATTCTTGAAATAGAGAAATCACTGAATCGTTCCTTAAAAGATGGTAACATTGAAATGATTACTATGCATCTACTTTGGATATGATAGAGGGTTATATGGATAAATCATGTTGATTTTGATCTTATTCATTCTTTTTGAATACTTATACAAAAATATATCTCAAAGATGAGGATTGAAGGATTTTTTTTGCGTTGGTATATGAAGACTCATTGAAAGACAACAATTTCTGTGAGAATAAGAAGAGTTGTTAGAATATTGTATTCGTTATATGATATTTTCTTATTTTTATACATGTGTTGGATAAGTTTATTATACAAGAAGATCCAATTATAATATGTTTAAGGATATATATATTTCAATTTATTCATTAGAAAAAACTAGTAAATAGTTTGACTATTAGGGATTCCATGTCATACTGCTTAATATAATAAAACTAGTTTCTACTAAATAGGGACTTCATGTAGGCCAGTGGTAGGCGATAAAGGCCAGTCGCACTTCGGTTGTGGGTTCGATTCCCATAGCCTTGTCTGAAGCGATGGGCTGTCACCCGTCCTACAGGTTTTCCTTTTTCTAAAACTACATTACTATAACATCCCATCAATAATATCGAGAAAACTTCTATCCTTAAACAATAATAACCTATGCCCAACATAATCCATTCCAATCTTTAGGCTTTTCCATAATACTGCAATCCACTCTCACAACCTATTGAAAACGATTACCAGAGATTTAACACCATCGTCGATCCCCATATATCATAAGATATGTTTTGTTGGTCACATTCCAAACATTCAAAGTCTTTAATCATGTATTCTCTTGAAAACCTTAGTGAAAACATGAATGCAGTTAAAATTTAACACTTTCCACATACCAAAATCCTCAAAATTCTATATACTCAAACAATGATATCACTTAGTCCTTATATTAATCATGAGCTCATGAATACTGTTAAACATTTCATTTTCTCGTTTTCCCTTTATTATGTGCATATCATCTTATTTCTAAAAATATTTGAATCACTTTGAATACCACATTAGACCAATACATAAATATTCCAATACTTTATGATACAACATTATTTTGGAAATCCCATTACATAAACACTTAATCATTCCACCACATCGTTATCATATTCAACATCACCAATGGTGATCGCATGTGACTTCCCTTTTTTCCTTTGCCTTAAGCGGTTTCTCATGTCGATCATCACTAACCCTTGGATTAGGGAATTTATTAGCATAATGCCACATTTCCTTACACTTGAATCATTGAAGTGTTGGTGGTGCGTTCTCTACAGTGTTTTCTTTATTCACATCATTAGAATCCCTTTTTCCATTACTTCGACACTCAACTACTCGATGACCTTCTTTTCCACACTTAAAACATTTTCTAGTCCCTTTAATACAATCTCCACCATGATTCTTTCCACACTTTGTGCATAAGGAAACATTCATCTTCTTTTCACCATTATTCTGAGATTTCTCCTTGAACTCCATCTTTCTTTTCTTGTCAAAACCATGAGATTGATATGTAACAACAACTTCCATTTCTACCTTGATAGCACAACGCACAATTTCTTCATAGCTACTGAAATCTCTTATAGCTAATACCCTTCGAAGACTTGGTTTTAAGACACTAAAAAATCGATCAACTTTACTTTCAGGTTGGATGATAATGCCAGATGCATACCTTGCAAGTCTTGTAAAATTTTCTTCGTATATACAAACAGATTCATCATCCTTCTGCTTCAGCTCAAGAAACTCCTTTTCCATCTTTGTTCGAAGAATGCGAGGGAAGTACTTACTGAAAAACAAGTTCTTGAACTCGTCCCATTCCATGGACTCAATTTCATCTCTTTGCCTCGTATTCTTGATAAGATTCCACCATTGATCAGCTTCACCTTCTAAACGATATACTGCTAAGATGACTTTATCATGCTCAGAACATTGAAGAACTGAAAATATCTTTTCAGTGGTACTGATCCATTGTTCAGCAACAAGTGGATTAGAAGACCCACTGAAAGAAGGTGGACGTTGCCTCATGAATGACTCAATAGAATATTGTTCCCTTCTCTGCTCATTTGGAAGTCCAGAATGATTCATAGCTTGTGTAAGTATAGCAATAAGATCTTGCACTCCATCTCCCATAACATTTGTTTATTCAGGAGGGCAATCATTGCATTGTCCATTGCATTGATCAACACGGTTCCTTCGGGTTCCAGCCATCGTCTAAAACCCAAAAAGAATAGTGTGAGAGGCAAAAATCATGCTAGGGAAAACAACATAATAAAGGGGAAATACCTTCAATATCTAACATCTTAGGTTTAATTCTATGATCGTTAGCATAATTCTAGTACTATAACCTATACGTATACATAACCTTAGGGACATCCCTAGACATACCTTAGAAATATCTCTAGGGATCTCACTAAAGTTCTCGAATCCTAGTTTCCAAAGGTTGACTAAACCTTTCCTTTGATACCAACTGTAGAGACTCGAAGCCTAACGTACATGAACAATACATTACTTTTGCGGAATACTTAGTACATAAAAAAACACACACACAAGGATCGTAATAGTTTAGTGTCTTTGGAAACTCGGAACGTAATCTTCTAATCGTGGTGAAAGATCTTCAATATCTCCCATAAAGATCTTCCTTTTTTTACCTAAAACCTTTCTTTATATCCTGGGGAAAAGAAAACATAAAAGGGTGATCTCAAATGCTCAGTAAGGGTAAACAAAAGAGAAATCAATCACATCATATTCATAAGGACATAACTTTTGGAAATCTTAACCTACAAAAGAGAGCATAATTTCATAACATGGGATAAATCATAGCAGTGAAATGAAATCCCAATAATCATACCCTAAAACATGAAACTTTGTGGCATACACACATAATCATAGAGAATCATTTCTTGTTAGTCAAGACTCATTGCCATGACTATCTTAGTGGACAAAGTCCCTTTCTGAATCGAGTAACCCTCGTTTCAGTCCTGTTTCACTGAACCGGTATAACCTACCATTTCAGCCATGTCTATCTCATGAGATATAAAATCTTTACCCAATGCATTGGAGGGAGATATAGGTCCCACCCATCTTATAATTAATCCTTTCTTATGTGTGCCACATAATCATAAACCATACATCATTGCATAAACCATGTAATAAAAATGGGATTCTTAAACAACATGACATCATAAAACAATCCATATAAGATAAAGGAATTCATAAAAATATTTCCATCACAACATAATCAAATCCATGTAATAATAGGGATAGAAACAGAACCCTTTATTATCTTAGATGGAAAATTATTTTGATAAAACACTTGAAATCCATTCTTGAGGAAAATATCCTTTCTAATTCAAAAACATTTTCCTTTCTTAACATGTCATACAATTTAAAACTAAAAGAAGTTGATTAAAAATAAACTTGAAAACTTGTAAAGGAAGCTTCTTGGAAATAATGTTTTAAAAATCCATTCATGCCGTATAAGTTAAAAAATATTCTTCGTACTTTTGTCGGAAAAGTCAAAAAGTACCTCGTACGAAAAACGACAAAAGATTCCTTTCATATTCTTTACTAAAAACTCACCGAAGGGTAAAATTGGATTTAAACCATTGTAGTTGGATGTAAATAATATGTCATATGGAGGAAACATGAATGTGTATGATAAAATTCACCCCAGTAAATGCCAATATATAAACAATCTCGGATAAAAATGAGATTGTGATATTTCCCTTACCTCAAGTTGATTTGCATCGTAAGTGTCCGAACCTCCTGTATAATGATTTAAATAATGTCATTAACTTATTACAGAATCATATTCATTGTTATGATATCATATATGGTTCACTTATGACTTTATATTACCCGTTCTTTTGTAAATTCCATGTTAAAGAAGCGTTTTGGGTAAAATCGTCTCATTTGTCGTTCGTGTTTTTAACTTGTAATTATTCATATGATTACTTAGATCATGATTACTTAATTCCAAAATATAAAACATTATTTATATATATATATATTCATAATACACATATATAATAAATCAGTAAATGGAAAGAAATACACCGTTCATGGAGACGGTAGTCCGTACGTACGCATGAACGCTGTTTTCGTTTCCTTATTGAATTGAATGGAATTAAGTAGATGACACACATATAAATATAAATAATTCCAGTATCATTATTAGGTCATATATTTCATTATTACTTATTATATATACTTTATAATCATTCATGAATGGTTAATCATTGAGAATGAATCTCATCGCGTCGTGGAGACAGTATTTCGTACGTATGCACGAGCGATGATATCGTTCCCATGGTCGTGGAATTGTGTTGAAGTGTATGTATACTATTTCAGTATCAATATCACTTTATAATAATCTTATATAGTTACTCATTACACCTTTATACCCATCCAATTAATGTGGTGGCGGAAAATAGATTACACCACGGCGTGGAGACGGTATTCCGTACGTACGCACGCGCGGTGATTTCCTTTTTCCGTAGGATGGATAGAAGGTTAATTAGAGTTGTTTCATATTTATAATAACATATCAGTATATAATAAATACTTATTTTTTTACTTTATCATGAAACAACTAAATAAGAAGAAGTTGAAGAAGAAAGAAATTGAAAAAGATCTGTAATGGATATTACCTCTTTTTGACGCGCCTTTTCTTAGCCTCCACTTAAAGAACTAAGGATGGTCTTTGAAGAAGACCAGGACCTCTATGATGATACTGGGGAAGTGGAGAAGGGATTTTGGTAGGGGATGGCCGAGCTTGAGTGCTCAAAATTGGTGTGAGGAGGAGGGGGAGGAGGTGCCCTTTTATAAGGGAGGAGAGGGGCACCTTAGGAATATCTCAAAATATTATCTTATATTAAAGTCAAAATCGGTTTATAATGGTTCCAAAGGGTATTATTTCTAAGATAAAGTGGGGATGGGTTGAAATCCTATCAACCAATAGGATTTAGACAAGTTTATGGTATTATTGTAACCTTATCAATTAGATTTAACTCTAAGTTAAATAATTTAACTTTTACTGTGTCTTTTTGTTTTCTTACACTATATGGTTAATACAATTACTATAACATGCCAAACGAACCCCAAATTGTTTATTATTAATATATATATTCTTATCTAAGTCATGTGGCCGAACCTTAGATTTTTAGGTATAAAATAACAATTAGTAATATAATATTTGATTTAAAACCTATTTTGTGTCAATTTTGACACTATTTGATATATGATTTTTGTGAAAGTCATAACAGAATTATATGTTAGAACCAAGTTGATTAAATAAACCCTAATATATCATAGTAACCTATAAAATTAGTGTAATTCATAAAAAGTCTCAAATTACATTTTTTTGGGTGTTTATAACATCAATTATGTCAATATTTCATTAATAAGATAATTACTGCATCATCATTGTGTCATAAATAAATTATATTATTTAAAGTCTAAAAATTACAAATAAAATACCATTATATAGGAAATCGTTTTAGATTTATAATGAATATTTATAGTCGAATTTATCTTATGTATAACCCCATATTAAAAATGATTTACTTATTAATCTTTGATTTTAACTATTTTAACACTTCTTTAAATAAATTAATAATAAATGTCCTAATCTAACCCAAGTGGGCCTAAATGATAATATTTTACACTTAAGGTTGTTTTTGGTCTAGATACACTTTTCCAATAGGATTAGGACATGTGTTAGGGTAATATTAATATAATTTTTACCCTTAATTACCCTATTTATTTTTAACCGTGGTAAAAAAAGTAAAAAGTTACTATTCACCAAAAATTATTTTCATCTCATTGAACCACAGTTTACTTACTGACATTAACCGTGTCTCTCGGATTTTTGAAATTCCATTCACAGAAGCGGTAAAATTAAGTTTTATGAAAAATTCAGTTTTTTAACTACCACTTAGTAGTTTCACTATTCATCAAAAATTGATGTTTTTCAGAAAAATGCCAAAATTTCATCCTAAGCTATATTTCATATTCAGAATTCAAAAATGAAGTCTATTTTACCAAATTCATAACATAGAAGTTGCATTAATTAATTTTATAATTAAATCCCGCTGTTAAAACAAATAGTGTGTTTTTAAGAAACAATATCTATCAAAAGATTGACACTTGATTATGTCTGGTTTAAATGTGAAATTACATTCAATGACCAACATTGTATTAAATTGTAAAAACATATTCTAAATATACTTTAAAACCACTCAAATTAATAATTTATCACTATTAATGATTTCTATTAAAAAATTTGTTTTTAATTATAATTGAGTAATTTTCACTATTCATCAGAATATGAAAGTTATTCGAAAAGTAACAAAATTTCACCTTAGGCTAAATTCGATACTCCGAATCCAAAAATGAAGTCCATTTTGAGATCTAAAATTTATAAAATTTAAAAAGTGGTTATTACTATTCATAACGGCTAGTTTTAATAATATTTTAATAGCATATCGTTGTTTCGTGAAACTCAGTATTGCGTACTACACACGCTATCGAGGAAGGTTGTGATTGCGTGTAATGCAAGGCAAGTCAAAGATGTGTGTTGTGCAAGATTCTTTTGGTGTAGCGTACAACACAAGACATTAAAAAGAATATTTTTAATAAAATCTCGGGCTGTTACATTCTACCCCCCTTAAAATGAATTTCGCACTCGAAATTCGTTGGGGTTATAAATGGTTTACTATTCGAAAGTTTATTTAATAGAAACCCACATCGTAAAAAGGAATATCAAAACCAATCTTTAAAAACAAAAGTATGAAACGTAACGGTTACCCAAATAAACTAATCATTGGGTTTCCACATAGGTGAAAATATGGATATGGAAGAAAAATCTAACCATCATGTTCTGATGGAGAGTGGTAGAGAACGTGGCTATGGAAAAGCAAATAATCACAAAGCCATAAATTTGTGACGATCTAAGGTACCATCTGATTCATCAGATATAAGATCACTATGACAACATTTTTGGTTTTCAAGATCATTTCCCTAAAGTTAAAGAATTTGAATTAGAATAAATACTTACTTTATGTTTATACAACCTCACTGTTGTTCGTGCCTTTAACAATTTCCACTTCATCTCTTAAATAAATGAAGTTGAATTTGTTATTCGAAAAGTGTTAGCAGATCATGTGATAGAATGACGGGTCATTCCATCTGTCTCAAAAGATTAGAAAAATTTATATACATAAGTCGATCTATAGTGAGATTAATCATATATGGTTCCTAAAATGGACTTATACTTTATATATCATACTGCTTAATATAATAAAACTAGTTTCTACTAAACAGGGACTTCCTGTAGGCCAGTGGTAGGCGATAAAGTCCAGTCGCACTTCGGTTGTGGGTTCGATTCCCACAGCCTTGTCCGAAGCGATGGGCTGTCGTCCGTCCTACAGGTTGTCCTTTTTCTAAAACTACATTACTATAACATCCCATCAATAATATCGAGAAAACTTATATCCTTAAACAATAACAACCTATGCCCAACATAATCCAGTCCAATCTTTAGGCTTATCCATAATACTGCAATCCACTCTCACAACCTAGTGAAAACAATTACCAGAGATTTAACACCATCGTCGATCCCCATATATCATAAGATATGTTTTGTTGGTCACATTCCAAACATTCAAAGTCCTTAATCATGTATTCTCTTGAAAACCTTAGTGAAAACATGAATGCAGTTAAAATTTAACACTTTCCACATACCAAAATCCTGAAAATTCAATATACTCAAACAATGATATCACTTAGTCCTTATATCAATCGTGAGCTCATGAATACTGTTAAACATTTTATTTTCTCGTTTTCCCTTTATTATGTGCATATCATCTTATTTCCAAAAATATTTGAATCACTTTGAATACCACATTAGACCAATACATAAATATTCCAATACTTTATGATACAACATTATTTTGGAAATCCCATTACATAAACACTTAATCATTCCACCACATCGTTATCATACTCAACATCGCCAATGGTGATCGCATGTGACTTCCCTTTGTCCTTTTCCGTAAGCGGTTGCTCATGTTGATCATCACTAACCCTTGGATTAGGGAATTTATTAGCATAATGCCCCATTTCCTTGAACTTGAATCATTGAAGTGTTGGTGGTGCGTTCTCTGTAGTGTTTGCTTTATTCACATCATTAGAATCCCTTTTTCCATTAATTCGACACTCAACTACTCGATGACCTTCTTTTCCACACTTAAAACATTTTCTAGTCCCTTTAAGAAAATCTCCACCATGCTTCTTTCCACACTTTGTGCATAAGGAAACATTCATCTTCTTTTCACCATTATTCTGAGATTTCTCCTTGAACTCCATCTTTCTTTTCTTGTCAAAACCATGAGATTGATATGTAACACCAACTTCCATTTCTACCTTGATAGCACAACGCACAATTTCTTCATAGCTACTGAAGTCTCTTATAGCTAATTCCCTTCGAAGACTTGGTTTTAAGCCACTGAAAAATCGATCAACTTTACTTTCAGGTTGGATGATAATGCCAGATGCATACCTTGCAAGTCTTGTAAAATTTGCTTCGTATATACCAACAGATTCATCATCCTTCTGCTTCAGCTCAAGAAACTCCTTTTCCATCTTTGTTCGAAGAATGCGAGGGAAGTACTTACTGAAAAACAAGTTCTTGAACTCGTCCCATTCCATGGACTCAATTTCATCTCTTTGCCTCGTATTCTTGATAAGATTCCACCATTGATCAGCTTCACCTTCCAAACGATATACTGCTAAGATGACTTTATCATGCTCAGAACATTGAAGAACTGAAAATATCTTTTCAGTGGTACTGATCCATTGTTCAGCAACAAGTGGATCAGAAGACCCACTGAAAGAAGGTGGACATTGCCTCATGAAGGACTCAATAGAATATTGTTCCCTTCTCTGCTCATTTGGAAGTCCAGAATGATTCATAGCTTGTGTAAGTATAGTAATAAGATTTTTCACTCCATCTCCCATAACATTTGTTTGTTCAGGAGGGCAATCATTGCATTGTCCATTGCATTGATCAACACGGTTCCTTCGGGTTCCAGCCATCGTCTAAAACCCAAAAAGAATAGTGTGAGAGGCAAAAATCATGCTAGGGAAAACAACATAATAAAGGGGAAGTACCTTCAATATCTAACATCTTAGGTTTAATTCTATGATCGTTAGCATAATTCTAGTACTATAACCTATACGTATACTTACCCTTAGGGACATCCCTAGACATACCTTAGAAATATCTCTAGGGATCTCACTAAAGTTCTCGAATCCTAGTTTCCAAAGGTTGACTAAACCTTTCCTTTGATACCAACTGTAGAGACCCGAAGCCTAACGTACATGAACATTAAATTACTTTTGCGGAATACTTAGTACATAAAAAAAACACACACAAGGATCGTAATAGTTTGGTGTCTTTGGAAACTCGGAACGTAATCTTCTAATCGTGGTGAAAGATCTTCAATATCTCCCATAAAGATCTTCCTTTTTTTACCTAAAACCTTTCTTTATATCCTGGGGAAAATAAAACATAAAAGGGTTATCTCAAATTCTCAGTAAGGGTAAACAAAAGAGAAATCAATCACATCATATTCATAAGAACATAACTTTTGGAAATCTTAACCTGCAAAAGAGAGCATAATTTCATAACATGGGATGAATCATAGTAGTGAAATGAAATCCCAATAATCATACCCTAAAACATGAAACTTTGTGGCATACACACATAATCATAGAGAATCATTTCTTGTTAGTCAAGACTCATTTCCAAGACTATCTTAGTGGAAAAAGTTCCTTTCTGAATCGAGTAACCCTCGTTTCAGTCCTGTTTCACTGAACCGGTATAACCTACCATTTCAGCTATGTCTATCTCATTAGATATAAAATCTTTACCCAATGCATTGGAGGGATATATAGGTCCCACCCATCTTATAATTAATCATTTCTTATGTGTGCCACATAATCATAAACCATACATCATTGCATAAACCATGTAATAAAATGGGATTCTTAAACAACATGACATCATAAAACAATCCATATAAGATAAAGGAATTCATAAAAATATTTCCATCACAACATAATCAAATCCATGTAATAATAGGGATAGAAACAGAACCCTTTATTGTCTTAGATGGGAAATAATTTTGATAAAACACTTGAAATCCATTCTTGAGGAAAATATCCTTTCTAATTCAAAAACATTTTCCTTTCTTAACATGTCTTACAATTTAAAACTAAAAGAAGTTGATTAAAAATAAACTTGAAAACTTGTAAAGGAAGCTTCTTGGAAATAATGTTTTAAAAATCCATTCATGTCATATAAGTTAAAAAAACAATCTTCATACTTTTGTTGGAAAAGTCAAAAAGTACCTCGTACGAAAAACGACAAAAGATTCCTTTCATATTCTTTACTAAAAACTCACCGAAGGGTAAAATTGGATTTAAACCATTGTAGGTGGATGTAAATAATATGTAATATCGAGGAAACATGAATGTGGATGATAAAATGAACCCTAGTAAATGCCAATATATAAACAATCTCGGATAAAAATGAGATTGTGATATTTCCCTTACCTTAAGTACGATTTGCATCGTAAGTGTCCGAACCTCCTGTATAATGATTTAAATAATGTCATTAACTTATTACAGAATCATATTCATTGTTATGATATCATATATGGTTCACTTATGACTTTATATTACCCGTTCTTTTGTAAATTCCATGTTAAAGAAGCGTTTTGGGTAAAATCGTCTCATTTGTCGTTCGTGTTTTTAACTTGTAATTATTCATATGATTACTTAGATCATGATTACTTAATTACAGAATATAAAACATGAAATATATATATATATATTCATAATACACATATATAATAAATTAGTAAATGGAAAGAAATACACTGTTCATGGAGACGGTAGTCCGTACGTACGCATGAACGTTGTTTTCGTTTCCTTATTGAATTGAATGGAATTAAGTAGATGACATACATATAAATATAAATAATTCCAGTATCATTATTAGGTCATATATTGCATTATTACTTATTATATATACTTTATAATCATTCATGAATGGTTAATCATTGAGAATGAATCTCATCGCGTCGTGGATACGGTATTCCGTACGTACGCACGAGCGATGATATCGTTCCCATGGTCGTGGAATTGTGTTGAAGTGTATGTATACTATTTCAGTATCAATATAAATTTATAATAATCATATATAGTTACTCATTACACCTTTATACCCATCCAATTAATGTGGTGGCGGAAAATAGATTACACCACGGCGTGGAGACGGTATTCCGTACGTACGCACGTGCGGTGATTTCCTTTTTCCGTAGGATGGATAGAAGGTTAATTAGAGTTGTTTCATATTTATAATAACATATCAGTATATAAGAAATACTTATGTTATTACTTTATCATGAAACAACTAAAGAAGAAGAAGTAGAAGAAGAAAGAAATTGAAAAAGATCGGTAATGGATATTACCTCTTTTTGACGCGCCTTTTCTTAGCCTCCACTTAAAGAACTAATGATGGTCTTTGAAGAAGACCAAGACCTCTATGATGATACTAGGGAAGTGGATAAGGTATTTTGGCAGGGTTTGGCCGAGTTTGAGTGCTCAAAATTGGTGTGAGGAGGAGGGGGAGGAGGTGCCCTTTTATAAGGGAGGAGAGGGGCACCTTAGGAATATCTCAAAATATTATTTTATATTAAAGTCAAAATCTGTTTATAATGGTTCCAAAGGGTCTTATTTCGAAGATAAAGTGGGGATGGGTCGAAATACTATCAACCAATAGGATTTAGACAAGTTTAGGGTATTATTGTAACCTTATCAATTAGATTTAACTCTAAGTTAAATAATTTAACTTTTACCGTGTCTTTTTGTTTTCTTACACTATATGGTTAATACACTTACTATAACATGCCAAAAGAACCCCAAATTGTTTATAATTAATATATATCCTTATCTAAGTCATTTGGCCGAACCTTAGATTTTTAGGAATAAAATAACAATTAGTAATATAATATTTGATTTAAAAACTATTTTGTGTCAATTTTGACACTATTTGATATATGATTTTTGTGAAAGTCATAACAGAACAATATGTTCGAACAAAGTTGATTAAATCAACACTAATATATCATAGTAACCTAGAAAATTAGTGTAATTCATAAAAAAGTCTCAAATTACATTTATTTTGGTGTTTATAACATCAATTATGTCAATATTTCATTAATAAGATAATTACTGCATCATCATTGTGTCATAAATAAATTAAATTATTTAAAGTCTAAAAATTACAAATAAAATACCATTATATAGGAAATCCTTTTATATTTCTAATGAATATTTATAGTAGAATTTATCTTATGTATAACCTCATATTAAAAATTATTTACTTATTAAACTTTGATTTTAACTATTTTAACCCTTCTTTAAATAAATTAATAATAAATGTCCTAATCTAACCCACGTGGGCCTAAATGATAATATTTTACACTTGAGGTTGTTTTTGGTCGAGATACACTTTTCCAATAGGATTAGGACATGTGTTAGGGTAATATTAATATCATTTTTACCCTTAATTACCCTATTTATTTTTAACCGTGGTAAAAAAAGTAAAAAGTTACTATTCACCAAAAATTATTTTCATCTCATTGAACCACATTTTACTTACTGACATTAACCGTGTCTCTCGGATTATTGAAATTCCATTCACAGAAGTGGTAAAATTAATTTTTATGAAAAATTCAGTTTTTTAACTACCACTTAGTAGTTTCACTATTCATCAAAAATTGATGTTTTTCAGAAAAATGCCAAAATTTCATCCTAAGCTATATTTCATATTCAGAATTCAAAAATAAAGTCTATTTTACCAAATTCATAACATAGAAGTTGCATTAATTAATTTTATAATTAAATCCCGCTGTTAGAACAAATAGTGTGTTTTTAAGTAACAATATCTATCAAAAGATTGACACTTGATTATGTCTGGTTTAAATGTGAAATTACATTCAATGACCAACATTGTATTAAATTGAAAAATATATTCTAAATATACTTTAAAACCACTCAAATTAATAATTTATCACTATTAATTATTTCTATTAAAAAATTTGTTTTTAATTATAATTTAGTAATTTTCACTATTCATTAGAATATGAAAGTTATCCGAAAAGTACCAAAATTTCACCTTAGGCTAAATTCGATACTCCGAATCGAAAAATGAAGTCCATTTTGAGAGCTAAAATTTATAAAATTTAAAAAGTGGTTATTACTATTCATAACGGCTAGTTTTAATTATATTTTAATAGCATATCGTTGTTTCGTGAAACTCAGTATTGCGTACTACACACGCTATCGAGGAAGGTTGCGGTTGCGTGTAATGCAAGGCAAGTCAAAGATGCGTGTTGTGCAAGCTTCTTTTGGTGTAGCGTACAACACAAGACATTAAAAAGAATATTTTTCATAAAATCTCGGGCTGTTACAGTGTCTTTTGAAGACTATGCTGGTAATAAATCAAAGTGAAACTAAAATAAACCATCTTTATTTTTTTCTACATAATGAGATCCTATATAAATTTAAGATACTAAAACTGAATGGGATAACCAAGGGAATAATTTTAAAAAAATGGGTTTTCTAAAAATCCCATTGATGGAATAAACAGGATAAGAAAATATAACATGTGATTCAAAGGTGTAATATGATATCATTTGAGATAAATCTCATGAGTGATTATATGGGAGTATTATGTTAGTGGAATGGTATCATAACATCATATAATAAAATGAAAAGTGGAAAAAACATAAAACTTCACATAACCATAAGTCAAGGCGAACCACTGAGACAACATCACATAGTGGACAAAGTCCCTTAATGGATTAGTTTTACTCCCTGATCCCATACATGAATTCTCTTGAGATTGAAGCATTACAAAATTCATTATATTTTTATATAATTTTGGGACCACCCAGCACATTCATTTCATGTTTGGTAATATTTTTTCCATAAAACTAAATCAATCATAAGACATAACATAAGAATTACCCATGGAATGAAAATGGATTTCATACTTTTTCCTCATATCATAATCAATAAAATATTTTTTCAAGAAATAATTTGAAAAATTATAATAGGAAATGCATTACTTGATCAAATTAAGTGAGAGTGAGTGAGGTATATATATAAAAGACATGTAAATAGAATTTATAATCATTTCATACCGTTAAAGTTTTCTGTCATTGATAAATAGAAATAATTTTAAAAACATTAAAAATAGTCTCGAGGAAAACAAACATTCCACATTTAAAATGACATTTTTTTTAAAAAAAATTAAGGAAATAATTCTATTTTAAAATAAACTTGGAAGCTAATTAACTATTATTCAAATAAATTTATGGTCATAATGGTAGGTAATTCATCATATGTTGTATAAGTTAAAAAAATAATTCCATTCACACATTCGTAAAAATTCATAAAATACCTCATTTGGAAAATGATAAGAATATTCAATTTAAATAATTTAAAAAATAGTTTTAAAAATTAATTTAAAAAATATTTTACTATAAATAAAAAATTTGAATTATTTTAATGAAAATAAGGATATATAAAGGAGTGGGTTTTGATCTAAGAGAGAAATAAATTTGATTTTCCTTAAAAACTTTTACTCAATTATTTGTAGAAAAAAAAGAGGAAAATGGAAAAATTATTTTAAAAGTTCATAAATAACCAGAAAAGAATAAAATTAATGTTTTTTAATATATAATGGTAAGATAATTTACTTCAATGGAAATTAAATAATAAATAATCTTGGTTAAAATGAGATTGATGCATAAAACCTTACCACCATGGTAAATTTTGAATAATACCCCCCATGAATTAATTAAGTGAATTTTGAATTAAAATAACATTAATTATCATGTATTAATGATTTAATAAAAAAAAATATTCACATCGCTTCACAAGGTGGTAGTCCTCCGTACACGGGAACAATGTTATAATTCTTCAATGGATAGTAAGATAAGAAATTATATGACATGATACATTTATAGAATTAAAATATATCCTCAATATAATATATATAAATTAAATCCATGATCATTAATATCCATGAGATGTGATTATTGAAAACAAATTACATTTAATCATGAGGTAGTAGTTTGTTGTACACACGAATGATGGTTTTGTTTCCCATTTTATGGAAGATGAGAGAGATGAATATTATGTAATAAACATAAAAAAATTTAATTATGTATAAGGTAATGTTTTTATTAATTTATAATTTTTAATACATTATTGGATGTTAATTAATAAGAAGAATAAAGAAGGATCTCATTGAAAAGGATTACCTTCCCTTAGAAGAACTTGTTTGGGATCTCTTATTAAGGACACTAAAGTTGGTATTTTAGGAACACAAGAAGCTCTATAATTTGGATAAGGATACTGATGACTTTTGGGGTTTTTATTAAGAAAAATTTCTTGTGATGTGTGAATAAGTTGGAATATTTTTCCATTTTATAATTAAGGAGGAGTGGCATTATTCTAAATACATAAAACTATTCAACAATGGGGAATCACACACAATCCAAGTGACACCAAAATTGATAGATATTCGATTTTATGGGTGATATGTCTAATATAATATTTCTTAATTTTAAAATAAACTTTTTTAAAACATTTTATTCCACTTACAACTTTAGTTTAACCCCTCTATAAATTGGCGTTAATATTAACTATGATGAAATATTTTTTTACTGTATTCACTATTCATTATGAAAAAAATTAATTTATAAAATTTATATATTATTAATTATTCTGATTAAAAATATTTCATTCATTTTATAAATATTATATTAATATTAGTGGATAGATTTCATTCTAAATTAAACCCACAAATGTGTCAATAAATGGTTTTTCATGAAATGTATTATTCAAGAATAAGATGATCTTAAATTAACTCTAAAAAAGTAATCATAATTAAAATAATTTAAATTAATATCTTTATATATATAATTTTTAAATATATTTTAAATAATTAGTCATTGTTTTTTATTTTAATTAGTTAAAATGGAGAAATATTATGATCTTTAGAACGATTTTTATAAAAAAATATTTTTGTATGTCTAAAAATAATATTATACTAAAATACTATATAAATATGATTTAAATGTAATTAGTTGGATTAAATATAACTAAATAATATTCAATGTAATTTTATATAAAATTAAAATAAAAATGGTAATTTTAATTTTTTTACTTTTTTTAAGGAAATGACTATTTTATAAAAATGACATTTTTCTATAGTCATAATAAAATATTTCTGTTTAGAAAAATACAAACAAATATCTATACGTTTAAATTTATATAAATATTTAAAAAATGATGTTCATTTATTGATATAGAATTTCCCAAAGTTCTAAAAACTAATAATAATCTTTTCTCAAAAATGAAATAGAATCATTTTGGAAAAAGACGTATTTTTAAAGCATAAAATGAATTTACTAAATTTTGAGAACTTATTTATTATAAATTAATAAATAAAGTATGATTATATAAATACTTTAAATTTACTTTTAATAATATGTTTATTCCTATTTATACCACTAATTTAAATGGCTAATTTATAATAATAATGTTTAAATAATAATATTTTAATAATATATCATAAATCATTTAATCTCGGTGTTTTGTGTTTTGTAAACTATAAAACAAAGTGTTATTTTAAAATATTAAGATGTTTTATTATAATCACATAAATAAATATTATCCTCCCAATTTAGACTTATTCTTTGTTTCATATTTTAAAATTTCTTTTTTGGAAAACCCAGATCATAAAAAGGAGATAATAAAACTTCCTATTAAAAGGTGGTAATGGGTATATTAAAGTCATATGGAATAACCCATAACCAGGTTTCCAAGTATGAGTACATTTTTAGGAACTGAAAATATAGACATAAAAGAAAAGAATAAATAATTATAGAGAGTCACAGAGACCATTGATCAAATCCAAGATAATGATCCAGAAAATATTAATGACCACAAATATGTGATGAGTTAAAATACCATTCATTAATAGGATATGATGTTAATTGGATAAAATTTTTATTTTAAGATCATTTTACTATAGTTTAGGTATTACATTACAATAATGGTAGAGTACACTAGAAAATATCCTTACATGGTAACATTTTATTTCATAAAAACAATTTCATCCTTCAACTGTGCTTTGAACACATTCTATTTCATCTCTTACTTTATGGAATGAATATTTTTTCCTTGATCTTGTATTTTTCAATAAAATATCACTTTTCCATTAAATAGCCATTCTATTTCATTATTAAAATTCAATATATTTTTTCAAATCCATAAAAAAATATGTTTTCATGACAATCCTTAGAATATTCATGATTCTTATAACTTCAATACCACTGATAAAAATGGCTCAACAACATGATTCTCTAGTTTCAACACCTAAAAAATTAAATAATTCCACTTATATGATTTTAAAAACATATACCAGTAGTAATTAATCCTTATATTGGGTAATTTAATCGAATAATGACCATGTTCCCCACATCTATAATATTGAATTGTTAGTGGTGTCTTAGGTTGACTATTCTTTTATTGCATCTTCTTAACTATACTCTTTATTTTTCTTTGGTAATTGGATGACATTTTACCTAATTTTCCACACATAAATCACCCTCTATTTACATTAATTAATTTTTCATAGGGAATATTCCCACATTTCTGAAATGTATTAAATTGATTTTTATTTTATTTTTTAGTTTTAAAACTTGAAATTTCATGATATGTTTTCCTTCTTTTCTTTTATGTGTATACAAATTCAATAATGTTTTAGTTTTTAATCATAATTTGATATATCTTATTTGTAATGATCGCAATATGTCTAACTTCTATTCTCGTTAGGTTAGGCATCTTTTTATGGAAATCATTGAATTTATTATAAAATTAGTTTTTGGCATGATTTTTTTATTTCCAATCATTAAATAAAAATAATTAAATAATCAAGATGGTAGTTCATTAATATACAAATGGGGAAACATATATTCCTAGAAGAAATGACTTTTCAATGATAGATGTATCCTTAATTAGGATTCTATAGGTTCCAATCATGGTTATCCATGGTAATTTTTCTTATTAGTTTTTCTAAACTAACAGATTTAATTAAGTTCTTTATAATGGTTCATAATGATTTTATGAATTTTCAAAAAATATTCCCATGTAGTGTCAACCCAAGTATGGAAAAAGGATCCTTGTCATACACCAGGGGATGATTGATTCAAGATAATTATTCCTTTTTCAAGGCTATTACCCATAGGTAAAAATGTTCCATATAAAAACTGAATGTATTATCTAGATAGGGATTTATTTTCATTGAACCCAATCAATTTATACTTCACCTATATTATATAATACTCTCTTATATATAGAATAGTTTCTAGGACTCACACTAAATCATTCTAGTGTTAATATCTAAAAAAACGATACCTTTATTTGTAACACCCCAAACACTTCGTGATATTATTCTTTTAAATACATTTGATCCATTTCCTATGTTTCATAAAGAATATAGTTTCATTGAAACAACACTTGTTTATTTAGTAGAATGTCATATCCTAGCCATTGAACATAAATTTACCACTTATGTATTTTGAATTTTAAAAATCTGACATGCACGGTTGTGTTCAAGATGATATTTAGAGTCTGACATAATTAACTCATTTTTGGTGAAAAGTAACATACCCTTATTAATAGTATCCTACCCTTGTAAATAGTAACTTACCATTATGAATATTAATATGACTCTTAATAATGGAATCCATACCCTTGAGTGTATAAATGAATTTAGGCACCTTAAAAGTGAAGATGAATATTTTAAGTGTTTATATTTTTCAATTAAATAATGATTTTAATTAAATATTTAATTAATCATATTTAATTAATTATTTTTGAAAAATGGACTTATTTTTTGGATTCTACACATCAAAAAATGGTTAGGGTGAATTTTTGGTATTTTTATGAAATACTTGACCTTTTTATGAATAGTAAAATGCGATAATTTATGATAAATGCTAAATAAGGGTTTTATTGAGTAATTGATGATGGTCTACTTATGTGAGCCCAATTTTTTCGAAGTAACATTCATTGATTACTATTCATAGTTCTAGAATACTCACTCTTTCTTTTCATGAGAGGAAATAACAAAATAATGTTTATAATATTAAGAAAACTCCTCTCCCCTCCACTATATAAACCACCCCACACCCCCTCTTCCTCCCACACCACTCAAGCTTTAAGACATGCCTAAATTCTACCAAAAAATCTTCCTAATCCCTCTCCACACGTCCAAGACCTACCAGTCTTTTAAAAGGCCAAAAACAAAGGCCTTAAAGAGATTCTCAAGTATGAGTACTCAAGAAGGGAGCATTTCTTCTCTTTTCTTTCAATTTATTTTACAAAGTTCCATTATTTTGTTCAACTTTCTCACCTACCCTCATACAAGTTCCATGATTATTCTAGTACCTTATATGTAATGTATTTCTAGTGTGCTAATTTTTTATTTCATCATAATCTCTCTTTTCCCATCCTTTTATAAAATAATTTCAAACACCGTCTGAGATTTGTTAATTTATCACACTCAAGGAAGACAGGTTTTCAATTTTCATTACTATATTCAATATTGGTCATGAAACATTTTCAATGGTTGAACCACATCATAATAAGTTTATTTTATCTTCTCTAATGTTCTGTAATCCTTACACATTCATAATATGGAATAATAATACAAAACAAGTTTGTTGTGCACAAAATCGCCAAGCAAAATCCAAGCGTTTCTTTTTAACTCATCGATTGAGTCATCATCATGGTATATAACCATAATAATTATAAGATCATTAATAAATCCTTAATGTCACAAATAATTTATATTAACAATTCTGTATGTTTAACCATATTTCAAAAAAACATCCATTCATGAATATAACTAAACAGATCATGAAAACCAAAGATGGAAATGCTACCAAAACAATAAAATTGAATCTCTTAAACCATAAAAATGTGCTTTAATGAACCTAATAATATCATAACATATTAATTAAATGTTTTCAAGGTTCTGGAATTATTAATCAATGAATCTAAATTTGATTATTCAGGTCATTAAGAACAATCAATAACACCTTCATGCACAAGGTAAGGGATCCTCTCTCTCCCTTTTATTCAAGCATCTTCCTAATGTTTCCCCTTTTATTTTTAATACCTAATGATGTGGTATGTTTCAAAAAATCTTCCATACTTAACTTATGACATATAAATAATGGGATACCCCTTTACCTCTCATTAATCCCTCTCAAGAACACTCGTTATCATGCCGAAATGTTTGTAAGGGGTTTTCTCATCTCACTTACAATTCTGTGGGATTTCCATTGTTCGCCTCTTATATACTATAAGTGGTATAGGTATACTTAAATTTGATATATATTATCATGATTATATTTATATTCATGGTATTCTGTAATTAATTTGGTTGTTATTAGCTTTTGTTCTTACGACTCAATTGATTACAACGTGGAAATGAGCTTTTTCGCAATTTTCACTTCATTGGGACTTGTTTAGTATTTTGAACCTACTCTTTCTTATGTAGTGTACCTAGTTAACATTTAATATCCCTTTTAAATGGATAATATCTTCCATTTAAATTTCTATATTATCATATCATGGATTTTATTATTGTCTATGTTGTATACCATATTACATACAGTAATTATTTTGATTGTATTTTTTTCTGTGGAAATATTTATGAATCTGTATCCTCTATTGTATACGGATAATATAAAGTCATATTTATCTTGTGTTGAATCTATGTATAAATAGTTATTTGGATGCAGAGGTGGGTGGGGCCCGCAACAGCCCCTCGATGCATCGGTAGGTCTCATGAGACAAATCAGTTGGAGACAAACCCTTCGAGTTTGTTTCCAAAAATCCGATGGGTTTCTACCCACAGAACTAAACCATTTCTAATGGTATTATGGTATCGTGTGATAGATACATGACATCCAATTAATAATAATTCTCTTTATTCATTATCAGTTATTAATATCTATGAGGTTTTCACTATGACAAAATCTATGGAAGCTGTTTCATTCTGAATTTATTAATGGTGTGAGTTTTTCAGTTATTCATCATGACATAATGATTATGTCAAATCGTTTACCATTAAGTTATTATTGATTCATGTTTCCAATATGTCTAACCCTTATTGAGTGTTTGAGCTCACCCCTTTCATTGTTTATATTTAATAGGTAATGAAGAGGATATCATTTATTGAGTTCATGTGGTTGCAGTTTTTAGTTTTTATTATGTATTGTATTTTGTAACCTTTTCTAATATAATTTGAGTTTCATTTGTGTATATAGTTTCTTCAATACTACAAAAATGATCGTTTTTTGGGATTTTAATTCCTTCTATCCATTCCAATATATCAATTAATTCACCGAATATGTTCTAGAGGTGTCAGGGCATTACAGTTGGTATTGATGGATGTTTTGTAGAAAATGTGGAAACTAAAGTAGGAAATGTATTATAGGGAACAAAGCCATATGGTAATATTTGATGGTCAACATGAAAGAATATCGTTTTATTTTGGTAAGGAATAGATTATGTGAATCCTGCTATAAAATACATCCTAGTCTGGATATGAGCAGGTAGAGGTGGCTCTGGCATAGATATACCTAGTAGTGAAAGCTCTGACAAGGAGTTTCGAGCTTCACCCGGGGTATCCTGGTACATGAAAATGGGCCTTGATACACTCTTGGTAATGACACTCCTGGGGGATATGCTTAGGATAATTCATATTCTCATTACAAGACATTATGAAGGATTGAAATGTAAATTATTCCTCGAAGAAACCATTTTTTTGATTATGGGATTAGCCAGGCGTAGGATCTCAATTTATGCTATGTATTTTGTTAAATTAAGATTATACATTATGATTCATACCCTAATCTAGTGTGTTCCATTTTTTAGAAATGGCGTCAAATGGAAGAAGGGGAATCAATACTTGTGGGAAATGTAGGGATCTCCCCACTGAGCAATTCAACACTGTCAATGTTGGAGTAGATTAGATCATGACCATATTGGGGCATCTTACTCTAGTTGTAACGAATAACCATTCCACACCTGTTTTGGATCGTTTCATGAGGTAGAAGCCCCTATATTTTACCGGGACTACTAATCCAGTGGTTTCTAAGAAATGGATAAAATCCATTGAAAATATATTCATGGGATTAAGATGCAATGAAAATGAAAAGTTAATACAGGAATTATATTGTCTCAAGGGAAATGTTGATCAATGGTTGTCCCTGATTCATAATACCATAGTGGAACAAGAAGTAAAAGATATGGAATTGAGGACTTTTAAGGAAATATTATTTGAAAAATATTTCCATCGTGAGCAACGAACCAAAATAAAGAGTAAATTCCATTTCTTAAAGAAAAGGGAATAAGATAGTGTTGTAGAGTCTGGTGCTGCCTTCACAAGGCAAGCCAGGTATGTTATAGATTACGCATGTGACTCAGCAAACATGTTTGATCATTTCTTTTAATATCTTAAGAAAATCCTTCAAAGGGAAATGGATTCTCAAACATTTTCATCATATGACGAGATTGTATCAAGTGCCATCAAAACAGAGAAGGAGTTTTCTAGATCAAATTTTTTCTCGGGAAACCATGATAAAAAGTGGTACTCTGATATCCAAGGGAAATGTGATGCGCCAAAGTAGAACAAGGGAATGAAGAAATTCCCATTATGCGGGAACTGTGGAATGAATCATCTCGGGAAATGCTTGAAAGTCATGGGAGTCTCCTATAGGTGTGGAAAAAAGGGTCATCTATCTCATGAATGCATGGGGAAGATAAAATTTGATGATATTCAATGCAACAATTGTAGAGAGATGAGACACTATTCCAATGAGTTTATTAAGCTCCAAGGAAACATGCCTCAAAAAAATCCAAGAGGTAAAGGGAGAGCTTATGTGATTACAACCGCGGAAGTTGAAGTTCCTAATGGTGTGGTGGAAGGTACTTTAATTGTTTCCTCAAACATAGCCAACACATTACTTGATTCTGGATCATCGGGTTCATTTATATCTTCTCATTTTTTCAAGAAACATATACATGTCCAACTTGATTTAATAACGGATTTATTAGTCAAAACTCCTAGGGTAAGCATCATTGTAATAAAGGCATGTCGACTAGTCCCCCTCATGACACATAAATTTTCTTTAGTTTCTAACCTTATCTTCATACCAAGGACTGGATTTGATATTATTATAGGTATGGATTGGATGTCAAATTATGATGTGAAGATTTATTTAAAGAATAAGGAAGTTAAATTTTTTTATAATTGTGTAGAATCTCTTATCTTTAGAGAAATGACCTCTCCATCTAATTCTTATCTAGGCCGACCCCTAGTAGCTCTGTTAAATGAAATTCTTGGAGTGTAAGAGAACCCAATATCTATAGGTAAGTAAATAAATCTTCAAATTGAATATTTTCACATAGTGAAAGAATACATTGATGTATTTGTAGAGGATTTTCATGGAATCCTACAGAGTGGGAAGCTCAGTTCTCTATTGATTTAATTCCTGTTGAATGACCTATATCAAATACCCCTATAGAATAACCACCATGGAATTAGTGGAGACAAAGAAACAACTAGAGGAATTGGGTGAAGATGGATTTATTTGACCTCTTGTTTCTCTATGGGGATCCCCTATCCTCTTTATAAAGAAGAAATATGGATCCATGAGGCTATGCATCGATTACAAGGAAATTAATGCTATTAAGATAAAGAATAAGTATCATCTACACAGGATTGATGATTTATTAGATCAACTTCATGGAGCTCAATACTTTTTGAAGATCGACCTTCAATCTGGATATCATCAACTATGTGTGATGAAGGATGATATTCCTAAGATAGAATTTCGAATGAGGTATGGGCATTACAGGTTTACAGTGATGCCTTTTGGACTGACTAATGCACCCTTTGTTTTCATGTATTTAATGAATAGAGTTTTCAAGGAATATCTTGATAACATTATTGTGGTATTCATCGATGATATCTGGGTATACTCAAAATGATATGAAGATCATGAGGATTACTTGCATATTATTTTGAAAACTCTTAAAACAAATGAATTATATGGGAAGTTTTGGAAGTGTGAATTTTGGATTCAAATAGTTTCTTTTCTACTCCATATTGAAATTAAGGATGAAATCCCAGTTGATCCTGCAAAGACAATAGAAATCCATGATTTCCCCACACCAAAAAACATAACTGAGGTACGCAGTTTTATTAGATTAGTAGGTTATTGTCGGTGTTTCATTCATAATTTCGTCCGACTGGCTAACCAGCTAACCAAGATCACACGTAAAGGAATTAAGTTTGTATGGACCAAAGAATGTATAGAATGCTTCGAAGAATTTAAAAGAAGATTGGTCAATGTTCTAATTTTTACTCTTCCATCTAGAATTGAGGGAATTTTAATATACCATGATGCATCAAAGAATGGATTGGTTTGTTTCCTTATGAAAAATTCTAAAGTTATTGCTTATGCATCACGACAGTTGAAGAATCATGAGAAAAATTATCCAACTCATGATCTTGAGTTAGCAGCCATAATCGTTTCTCTGAAAATATGGATACATTATCTCTTATGAGAAAGATTTGATATTTATACAGACCACAAGAGTTTTTAATACATTTTCACACAAAAAAGAAATCAACATGAATCAAAGTATATCGCTAGATTTACTCAAATATTATGATTGTTCAATACACTACCACCCACAAAAGTCAAATAAGGTGGCAGATGCATCAATCCAGAAAGATCACAGACTCATGCCCCAAATGAGGATTAAAAGAGATCCTATATTCATATATCTACTAAAGATAGATATAGGAATTTTTAAGGAATGGGAAACATTTTTCCTCATTCAAATGATTGTTAAACCATCATTATTAGAAAAGATAAAAAGCTATCAATATGATGATGAGAATATGAACAATAAAATTAATGATGTCAATGATGGGAGAATGGAAGGCTTCGTGTATGAAGAAGGTGTTCTTGAATTTGGGAAGAGGTTATGTGTTCCATCAGTACCTAATCTAAAAGGGTAAATGTTAGACAATGCTCATACCTCAAATTTCTCTATACACCCGGGTAACATAAATATTTTTTGAGATCTGAAGGAACATTTTTTGTGGGATAACATGAAGTGGGAAATTGCTGACTATGTTTCAAGGTGCCTAGTTTGTCAACAGGTGAAGGTATAGAGACAACATCCTAGAGGGGTAATGCAACCTCTACCTATTCTTATGTGGAAGTGTGATATCATTACGATGGATTTGGTCACCGGACTACCGAGGACACCTAAAAGAAATGATGCAATATGGGTAATTGTTGATCGTCTCAAAAAATATTCACATTTCCTTCTTATAAAAAAAGATTTACCACTTGAGTGCTAAGAAATAATTTATATTAATGAAGTTTTAAGACTTCATGGTGCACCTCTATTGATTTTGTCTAATCGAGTTCTCTGGTTTATGTCAAAATTATAGAAAAGTCTCCAGAAGGCTTTGAATACTGAGCTTCGTATGAGTACTGCATATCACCCCCAAACTGAAAGACAATATGAGAGGACTATTCACACTCTAGAAGACATGATGACATCATTCTCTCTTGACTTACAAGGTATGTGGGATCAATACTTACAATTGGTGGAATTTTCCTATAATAATAGTTTCCATTCTAGTATTCAAATGGCTCCATATGAATCAATATATGGAAAGAGATGTCCAACTTCAACTTGAAGGGATGAAGTTAATGAGACGAAACTTATAGGCCCATAACTTATTGAAGAGACCATAAAAAGGTGAATACAATCCAAGCCCATACTAAATCAGCCTAAATTAGGAAGAAGAGTTATACTGACTGTTGGAGAAAGGATTTTGAATTCCAAGTGGGAGATCATGTCTTTCTAAAAGTATCTCCATGGAAGGGTGTCTTACGATTTTGTAAGAAAGGGAAATGGAGCCCCAGGTACATCAGACCATTTGAAATTCAAGAAAGAATTGAAGCTGTAGATTACCGTTTAGAAATGTCACCAAGTCTGTCCGAAGTCCATGATGTATTTCATGTGTCATTATTGAAGAAATACATGTCATACCCAGTGAATGTACTCATGTATGAAGAAATAGAACTAGAACCATATTTTTCATACTATGAAAAGCCTATCGAGATTCTTCACACAAGGGAGCATGAGAAATTGAAAAACTCATCTAGTAAAGGTTCTTTGGAGAAACCCGAATTTGGAGGAAAAAACATCGAAACCTTAAGATGTTATGAAAAATAATCACCCACATCTTTTTGGTGGTATTCATATATAAAATATCGAGGACAATATTTCTAAAAGAGGGAATAATGTAGCACCCCAAAAACATCATGGTATATTTCTCTTAAATACATTCGAGGCATAGGATATATTTCATAAACCACTGAGTTTTTTTGAAACAATACTTGGTTATTTAGAAGATATTCATAGCCTATCCATTGAACTTAAATTTTCCACTTGTGTGTTTTGAATTTTAAAAATCGGACATACACAGTTGTGTTCAATATGATATTTAGAGTCTGATAGAATTAACATAATTTTTAGTGAATAGTAACTTACCCATATGAATAGTAACCTACCCATATTAATAGTAACTTACTCTTATGAATAGTAATACGACTCTTATAAATGGTATCCATACCCCTGAGTGTATAAATGAATTTAGGCACCTTAAAATTGTAGATGAATATTTTAAGTGTTTATTTTTTTCGATTAAATAATGATTTTAATTAAATATTTAATTAATAATATTTAGGAAATTATTTTTAAAAAATGGATTTCATTTTCAGATTGTAAATGTTGGAAAATGGTTAGGGTGGATTTTTGGTATTTTTCTGAAATAATTGAATTTTTGATGAATAATAAAATGCGATAATTTACGATAAATGTTAATAAGGGATTTATTGATTCATTGATGATGATCTATTGATGTAAGCCCAATTAGTTAAAATTCACGTGCATTTATTACTATTCATGGTCATGGAATACTTACTATTTCCTGTCCTGAGAGGAAATAATAAATTAATGATTGTAATATTATGAAAACTCCTCTCTCGTCCACTATATAAACCACCCCTGAACCCCTCTTCCTCCCACACCACTCAATATTCAGGCCTTGCCTAAATTCTTCCAAATACTCTTCCCAATCCCTTTCCCCACGTCCAACACCATCTGGTATCACCAAAATTCCAAAAACAAAGGCCTTAAGGAGATTCTCAAGGAGAAGTACTCAAAAGGTGAACCTTTCCTCTCTTTCCTTTCAATTTCTTTTACAAAGGTCCGTTCTTTTGTTCTCCATTCTCACCTCCCCTCATCAAAATTCCATGATAATTCTAGTACTTAAATGTACTGTATTTTCATTTTTCTAATGGAATATTTAATCATAATCTCTCTTTTTCCCCTCCTTTTATACAATAAATGAAAACACCGTCCAAGATGTGTTAATTTATCACACTTAAGGAAAACAGGTTTTCAATTTTCATTAATATCTTCAATACACATCATGAAATATTTTCAATGGTTTAACTATTTCATAATATATTTATTTTATCTTGATTAATGTTTTGGAATCCTTACACATTCATAATATGGAATAATAATACAAAACAGGTTTATTGTGCACAAAACCACCAAGCCAAATCCAAGCGTATATTTTTCACTCAACGAATGATTCATCCTCATGGTATATAAACAGAATCATTAAAAGATCATTTTTATATCTTTAATGTCACAAATAATTTATATTAACAATTCTGAAAGTTTAACCATATTTCAAACAAACATCCATCCATGAATACAAGTAAACAGATCAAGAAAACCAAAGAAGAAAATGCGACCAAAACAATAAAATGGAATTTGTTAAACCACCAAAAAGGCCATTAACAAACCTAATAATTTCATAACATATCAATTAATTTTTTATGTGGTTATTTAATTATTAATTAATGAAGATAAATTTTATTATTCATGTCGTTAAGAAAAATCAAGAACACCTTCAAGCATAAGGTAAGAGATCCTCTCTCTCCCTTTTATTCAAGCATCTTCCCTATGTTGAGCCCTTTTATTTTTAATAACTAATGATGAGGTGTTCTGTTTCACATACCCAATACTTCCCTTCTGATATATAAATAATGGGATACCCATTTACCTCTCATTAATCCCTCACAAGAAAACTTGTTACCATGTCGAAAAGTTTGTTAGGGGTTTTCTCATATCACTTTCAATTCTGTGGGATTTCTATTGTTCACCTGTTTTTTCATATATGTGGTATATGTGTACTTCAATTTTATATATATTACAATTATTCTCTTTATATTCCTGGTATTCTATGATTCATTTTGTGGTTATTAACTTTTGTTCATACGACTCAATTGATTACAACGTGGTTATGAGCTTTGTAGAAATATTCACTTCATTGTGACTTGTTTAGTATTGTGAAACTCCTATTTCTTTTGTGGTGTACCTACTGCCCATTTGAAATAACTTTTAAATTGAAATTATATTCCATTTAAATATCCATATTCTAATATCATGGATATTCTTATTGTCTATGTCGTATACCATCTTATATACAATAATTATTTTGAATGTTGTTTTGACTATGGAATTATTTATGAATCAGTATCCTCTCTTCTATACGGATAATATAAAGTCATATTGATCTTATTTTGAATCTATATATAATAAATTTTTAGGATTTAGAGGTGGGTGGGGCCCACTAAGCTCCTCGATGCATCGGTATCTCTCATGATTCAAATCAGTTGGTGACAAACCCTTTGAGTTTGATTCCAAAAATCAGAAGGGTTTCTACCCACAAAACTAAACCATTTTTAATGGTATTATGGTATCATATTCTAGATACATGATGTCCGATTAATAAGAATTCTCTTTATTTATTTTCAGTTATTACTATCCATGAGGTTTTCATTTTGAAAAAAATCTATGGATGCAGTTTCATTCTCAGTTTATAAATGGCATGAGTTTTTCACTTCTTCACCATGAAATATTGATTGTGTCAAATTGAATACAATTTAGTTATTATTGACTAATGATTCAGCTATTTGTAACCCTTACTGAGTGTTTTAGCTCACCCCTTTCATTGTTTACCTTCAACAGGTGATGAAAAGGAGATCATTTATTGGGTTCATGGGGTTGCAATTTTTAGTTTTTTTATGTATTGTATTTTGTTACCTTTTCCAATGTAATTTGAGTTACATCTATGTATCGAGTTTCTTCAAGACTAATAAACTGATCGTTCCAATGGGATTTTAATTCCTCTTAACCATTCAAATATAATAAGTAATCCACCGACTCTGGTTTAGAACGGTCGGGGCGTTACATTATTTGATTAAAAAATAGTGACTCAATCCTTTTACACATATAAATACATGTTTTTAACATAAAAATACATTAGTTACTACCCAAAGAACATGAGGCATAGTTTCATTATATGATTAGGTTTATAGTTCATCAAAGTCAGACTAAAATAAAATTAGTTTATTTTTCTCTCCATAATAATAACCTAAATATTTTAGATCTCTAAAAACTTAATGGGTTATCCTTGGGAATACAAAGAAAAAATTGGGTGATATAAACATCCAAGTAAGTTAATAGACATGTTAACTAAATATAACATGTGACCCAAAGGAATAACATGACATCATAAAATAGAAATTCACGAGTAATCACATGAGAGCATAACATAAGGAACATGGTACCATAATTTCATAGTATTAGAGAAAATTATAATCAACATAAGATATGATATAAAAATAAATCAAGGATAACCATATAGATGACATCCCATGTTGGACAGAATCAAATATTATTTTAGGTTCACCCTTTAATTCTATACACAATTTCTCATGAGACTAAAACATTACCAGATCGATTGGAGGGATATATAGTTTCAGTCCCTCCCATAATATTAATTTCTTGTAAATTCATATATTTCCACCAAAATTTATCAATCATAATTCATAAACATAATAATTTCCCAAATAAAAAAATGGGTTGAAAAATCTTTCTTAATATCATAATTAAAAGTGATTTATTAAAGAAATCATTTGATAAATGATCATATGTAATGAATTACCCCCATCAAAGGATAGGAAAATGAGATTAGTATTTTTTGTAAGATATATATTTATATATATAATTTATAAACATTATCTACCATTTATGATCTTTTCCCTTCATTCATAGAAATACTTTTAAAAATATTAAAAACAATATTGACGAAAATAACCATTCCACTGTGAAAATAACTTTTTTAAAACTAAAAATTCACAATATATTATGGTAATACATTAATTTTAAAATAAACATGTAAAATTACAATGTAGTCATCAATGATCATAAATTCCATTATAGTGAGAAATTTGTTTCTTTTCATATAAGTTAAAAATATTTTTCAGACATAAGTACAACGTCAGCAACTACCTCATTAGGAAAACAAAAAGAAGATTCCCCTTAAACCATTTTATAAAAAAAAATTAAAAATGACTTTAAACTTCATATAAAATTATTAAAACATTTTTTTGAAAACATATTTAAGAAAACATGGTCATATAAAGACAATGGTTTTTGACTGAAGAGTGAAATATAATGAATTTTCCTTAATATATTTACTCTATAATTTTAAGTATCAAAGAGACGTAAATTATACTATTTGTTCAATAGTTTATGAAGAACTATAGGATAATAAAAAATAAATGTTTTTAATATATAATGATCAAATAATTTACTTCAATGTATATTTGTGTATGAATTATCCTGATTAAAATGATATTGAAGCAAAAAATATTTCTACTTTTGTAAATTTTAAATAAAAACTCTTTTAAATAAAGTTATTGAATTAAAACTTAAATTAAAATAAATTTAGAAGGTCTGATGATATAATATTTAAATAATAATTTTAAACAATATATAAAATAAATTATATGTGTAAAATAACATGTGTCTCAAATAAGGAAGTTTCGATTAGGAAACCCTTACCTTGATTCCAAACTTATCGTGTATGTCCTTTATCACATGTATAATAATCTTATATAAAATATTTTTTTTAATAATAACCTTTAATAGGTTTATTAATTAAAACATAAACCATTTACTTCATTAAATTTTAATGAAATAATTAATTACACAATAATTTATGTCCACGTTGAGTGTTTTGAGGACGTTCATTTCATTAATTCAAAACAGCATCAGTCTGTTAACCATAGTCAAAAGGATCACTCATAAATAAACATATGAATAATATATAAGACTGTATATGAAATTTTATTTTCTATAATTAATAATATTTAATGAATATAATATATAATAATTAATTCTATCATTATGAACATCCTTGTTATTTGGTGGTTTAAAATAAATTATACCAATTCATGAGACGATAGTTCGTCATACAGAAAAATAATTGTTTTGATACCCATTTGATGGAATAGAATATGGGATAATGTTATTCCATTAAAATAATAATATCTTAGTATATGGGATATATTATATTTAGTATATATTATTTCTTAGTACATAATATAATTTGAAAAAATAATAAGTAAAGAACACTCTTAGTGAAAATGATTAACATAACATAGAAGAACCTCCATTTGATCTCTTATTGAGAACCATGTGGTTGGACTTTTAGGAAGACAAGAAGCTCTATAATGTGAATAATAATCTTGTGGAGATATTTTATTAGTTTTTTGTTGAAAAAAATGGCTTGATATGTGGTAAATATTGAGGGGAGTGAGTTCTCTTTTATAATATAGGAGGGGTGTAATTTTTGTAAATACCCAGAACTATTCAATAATGGGAAGTCACTCTCAAGATAAGTGCCTCCAAAATTTATAAATAGTATTTTGTAGGGGGTGATATGTCCAGTACAACCCTCCAAATTTTTTAAAAAATATTTTTAAAAGAATATTCTATTTACCCCATTAGTTTAACCCCCCTAATAAACTAGTTTTAACATTAACCATGGTAATTGATTTTTTACTATTTTTACTATTAATTATGACCAGAAATTAATTTGAAACTTTAAAGACCCGGTTTTTTCATGTAATATTGAAATATTTCACTATATATTTTAAGAGATATTAAATAATATGACATGCATTTCTGAGGCCTGGTATGCCCTTAATAAATTTTATAAAAAACATAATATATTTTATATTGTCTGTAAAGATCCTAAAAAAATAAGATAAATCCTAAAAATAAGATCTGATTATAAATATAAGAGAATATTTTATTTTAGAACATAACTTTTACCTTAGGTGTTACCTAAAATAGGTCAGAACAGGGAATTCAGAAATCTTTGTCTTTAGAGGTATATTTAGTGGATTAATTATTAAATTAATTATTTTAACCTAATTATTTTCCTAAAAATATGTCATTATAGGGAATTAAATTCGGTTTTCCTCATAATCCTAGGATATTCTTAGTGCTTCTCCTTCCCACTTCCATTATAGGATCACATCAGACAATGAGGAAACTTCATATCAGAGAAGATCATAAGGAAGTGAATGCAATGACTTCCTTCTATTATTGTTGAGCATGTTATTCAATGAAGAAAAATCCAATATGGAGTTAGGACTCTAAATTTTTTGTTATATTCCCACTTTGATTAATTGGATTGAGCAGATTGATCCCATTCATTGATCATTTCCAATTACAACATTTTCATGCACCCACGTATTGAAATCATAATTGATTATTCCAGTTTTCTAACCTCGGATGCCCCATTCATGGAATTTGGACAGTAAATCTTGGATAAAATCATTTATAAAATTTTAATTGTGATTTCCCTCTTTGTTTTATTCCTGTTCATCACTAATTTGACCCTCTACTCCCAGTTCGATATTGTCAGGCGACACCGAGCCCGATTAGACCCCCAGAATCACAAATATTTCACAAATGTGGAATAGATCGATAATGAAGTTGTAGATATTTATTTTTTATTGATTTTTTATGATTTTTTAAATGATTAGAGTTTGGATATTTTTTTATGGAAGGTTTTTTGTGTACGGGTCAAGCTATGAGTCCACTGAGGAATGACATAGTCTGATTTTCGATGAAGGATGACTAGAAATGATGATACATGGTTAGGTCAACTGATTTGTTATGGAAATTCAGAATGATATATGGTATAATGGAATTATTCATGGAATAGGTCGTGGATATGTGTTTCTATGAAAAACATTACTACACGCCATGTAACTTGATGAACTCATGGCGTGTAGCCTCCTGGCTACAGTGTCTAGGGATTGGGAAATCTATAAGGATGGAACATCATGTAGCCCTCATACACATAGTGTACCTCATCCCCATATAGAAAATACTTGTGATATATCACATATGTAGGCCTATATGTTGGAGTATATGGATAGGCACATGGTCACATTCCAAAGTACATGAACACTAGGTCATGTACACGGACATAGCCAGAAAGACACAACCCGACTCTAGATAGCTTGGACATGCTATGTAGTCCACCTGAACAACATGTACTTATACATGGGTTTTGATACATGTGTTTTCTTGGGACATTAGAATTCGGTGGAGTGGGAACACATGTCGTGTGGTTTCCCTCACACAATGTGTACCCCTTGGCTCCATTTGAGGAAATTTCATGGTTTCGTATCTCTTTTTTTTAGACTCATACGTTTTCCCACGAATGGCCTATCATGAGTTTTTTCAAGTAAAACATAATGGTTCCCTTGGTTTTTTATTTCTAGAAACAATGTGATGATTTATATAAATTATGCTTACTATGGTGATGTTTGACAGAGGTAGTGATCAAGCAGGATAACCAAAGGCCTCTTATAGATGGTACCTCCTATCAATATGGGAACAGGTCCTTTATAGCTACCTCTTGAGTAGAACCCCCTATCAGATAAGATGTGGGTCTTCTATAGGTACCTTCCAAGTGTAACCCCCTATTAGAAAGGGAGCATGTCACTGATGACTAGATTGTAACCCCCTATCACACAAGGGAAAGGGTCTTCAACCTATAGAGTGGAACCCCCCCCATCACCATGGGTGTGGGTCCTCTATAGCTACCTTCCATGTGGAATCCCCTTATCTATAAAATATGGTGCCAGTCTATGATGACTACAGTTTAACCCTCTTTTAATACTTGTGTGTAGTTCCTCAAACTAAAGAGTGGAACCCCTCATCAGTATGGTTGTGGATCCTCCTCCTACTGAGTGAAACCCCCTATCGGATATGGTCTGGGTCATCATAACACTAGAGTGGAACTCCATATTCAGAAAAGGAACATATCCTCTATGGTTACATACATAGTGGAAATCCCTTCAATCACTAAGGGATGGGTACTCTACATGGAGGTTGTACCCCCCCCCCCCCCCCACCCACTTATGTTTCACAATAATAAGGCATGGGCCTTCACAGGGTTACTTCTGTGCAGACGAGTGAGATATTAGGAATCACTTATGGAAATTTGAATCTATCTGTGACTCTTCTTCTTGGAATGGTATTGGATATATATAACCCATTAATATCTTATTCATGATTCTTTTAAATGATCATATATATATATATATACACTATTGTATCCCTATTTTTGGATTTGGTTACTCTCTTTCCATGAGATAAGAATACACATGAGGTATACCATGTGATTTTCTTTCTTAAACAATCATGTTTAGATGAGTCTACTCTCATGATATTAGTGGAAAATACTCAACATGTAGTTCATTTATACACCATGTTTATCATTTTTTTGGATGTGGTTACTTTCTCTCGTGGTATGTGATGAGTTGTTCTCTTTCACCACATTCAAAACTTTTGATATCTGAAGTATTTCCACTCTATTTGTACATATTACATGTCCCACATCATATTTTTGTTTTTCTTACTATGTATGTATATAATCACATTATGTTGGATGTTCCCACACATGTTCTGTCTTATGAAGAAAACGGATTGGTCATCTTTGACTTCAGTGGAGCTTATGGATACATGGAACTTTATACCACATAATGTTGTCACGTCTCAATTATTGGGACCTCAGAAATTTAAGAAGTATAATTTTATTCTTTCTTTATGTTGGGACATATTTCTTGATGGGTATGTTTTTTCCCATTTATATTTCAGTTTACACAATCATACACTTGTATTTTTTAGAGATTTTTCATGCATGGTTGTTCCCTTATAATTATACTTCTTTTAATTTTACTCCCTCTACATTTTATCATCGAGATGGTTTTTTTGTGTATAGGTACATAGTAATAGGCCTCCCCATGTTAGTTATTCCTTTATCATTGGTCATTATACCCTGGTCTATAGAGATGGGATTGGGGTAGTTGTAGCTTGATCCCTCACTTGGGTCTGGACATGATAGATTGGTATCTGAGGTTTTTCGATCCTTGATATGGTGTTTGGAGTAGTCCCCATATGTGTTTTTTTAGATTAGGTAAACAATGTCAAAGTTTCTCGAGTGCAGATCTCAGATCATGTAATCGAGTGATGGTATGGGTGGCCGACATATCGATTCACTAAGATATTGACTACCTACTTGTCGACTCTTAAAACTGATAAAATGGTCATAGGGATCAATTGTACATACAACGTATAGGATTGAGTCTTTGACTATCCTTCCTGAATCATCAACCCTTTGTTATATATATCTGTGTGTGGGGGTGGGTGGGTGGGTGTGTGTGTGCTCATCTGACCGTGGTATGTCTCGATTAATATTTCATGATTCCACCAGTACTATATCATTATAGGATACTTTTTTTAGATCAATAAAATGATATGATGACTGATGGTTCTTAAGTTCAGGTTCTATCCCATGAGCTTCCCATTTAGGTGGGATGGTAGCTACACCTCTACCTACTAAGAAGAAGATCATTCTGGATGAGCATGTCGAGGATGCACAAGGGATTAGCTCACTTTGTGAGTTATAGAACATGAGTCTACTGAGTTTCCACAATAATTTAGGTCCTCAAGACGTAAAGGATTGTCTAGAGTTAGTGGTCTATAATAATAATCTTATTTAGACCCCAAGGGATCAGTTGGTTTTACGAGCCACTATCATTTTCCATAGATCAACTGAGTTCTAGTGGATTCTTGTTACGCAAATGCATATTGAGTTGACAATATTGTAGCATGAGTTCTAGTAGATGTTCCATGAGGAGTACTAACCCTCGTGTTTGAACTCAGTTAGGATTAGAGAGATTCTAGAGATACAAGGGGAAGGGATGAATGTGGATGAGTACGCAATGATGTTCATATGCCTAACATGGTAGTCCTATGATATGATCCATGATGAATACTTTTGATCATAGATTTTTGTAGAGGAAATCTATTGAGTAATATTTTCTAGTGTGCTTCCCCTATACATCCCCATCCCTTTAGGGGTACTGGAGAGGGAACTAGTGAAAAATATAATTATGTCATAGGGACTCTAGGTAGCTAAATCTAGCATTGAGTTTCACAAACATGAGTTTTCTTTAGAAGCTAGAATATACCAGAGGGTGGAATCCTTATGTTGGAGAACTCCATATTATTATATATATTCATGTGTTCAGGGGTAGCATAGAATTTCATAGAAGACTGGAGAGTGGAAATTTTTTGCTTTTGATGGGTGATTTCACATAGTGTGATTCCTCCCAAACCGATGTTTTGAGGATCATAGGTAGAAAGATGATGGACCTCCATGAAAGAGGCATCACCGTGATCAGGGATCTACTATATGATGGAAGAGTGGTCCCCGTGGAGGCGGATCTAGAAGATGAGTGGGATGTGCAATGCGTGGGGGATGATGTCATGCAATCCTTCCACCACCATCACTAGGTGACCCATGTCTTGCTTAGGGAGATGGTGGTAAGGGACATGGACAGTTGTAGGATTTGGAAGATTTTGACCCCACAATGCTCAAGATGATTAGAGTTACAATCTATGTTTATTCTACTCTTAATTCATAATTAGTAAAAATAGGCACTAGTCATTACTTCATTTCTATATTATTGGTGTAGGAGCAGGTGCTCCCGGCTGAGGTTTTAGGCCAGAAGCTTTGTCTTGATTTTCTTACAAGGAGTGCTTCTTCTGTAACTTTTATCATCTAGATGTGAGAGACATCACTTGGTGGATTGAGGTTCCTGTGGGACCTTTTTGTCATCATAATAGAACCCTATGATGTTGTCTTGGGTATGGATTGGTTTTCCATGGTCTGAGAATATATTTACTATCACCGTAGACAAATAATATGCCTACGCACTAATGGGATGAGATTATCCTATTTTGATGAGAGAGATCTCATGGAAGGGAATGTTGGTTCAGGAAGCAAGAGACTATAACCTATTACCTACTAGATGGTGAATGTATTCCTTGTTTTAGTTTTATCTTCAGGCATCTGGATTCCTTCACTTTTCGAGGATTATATGGATGTCTTCCCCATAGATGTTACAAGACTACCTCTAAGGAAAGATATGGATTTTGGCATCAACTTGTATCCCAGGACTACATTGATATATTCTGTGGAACATCATATCGCCTCTATAAATCTCTAGTAACTGTGGTTGAAGTTAGAGGACTGTTGAAATAATGGTTTTGTCCATCCTGGTGTGTCCCCTGGGAATCACTAGTGTTGTTCGTGAAAAATGTGGATGATATTCTGCAGCTTTGCATGGATTATCATCACCTTAATTGGGCTAGGATAAACAATAAGTACCATGTTCCAAGGATTTTAGACCTCTTTTACTAGTTGTAAAGAGTGATATGGATCTCGAAGATCAATCTCCAGTCTGACTACCACCATTTGAGGGTTCCTAAGGATGGTATTACAAAGATGGATTTACGATGTCTCTACGGATGCTATGAGTTCCTAGTGATGTGATTTGGTGTGAAGAATTCCCCCGTCACGTTAATAGATTTCATGTAATGGGTCTTCCATCAATATTTGGATCTATTTTTGGTTATCTTAATCGATGACATACTCATATTATCTATATTTAAGTATTAACTTACAGAGAACTTGAGGATGGTTCCTCATTTTCTTCAAGAGCCGCCTTGTTATAGGGAACTCTTGATGTTTCAGTTCTGAATTCATGAGGTTCACTTAATATAGAATTTCATTTCTAACCATGGTTTAATTATGGACTAAGAAAATATCAATGTAGTCCATTCATGGGACCCACCCAATTACATTTTAGATGTGAAAAACTTTCATGACTTGGGGGTACTAAATGTGGTTTCTGGAAGACCTCTCCAGGATCACAACCCCATTGACCACCCTAACACCAAAAGGGAAGATATTTACATAGTAAGTGTAATTCTGTAAGGCATTGAAGTATTTGAGGCTAATCTTGAGGACTACTCTTGTGTTGATACTACTAGAGGAGGTCCTAGACTATGTAGATTATTGTAATGTCTTTTGAACTGGGCTCAGATGCATGTTGATGCAACAACAAATTGTTATCTCATACTGGTGGAGGAATTTGAGACCCCACAAGAAGAACTCCATGAATCACGACCTAGAGATGGCAGTGATAGTCTTCTCTCGGAGGAAACTGAGTTACAACCTTATGGGAGACCACTTGTGGTTTATATAGACCATTAGTATCTTATTTACATCTTCATGTAGAGTGACTTGAACCTGACACATCATATTTGGTTGGAGTTCATGTAGGACTATGAATTAAAGATAGTGTATACTCCTGGGAAGGTAAAATTAGTAGAAGATGAACTTTTTAGGAAGTCTTAGGCTCAATTTTTGTAGGAGTATTTGGAGTAGTTTGATTCCATATATTTGAACCTAGTGGAGTATAAGGGTATACATTTTCTTCAATTGATGGTGTTGACTCCTCAACTTCTTGAGCATGTGAGAGAGTTCCAGCTGGGAGACATCAACTATGAGGTATTTCCTGAACATATATCCACATGTGACTCACTAGATGGATATTCTAAAGGATGGAGTCATATCATCTTTTTACATAGAAAGGTGGTTGTTCGAGTAATGTTGTGGGATGAGGTGATTCAAGAGTTTCACACGTCCCCCTAGTTTTATATCCCGGTGTAGTAATATGTACAGAGAATGTCAAAAATAGTTTTTGTGGTCTGGTATGTGATGATTCATAGATGAGTTCTTCTCTTGGTGCCTCACCTATAAGTAGTTGAAGGCAGAGAACCATGTTCTGGAAGGTTTGTTACAACCCCTTGAGATCCTGGTGGGGAAGTGGGAAGACATATCGATGGGCATTGTTAAAGGGATTGTACCCATAGAGAATGAACATGATGCCATCTAGGTGATAGTTGATTTAATCATTAGGTTGGAACACTTCCTTGCTGTTAGGGAGAAGAGTTTAATGGATTGATTGGGGTAGATGTATATACATGAGATCGCTCTACATGATGGGGTTCCCTCAATAATTTTCTCCAATCGTGATGCTCAGTTTACATTATTATTTTGGAGAGTCCTACATGAGGCATTCGGAACTCAAATTATAACGATTACAACCTTTCGTACATAGAATGATGAGAATAATGAGCATACTATACAGGTGTTAGAGGTTATCTCGATGGATTGTGTGTTAGAATTTGTTCAGAAAATGGAGGATCACTTTCTCATTGTATAGTTTTCATACAACAAAAGATACCACTCTACCATAGGCATGGAACCTTTTGAGGCCTTGTATGGGAGACCCTACAGGTCACCCTTATGTTGGAAAGATATCGTGAGACATCTATTATGGGTTTAGAGATGGTGTAGGTGATGATGGAGAAGGTCCAGGTCATTTGTGAGTCGATGAGGATGGCCTAGAGCAGACAGAAATCATAAACATATTGTTGTCATAGGCCCTTGGAGTTCAAACAAGAAGGCCATGTTTTTCTAAGAGTCTCCTCATAATGAGTATTAAAGAGGTTCAGTTGAGGATTCAAGCTATATATAAGGTTAATCAATATGTTCGAGACCATGCATATGTTTGGTGAGGTTGTGTACCACCTTTCCCTACCCCCACAACAGGAGTGGGTTCACAAATTCTTCCATGTTTTATAGCTGAGGTGATACGTGCATTATTGCATTCACTTCATCAACTCGGGTGAGTTGAACAACAAGGATGGAACCACCTTTTCATAGTAGCCGATGGTTATCAAGGATCGATATAAGAGGACCCTGTGTTGAAGGAATATCTCATTATATTGCATTTTGTGGAAGCATAAGAACATGTATGATAGTTCCTCAGAGTGGGAGATAGATACGCGGGATCAGTATCCAAAGTTGTTAGTTATTATTTTTGGTGATGAAAATCATATAGGATAGAATTATGTTGAGACCAAATTTTTTCATTATAATACATTAAAATATTATTATATATATTTCCATAGATAAGAACAGATATTGGATGTGATTACAAGGCACGGTGTGCCAAGAATTAATTTTATAAAAATATTAAATATATTTTATATTGAACACACACAATTCTTATAGAAAATGGTATAACTATTAAACAGATGCTCAGATAAAAAATATGAGACCACTGTTAACTCTGTAACATAATTTCTACCCTAAAAATGATCAAAATTGGTTGGTGTAGGGCGTTCGAACATCTCTCTATTTGGTGGTATGTTCTATGGATTATTTAATTATAAAATTAATTTATTAATTCATTTAAAATAAATATTTTCATAAAAATATGTTTTATGCATAATTACCCTGGGTTGGCCCCAAAATCATGGGATCTATAGAGATCTTCTCCTTCATCCTCCCATTGGCGGATCACATCAGATGATGATGAATCCTCAGATCAGAACATATAAGGATGTAGTAAACAAAACTACTAAATTCAATCACTTTCAAGAATGTTCTTCAATGAATAAAATTCCAATCTTCAAGTAGGACTCATCAATATGTGTTTTACACCCTATTTGAAAAAATTAATTGATTATATCTATCCCCTTCCAGGATTTGCGCCAATTACAACCTTTTCATGTGCCCGTGTATTTAAATATTTATTGATTATTATTGTATTATTACCCTAGATTCCTAGTCCATGATATATTTCTAGGAAAACATGAAAAATATTGTGTATAAAATTGTTCTTGTGCTTTCTACACTCTTTTTCTTAACATTCATTATTGGTTAGACCTTGTGGTCACGGTTTGACATTATTGGGTGGCACCTAACTTGATAGGACCCCCAAAATTGAAAATATTAAATGAATAAGGAATGGATTGATGAAAAAATTGTATATCTTGTTTGTTTATGAGTTGAGGATGATTTTTTCCATGATCGGAGTTCATATCTTTCAGTGCGTATGGGTCGAGCGTTGAGAACACCAAGGAATGACAAAATCCTATTTCTATCAAATGATGGCCAGAAAAGATGAAATATGTCTAGATCCACTAATTTGGGGGGGGGAATAGGTAGGATCTTTTAAGGAATAGACTGCTTTAAGTTGTAGATAGTAGATCTAATTTTATGTGAAAGCTCAACTACACATTGTTTAACTCTATGAAAACATGGCATATATCCCCATGATTGCGACATCTAGGGTTAGAGAAATATATAAGGATGTAACGATGTGTATCCCTCAAACACTCCATTTACCTTATCCATGGGTGGATGATTCGTGTGATAGATCACAAGGGAAGGACTCCTTGTGAGATTACATGGCCAAGCACATAGTTGTGTTGCAAAGTACATGCACACATGGTCATGTACACAGACACGTCCAAAAGGACCCAACCCAACCCTGGATATCTTGGACAATACTTGTAGTCCACCTTCAAAAGGTGTAATTATATATGTTTTAGGATCCATGTTTTGGCTAGGGACATGGGAAGGTGGTTGAGATAAACCACACATCGTGTGGGAAACCTCACACACCATGTACCACTTGGCTCCTTCTAAGGGAACATCAAGGTTCTATATCTTCTTTGTTTACACTCGGATTCTGTTCCACGAGTAGTATATCCTGATTATTTTTATTCATAGAACACAATGGTACCCTTATTTTTATATTTAGAGACACTATGTGAAATGTTCTAGTCACGGTGCTTACATAGGTGATGTTTGATGATACATGTGATCTAGTTGGTCCACCATATGATTTTTATAGAGTGGAACTCTCCATCATCATGGGTGTCGGTCCCCTACAACTAACCTTTTAGTGGAACCCACCTATCAGATATGGTGTGGGTCCTCAGTAACTAGAGTGGAAAACCTCTATTATACCAAGGTTTGGGTCCTAAACATATAGAGTGGAACCACTCATCACCATGGGAATGGGTTCCCTATGGCTATCTTCTGAGTGGAGCCTCGATATCGGATAGGATGCGAGTCCTCAATGACTATAGTGGAATCCCCCTTTCGCACCTACCCATGGGTCCTCAACCTATAGAGTAAAACCTCCATCAGCTTGAGAATGAGTCATGCATAGCTACCTTCTGAGTGAAACTTCACTATCAGATAGGTTTGGAACCACGATTACTAAATCGGAATCCTAATGTCAAACCAGGGCTTGAGTCCTTCACCTATAGAGTGGAACCCCCCATAATTATGGGTGCGTGTCCTCTACCTATTGAGTAGAACCCCATATCAGATATGGTTAAGGACTTCATGAAACCATACTAAAACTCCACATCATCATCATCATAGGTCCTCTAAAAATACCTATAGAGTGGATCCCACAGATGCACTAGGGTGAGGTTCCTCTTCTTGGAGGTTGTACCCCCTGGCTATGCAGCACAGTGAAGAGGTGTGGTCTTTGACATAGTTACTTTTGGGAAGATGCATGAGATATTGGGCATCATTGGGGGACTTTTGGAACTATGGGTTACTCTTCTTATTGGACTAAGCTATGATATGAATCACCTCATAATCACTCATTTGGGATTCTTTTTACATAGCATATATATATATATATATATATATATATATTTGTATCCATACCATTATATTTGTTTACTCTCTATCCATGAGATGAAATAAAGTGTTTTGTAGAACATGTTCTTTATATTTTTATTATATCATGGTTGGATTAGTCTAATCTCCTGCTATATATGGAAAAGACTCGATGTGCATCTCATCTACACACCATTTTGATCCCCTTGTATTGGGATGAGGTTGCTTTCCCTCTCAGTTTGGGTTAATATATTCTTTATCACTAATTTCTACATCATGTGCTATTTATAGTCTTCTCATTCCTTTTTTATCTCTTATAAGTCACTATTTATCTTTTGGGGTTTCCTACAGGGTATGTATCTACTCACCTCTGCATGGGCTTTTCCTGCATGTGTTGTGTCTTATAAAGACAACGAACAACTCGGTAGTGAATTCTGAGGATCTCTGGGATACCTTGTACTTTGGACTATGTATGGTGGTCATAGCATGGATATCAAGAGATGGGATATCTTAGAAGTTCAATTTTTTAGTTTTATCTGTTTGGGACATATTTTGGGTTGGGTGTGTATTTTACCCTTTACATTTTAATTTACACTTTCATACTCTTGTATAGTCTAGATGTTTTTCATGCATAGTTTTCCTCTTAGCTTTCTTATTCATTTATCTTTACTACCTCTACACTTTTTCATCACAATAGTTGTGTGTGTGCATATAGATACTTAGGCAAAGGCATTCCCATGTTGGTTATGCCTTTGGCACTAGTCGTCATCCCCTAGCCTATGGAGGCAGGCTTGGCGTAATAGTAGCTCGAGCCCTATCTAGGGCTGTTGTTTGACAAAAATAATTTTATAAATTTATTTAGTAAAATTTAATTTTTAATTAGACCCGCCAACGTGTCAAAAATCAGTTTGTCAGGAAATGAATTTTGCGAGTACAAGATGGTCATATATCAATTATACAAAAATTAATAATATTAAATTTAATTTAAATTAATATTTAAATATATAATAAATAAACTTCATTCAAATCATTTGTAATTCGAGGATATTTTAATTAGTTTATATGAAGAAACACTATTCACTTTAAAATAGTTTTTGAAAAAATGTTTATTTAATTCTACAAATAAATATAAAATATAATCTAATATAAAGATGATTAAAAAGAGATAAATTAGATTAAATATATCTAAATAATTCTTATGTTAATTTATAATAATATTAAATAATAATATTTGTTTTAAATTAATTAATTTATTGAAATAAATGACAGTTTTACAAATACCAATATTTTTCACTATTCACAGAAAATTCAGTATTCTCATAAAAATCCAAAAATTTCACCCTAATTTAATATTGATATCATTATTTAAAAAATATTTTATTTTTATAAAATAAAATTTATAAAATTTCACAAAAGTAATAACATTATTTATTCAAATAAAATCAATAAATAACAACTTTTATGAAAACATAAGTTTAAAGAAAAAAATAACTTTTTTTGATATTTTAGTACTTATTTATTATGAATTAATAAATAAATTTATATTATATATTAGAGATACTTTTCATAATATGGGTATTCTTATTCAAACCACAAATTCTAATGGTTATGTTATAAGGTTTTGGTTTAAATAATAATATTTTAATATTATATTATCATTTATTTAATCTCAGTTTTGCATGTTGCATATTCTATCGAACATAGTGTTCTCTTAAAATCTCAAGGTGTTACAAGTGTTCCTATTCTTGTTAGGTTTAATTCATTATGTAGTCATTTCATGCATTCATTCTTTCATATTAATATTATGATTTCTTATAGATGGTATTAATCATTATCATTATTTTATCAGTCATGTGATATTTCATATTCTTGGTTTATTGGAATATAACTTGTTTTAAAGGAAAACAACGGATTATTTATGAAAAAAATAAAATTAGTTTTCTTTGTGAAACATTTTTCATTTTAAATATAGAACTAACTATTTTTTTCTGACATATATTTCATAAATTTATGGTGGTTTCATTCATGGGTTTTTAATCACACCTTACATATTCTTTTGGATATATGATGACTTGGTTTTGTAGGATAAAGGTTAAAGGGAATGCTATTTTTTAAATTTGTGACATATATTCATACGACCCAAGCTTGATGTACATGAACATTTCATTTAATTTTTATAATATTTCACAAAATTATACAAACACATGCCCAATGACCATATTAGTTTAGTGCCTTTGAAATCATTGATCTCTTTCTTCTAAATAGGGGAAATATCTTTAACATATCCCATAAAGATCTTCCACATTAGTACCCCTACCTAAAACTTTTCTTTATAACCTGGGGAAAATAAAACATATAAAGGGGTGTGTTCACATACATATTAAGGATATAAAAAAGAAATATGTTGGCATAACATGAGAATAAGGGTATGATAATATGATCGGGAAAATAAAATATCATACCCTGCATATCATAAATCATGGAAATGAATCATAAGGGAATCAAATAACATAATTTTTTAGTTCATAACATTAACATAAGACATGAAATTATTCCATACAGATAAACTTGTAAGTATTTCAACATGTATAAATAGTAACATGTCCTCTTGTTAAATTAAGTAAATGAAGTCATTCCCTTTCATAAACATATGGACATGGAAACTAGGTCTGTACATAAAATCATGGACATGAAAACAAGGTCCGTGTATAGAATTGTGAACATGAAATCAGGTTCATGCATCACATATATACATCATGAGTTATCCATATTTACCCAATGCATCAGAGGGAGATATGGGTCCGACCCATATCATAATGAAATCATTTATACATGTGTTCCACAATAAAATAAATCATTTATCATATCATAACCCATTGAAATAAATAGATCTAATAAACATAATTTAATCATAATATAACCCATGAAAGGACATATGTATCATAAATATCATTCCATCATAAACATAAACCATTAATAAAGAGAATAAGATTGAAAAAATTGAAACTTATTCCTATTAAAACATAATTAATAACAAACCAAGTTATCATATATGGAAAATAATTTAAAAATATCACTTGAAAACAAATCATGATGAAAATATGATTTCTCCTTTAAAAACGTTTCCTATACATGAAATGATACAAAATTTTAAAATAAAACATTTTTCTTCAAAATAACCTTTTATGATTGTATGTAAATATTAAAGTAAATAGAGTGAAATTAAAGCATGAAAATCCATTAATTCCATATAAGATAAAAAACATTTTTCTCGTACTTCCTCCAAAAAATTCTAGAAGTACCTCAATTGGAAATTGAAAGAATTATTTCTTTCAAACTATGTAGAAAAAGTTAAAAATGGTTAAAAATGACATTAAACATCCATAAAAAATAGTAAAAACATTTATGAAAACATTTTCATTAAACATGGAGATGGATGATAAATATACCCCAGTAAATACTTATGTATAAAAAATCTCGGATAATAATGAGATCGAGAAATTATCTATTAACTTATGTATGGATTCCTGCATATATGTCCAAACCTCTACTATAAGGGTTTAAATAATTTCATTAAATTTTTCCAGAATCATATTCATTTTTATAATATCATAAGTGATCATATTATTACCTGTTTGTTAATAACATTTCATTATTACTTCTTATTTGGGTATTAACTACTTCATTTTCTTATTCTTGTTTTGTTGAATAAGTTCTAGTTCTCCTTAATAGGAGATATTTATATCATTAAAAAATTATATTAACATAATATATATCATATTTATTCATTATATACCTTTATATAATCATTCTTTAATGGATATCATGTAGAATTAATCACATCTCATCATGGAGACGGTAGTTTGTACGTACACACGAGCGACGACATCATTCCCATAATTGTGGAATCGAATGGAATTGGATGGTTTATATTTTTTTATAAAACCAATATCATTATATAGTCACTATATATTACTATTATGTACATCATTATACCCATCCATATAAAGTGGTTATGAAAATAGATCACACCATGATAAGGAGATGGAAAGTCATACGTACACACGCATGGTGATTTAATTTTTCATAGGATGGGTAGAAGGTAGAATATGGTTTTTATATAATAAGAACCCATAAAATAAGTGATACTATAGTTATTACTTTATAATGGAAATAAACCATGAATAAGAGGTAGAATAATAAATAAGTTTGAATGAATCTGTATAAGAGATTACCTCATCTTCGATGATCTCCCTCTAGATCTCTTCTTAAAATAACTAGAGTTGATCATTTGAGAAAACCAAAATCTCTATAATGTAACAAGGAAAGTTTACACGTGAAATAGTCTGGGGATATCTGAGCTTAAAAATAAAATTGAAGTGATGTTGTGAGGGAGGATGTGCCCTTTTATAATTGTGGTGAGAGGCACTTTTAGAATCTCCAAAAATAATAATTTATAATAAAATCAAAACCAAACCAAAAACCTCAAAAATGTCAAATTTTAGAAAAGTAGATGATTTAAGGTTGTAATATCATCAACTAATACATTTTAGAAAATTTTGGTTGTAAATTAATTCCTTATCATTTTAAATCACCCTTAATTATTTTATTTTAATTTTAACTAAGGTAACAAATATTTCAATATAAAAATGGTTCAATATTCATTTATTTGGTTTTGATTATATCATAAATGAATAAATTAAATTATTTTAGCCAATTTCATAATTATTAAATATTTTTAAAATTAATCTATGATTTTATAATAATGTAATAAATAATTATTTTGATAAAATATCAATACTGACAATTTTTACCATATGCATTTCAAGGTTTTTTACAAATTTCAAGATATGATATTAATCTTGAACCAAACATTGTATTATATCCATATGGGGCCAATGTCATCTTGAAAATTAATTTGATATGTTAATTATCTGAAATAAATTTATTTTTAATATTTTTAATGACATTAATTTGATATTTTCATTAATAAAATAATTACACCATATGTTTTGTGTAATTAATTAATATACATATTTTTTATATAAAAATTAAAAATTAAATTATCTGATGAAGATAAATCCACTATATTTAATAATAATACTTATATTTGAATACATCTTCTCTAAAATCCTATATTAGAAATGTTGTATTCATTAAAACCTGAATGTGACAACTTTAACATTGGTTTGAATAAAATATTAAAAGTTTCATAATCATTTCTATATAGATCATAATTATCAATAACTTGACCCTTCGATTATTATGGTAGATATATACTTGAAAAATATGATTTGGAAAGTGTATAGGTATGTTAATGTTTTTTATATTTTAATAAAAATTATTTTATTTATTTTTCATCAATTAAATAATTTATGCATCATTAATGTATATGAAATTAAGGTAGTTAAATATATCATAAAAAATAAACAAATATTACCATGATAAAGAAAAAAATTAGATTTAAAATGAAAAATTATAGTATAATTTTTCTTCTTGTATAACATTATATTAAAAATGAAATAGTTTTTAAAATTTGTGTGACACATATTTACTTTTTATTTTAATAAAATATATTAAATGTCATAATCTCATATAAGTGGCTTAAAAAGGATATAATTATGACCCAAGGAATATTTATGTAGAAACACACTCATCTTGTAATATTATGACTAGTGTTAGGGTAATTTTGTTATATTATATTTACCCTTAATTACCTGATTAACCTTTTTATCATATTCATATAAATTTCTAATGTTACTATCTATAATGCCTAAAATAAAAGAAAGATATTGAAATAATATAGACCCACTAATTCCAAATATATAATCCATTTTTCAAAAATCAAAACAAATAAGTTGTAGTAATTAACTTAAAATAAATCACATTGTTGGAATTAGATAATGGGGTTTAAAAGTTAAAACGTCGCCAAAGATTGAAATGTTTTTTTATCTAAATTCAATCTAAAATTAATACCAATGAACTACAATATATTAACTCATAAAAATATAATATCTATATACATTTACTCTATTAAATAATATAATTTGACCACAAAAATGTTTTCGTTGAAAAAAGTTCTTTTCAATTAAAATTTAGTATATTTTTATTATTCATCGAAACTTGAGAGTTATTAGAAAAAATATAAAAAATTTATCCAAAGAAAATTTTTATATACCACATTCAAATAATATTTATATTTTTTTAAATAGAAAATATGAAGGATTCAAAAAAAATAGATTTAAAATTAGTGAGCCATCAAAAGGTTCTAAAACTGTATTTTTTGAAAAATATTTCTTTTATCTAAAAAATTTTATATGTTCACATATCATATCCAAAAAACATAAAAAATGAATTTTAAACATTATATTGAATATATATTATATATATATAATTAATAGAGTCCTTCAAGAGTGATTTTATTATTTTATAAACTCCCTTATTTTCATTTAAATAGTCTTTCAGAAAAACATTCCCATTTATTTAAAAATGGTTTTATTTTGATGTATATTTAATTTCTCAAAAGATAATTTATTATATAATCACGTTTAAAGAATATTTTCATAATTTAGATAATATTTATTATACCCTCCATTATAATGGATAGGTTATAAGGTTACATAATAGTACTTATTTGTCCCCTTAAACTCAGTCTTGTGTGGAATTAAATCTATCAAAAGAACTCAAAATTATGTGTAACACAATACAAGAATAGTGTTTTGTATATCTAAAGATAATAATATGTTGTGTGTAGCAGAATATTATCTCTATGTATCATAAAAAACAAGACATAAAATAAAATAAAAAATATCTCATTAAAATATTAGGGTGTTACATATCTTGTTTCATGTTTCTCTCACGATACTTAGGAATGATGTTAACAAAGGGTCACATGGAGACATGGTTTTGGTTTTTGATTATATTTGGGATTATCCTTATAGCTTGGTTTTTTATGTCTCATGGTTATATACTTATTCTCCTATGATAAACTATAATTCTTTATCTTTTACTTTTTATGGATGAGAAAATTATTGTTTTGATTTAAGGGTGAAATATTTCCCATGCTTATGGTTGTTGATGCCCAGGTGCTTATCACAAGCAATTTCTAATCGATAAAGTGTTTTCTAACATCTGGAGAGCTTTCTTGGGTTATGTCTTAGATCAAACAATTTTGGTTTTTTTCAAATGATATAGTATATCAGATGCGGTGGCTCATGGGAATTTGAGACATGTACTCATTTTGTTTTCCCTTAGTAATTTTCAGAGCATGATATTACAAGAACATGAACAACAATTAAGAATTTCACTTTTATATTAGTCGTTAGATGTTCCTATATACCAAAGTGTTTAATGATCCTTGGACTCTAATATAATTATTAATTAATTTCATAAAGCGTGTAATTTGATATATTGTGATAAACTATGAATTTATATGTGTATTGGAAGAAGGGCATGCTTAGTGCATCTTGAATTATATTTCATTTATAAATAGTGAGAGAATGGATTCATGCCTTTTGTTTAAGAATAAAAGCTAATATCTATGGACCATTTATGTGAATTTAACTAAATATGAATTCCTTGTCCATGGAATTATATTAGAAATTTCATTTTCTAAAATTCAATGAATGTCATGTCGCACAGATAGGTTAATGACATCGGTATGAGACATTATGGCTTAATGAGAATTATATTAAGAATTAAACATTTTTTATAGGTTACATGACATTTTTTAATAAACTTACATCTCTATTGGAGCCATGGTGTGTTTCAATACTCAATCATTGGCATTTAGGTGGTGTCGCAAAATGTCACTAAGAAAAGTGGCTATTGGGTCACACTCTAAGTGTATTCGAAACCTCAATTAAATTACATATGAATTTGATATGTTGAATTTATATTTTTATCATATGTTGTTTAATAATTATTCATGTGGAGTTAATCATACATATTCAATCAACAGTTACTCTATATAATATTATGTGAATTGAATACTAAAAAAAATACTTTTCAGGGAATTATTAACTCTGTGAATATATAAATGTTCATATATCCTAGATTACTCACAAGGAAAAATTATTTATTTATTTAGTTATATTAATATTAAATAAATATTTATTATCTATGTAATTATTATGACTCAGAATTTATAATATTTTTTTATTATAATTTATCTTCAAGATAAAATATATTTGTTAGTTATGTGAAAATTTAATAATATTTATTCACTTATTTTTTTAATATAAAATTTAGTTAATAGTTATTGGAGAATAATAATTTTATATTTATTAAATAAAAATTTCATTATTAAAGGCTAGATAAATATATAAGTGGATTCGAATATCAAGTTTAATGTTCTGATGAAAATTTTCATATTAAATATTTTTTTAATAAATAATAATTTATTTATTCATGGAAATAATATATATTTTATCTATGTGTTTAGTGAATATTATGTAAATAATTTTATTATTGTTATTATTTAGACATGCGGTTCACTGTGGATTATGAAAATATTAATGGCCCTCACAATATTATTATTCTATAACCCTAACACTATTTAAACCATGTTATGACATTTTATGAACTATAGACACATTCTAATAATTGTGCACAATTATTTATTGGGAGGATTATATCATGACCCATCGAGATAGTCCCTTTAGAAACACTAAATAATATAGATAAATTCTCTTCTTTCGCTAGAAAAAATCCATCCCACCTTGAAGGATTCAATTTTTATCAACAATGTTCATGATAAGTGTTAAATCCTCCTACACTAGCACTCAGATGATCCTACAACAATGATCGGTGGTTTGTGGAACATTTTTTGGTCAATGCTAATGGTAATATAACCATTATTCCTCTTAAGTAATGGTATCATGAGAAGTGGTCTCATCCAATCAATGATAACAAAGAATTAATTCAATGAAAGAGATTTTTAAATAAATTAATTTTAATTTAAATGTGGAAAGATCCTCTCTTCTTGGTTTTAGGATTCTGTCAATTAATCCTCTTTTTAATTTCATTTTTAATGACATTATTCATTATATACATCAAATACTATTCATCAATTTTGAAAAAAAATTCTTATTTTGAATTACTCAATATTTGATTCTAGTATGACAAGATTCATCAAGTGGTATCAGAGTGAACACCTAATAATTTATAATTAAAACTTATTTATTCATCGATTATATGCAATTGTTGTCAGTTTTTTATTCATGTTTATTTGTCCTTAAATATAAATTTTAATTAACATGTTTTCAATATATTAAAATGCACCATTTATGATTCATATTAACTAAAAAATATTAACAATAGATGAAGAATAATTGGAAACTCCTTCTGTATGTGGATAGGATTCTTACTGGTAAACACAGATACATAACATGTCACAGAAAGTACATTTCATGTATCAAGGTTCATCTCTTCTAGAATTTCATTAATATACATGAAATTACAATATAACAATATCACATTGTGAATTTAATGCATAACTCATTTTAATTGAGAAAATATAGCACACCGTTTTATTAATTAAATGATATGTATCTAACGTACACTCAATGTATTCCAGGTGGTCTACCAATGAAATTCCAACTAACCATGGAGTTAAGTATTTTTCACATGATTCTTGAGACAATAATCTATGAAAACTATTGAGTAAATAGTGTGTAGCTAGAATATATGTCATGTGATTCATCCTCCAAACTTCTAGAGGACATATAGAGTCTGTATATGTGTTTTATGGATATATGAAAAGTAGAACACACAATGGGTATCATGTTAGAACATATCATGTATCACAGTTAAGATACAAGATGATTCCCTATGTGTCCCTACCTGAAACCCAGTAAGTAGAAAACAATACATGTAGCCCATTAGTACATTCCATATAGTCACCCAGTAATGAACATAATTAAAATAAATATAGAATAATTAATCACAACATTAAAATAAAATTACATTTTTACTAGCTGGTGTGTTGGCTATGTAACAAGGTTTCTAGAATTAATAATTTCTCAGTTAATTCCATGTAATTGTCTATAAATATAGGTCAAGGAAACTTTTTTCCATGTTTTGATAAATGATGGGTATCTGTAATATGCATTGGATGGTTATTAAGATAAAATAATTAATTGACTAATTAATTTAATTCAATCATGTTTGTCCTAGTAATAAAGACGAAATTAAAGTTAGTGGTAGATTGTGTACTTTTGTATATTTTTTGCATGTATATGGATATCCATGACCTTAAAATAATAACTGTAGGTTATTAGTTTATTTAATTTATTATTATTTCATTTTTTATAACAATTTATTAAATTAAATAATATTTTATGTGTCCTTCCTCTCATCTCATATTGTAAGGGATTGAGTACCTAAAATTTCGTTTATGTAAACCTTTATTAACTAATACATTGGGTACCCTAACCTATATGTAAGTAAATCTTATATAAAAGATGGATCTCTCTGGTGAGTGGAGGTGGTCTATGTTCAGATTCATGGAGAAACATATTAATGAGGTACATAGGGGAATTGGAGGAATGTTGCAACATAAAACATGAATAGTTATCGGAGTTTTTTCATTAGGTTCATGGATGGGTTTATCATACACTCGATAAACCATCCATTATAAAATGTCAAGGAAATACCAAATTATTTATTTTATTCCAACTAGTTTCATGGTTAATTATTTATAAATTCATACTCATTAATTGAGTTGAGAAGCATGAATTAAGGAATTAAAATAAAATTATAGTAGGCATAAACATTTTCTTAACATGGTTAATCATTTAAGTAAAATACACATAATATTAATAATCATATAATAAGATAAAATAGGTACTTTTCATATAAAGGTAAAAATACTTTAAATAAAATATTAAGTCCATATAGTCTTAAATTACCTAAATTTATAATATAAATAAGAGATCATAGTGTTTGATACAGCCCTTTCCAGGTTACAATAATTAAATTTGGGGTTATAAAAAAGTCTTTTGGGTTGACTTAAAATATTTTTACCATGAGGAGTATCCTATAATGGACTTTATGTAAATTTGAAGGAAAAATGTTGAGGAAATCCAAAAATGGGAATTTAAAATTTGGATTCCACTCAATAGATTAAAATTCTATGAGTTAATGTTGTTATAAAGTTACACATACCTAAAAACCATTAAGTAACATACCAAGGACACACTTAGATTATGATAAGGGGCATAAGGATCCTTCCCCCTATAAAATCTATATGAAATTTTATTTCAAAAAAAAATTTGAGGGGTATTAGGTTTCAATAAAATTGTGGGAGACTAGTAAATAAAATTTAATATGTCATATATTTTTGTAGTCAATATAAAATACTTAAATATACATTTAATTAATTTGGAATGTATCCCAAAAAAATATTGTAACATTGTGACCATTTTGAAAAGGATTGATTCATCACCAATAAATAATTCAATGGTTTACACAAGTTATAATACATTAAACTAAAATAATAAAATTTATATAATGTGTTGGAATACACTATACCAATTCAGCCACCTCACCAAGAAAGTGAAGGTGATAAGGATGCGTACATGTAGTACCTGTGTATACTCTAATTTTCAGATGAATCGAGATATTAGTTATATCCAATGAACTACTAATGTAACATAAATATATAAATTTTTATAACAGGATATATCATTTTTTATCTCTTGAGAAGGAGAAAGAGTGACTTTTTATAATGTAGATTGTCACTAAACAATACGAGTGTATACTAGAAAAGAAAAATTAACTAATTTAATTTTCTTCAATATACTAAAGTATATTGATTAGTTAGTGAATGTTGGGGTTTGATATGGATAATAAATTATCCGTTAATCTCATATTATTATCCTACTTTCTAGGTTGTCCTTATTCATATAGATAATGAGATTAATAGTTGGCTTCATTAGGAGATAAAGGTTACGAGGAACATGATTCCATAACCCTTATAGTGAGAAACATGAAATTCAAGTATGAAAATACCATTACTATTTTGTAGTTAATAAAAATATCCAACATTATTCAAAAAGATAAAATAATTATATGTAGTGTGGTAAACTTAATTCCATTTTATTCCATGCAAACAAAAAAGTTCACTTAAAATATAATTGTATTAAATTGAAAAATATTAAAGGAATTGAATTAACATTATATATATTTATCATGGCCAAATAATTTTTAAAATTTTCATAAAACCACTTTTAGGGCTAGAGTGGGAACCCGGACCTCATCAAATCATACATAATTCAGCTGGAAAATTCAAAATTCAAAATCAATATAAATTCCAAATCCAAGTCGCTCGAAGATCACATCAATGAATGCACAAAAAATCCCTTGAGAAGCCCAAGAATACCTGAATCAATTGTAACATTTTTATAACTATTATTGGGTATTAAGTATTTCTATTTATTAATAATTTTAAAAAAAATAATGAAACATTAATAGAATTATGGTTTATTTTTTAAAGAGCAAAGGAAGGGTGATTTCATTGCCATTTGAGAAAGAACATGACTTCAAGATGTAAAGATAAATTATACTAGATAATGAGAAGCATGATTAATATGTCAATAATGAAATTTTAATAAATTATGATTTTTTATAATATATATTAAACTTGAACTATATTATACATTAATAGTTTCATATATAATTATCTCAATGTTTTTTAGACATAGTGATATATTATTTCTTTTCAAATAAATGATATTATGGAATTAAACACTTGATTAATAGTTTATTGATACTATATTAATAGATATGAAGTGTTGGGAATATATGATGAATAGAAATTATGATATTCATATCCACTTATGTTAAAAGTTTATGTCAAAGATATACCAAAAAGTGTTTTTATTCCATTTAAAGCTAAAAAAACATTATGTATTTTTTACATACACACTTATTGAGTTTTATAAAAAGAAAACATTATAAATAGAGGTTCTCCAAAAAATCATTCGGATCTAGTTAGGTTATATGCGAGTGAAATATCCCAAGTTAAATATAGATGTAAGAAACCCAACTCTAGTATCCTAGAGTCAGTGTCTACATTGTTACATTAAAATATGATATAAGGGATATTATCCCAAAGTATAGACCAATTTTTTAATCTTAAATAACTGCATATATACTTGATTCCCTTTTTACACTGGAAATAAAATATAAAACATAACAAAATAAATTGTCCGGAATCATTGAAACTCATTCAAAGATTTATTCATTATAACCTAGGAGGAAAGGGGAAAAATATGGGCGAGCTAAAATTCTCAGTAAAGGTTAAGTATAACAAAAAATATTATGATTAAATAAGTAATTTTCAATATGAAAGGTTAGTAACAGTAAACACATGACATTTAATCATTAACTTGAGCTTGTAATGAATCCAATGATAATATCAATTCTGCAATCGCATGGATAATCATAACTAAATTCCCAATAATAAAAATTCATAATTTTGGACATCATGATCTCAAACATCATGATATATTCACTATATAGTCCTTGTTCAAAGATATCTTAATATATAGGTAGTCATACACCAAAAACCCATTTAATTAATTTGGCCAACTTATTTATCTCATTAGACATATTGATGCTTCGATGGGATATATACTTATGGTACCCACCCATAATTTCATGTCCAATGCATTCCTCATATTTTGAATGATAAATTTAAATACTAAATTATATTTCTTATCAAAAAAATTTATGTATTTAGTAAATAATATGGAATATCAATATTTTCACAGATAATCAAACAACATTGAATGTAAAACACCATATTTAGGAACGGCATAAGATTTAATCCATAATAATATCCATGATTCAAATAATATGGATATTTTTCTGAAATTAGAAGTCCAATGATCATAATAAAGTGAATTTTGAAGATAAATTTAATTACCAAAAAAATATGTGATAAGAGATAACTATAAATTTTTCGATAATATTGGTTTTCTAATAAAATAATGCCCTCTGGAGAAATAAAGAAAACGTTGAAATAATTTTTTGTTAAAAAATTTTACTTTAAAACCCATTTAAATTATATAGAAAATTCAATAATTTTCAAACAGTTCTGGAAGTGGGAAATTTTGTTAAAATAATATACATTAAAAATAAAAAAATTCCTTTTGTCTTTTTATAAGGGCTGTTCAAAATAACTCTTTTGGGAAAACCTTAGAAATATTCTTTAAAATATATAATAAGTCAAGGGTAATTTCAAAATTCATAGATATATCATTTTAGTAATAAAAATTACGTTTGAAAATTTTTTTTTGAAAAATATAGACAAGGAAAAAAATATACACGATCAAAATTAAAAATAAGATCAGATTTTCTTTTAAATATTTCCAAAAAAAGATTTATATTTAATTGAATAACTAATAATCATCAATAAATGGATAATCATATTAAATAAATAAAAATGTGGTACATAAACCACATAAAGCTAAATAGGCGCATAATAAAAAATATGTTTCAATAGAGTAGAATTTGAGATGAAATACCTTCCAAATTTTGTATCATTGAAGTAAGAATTTATCAATAATGTGATTTTGTGTAAAAAAATATAAATCTCTAAAAAAATATGTGAAATAAAACATAAAAAAAATTCGAGGTTATTTTACACATAATAATGGAATAAAATAAATAATTAATTATAAGTATAACCCAATGAAAATAAATTGAGTTAAGAAACCCCTTACCTCATGTTTCCCATGAGTTGAACATGTTTTAACCTTGAATATAATAATTTTCAACATGTTAATATTTTATAACACAACCATATTGGTATCAATAATATCATATATGAAACTATTATAACATATTATCTATAGCGACTGGACCTTTTAATATATAGATATTTAATATTATTAGATAAATATTAATTACATTACATAAAGATCCATTCCATAATCATATAGGTCTAGTTTCTTTATAAAATTGGATACATAAACAGATTGTTCTTATGTGAACTACATTGTCTCCCACTATGTTCTTCATAATTATCACCCTCCTTCAACATATCATATATAATACCATTCTTTATAACCTGATAAAATGATTAGTAGGAAAGGGTTGGATCAGATTTTGAGTAGGGGTAAACAAGGTAGATGTCAATGATCACTTAAAAATAACATGATCATAAGGGTAAGATAAAATTATAATAACAATTGAAAACTGTACCCTACATATAATATATCATGATATTGATTTGTGGAATAAATATTAGAAGTTAAAAACATGTTAATAATAAAATAATAAAAAACAATTATGTATTAGAACATAACATTGGCATAATACATATATTTTTGGCATACAAATATGCATATCAAATCATTTCCTTAGCAATCAAGTAATATTTCCAATAATATCTTAGTGGAATGTGTTCACACCCCATACCATTATAATAGTTATAGTTCTCTCCCAAGACTATCAAATTAGAAATATTGCCTTACTAAATTGAGTTCAATCTCTATTCTAATCTAGTTTTTCTCAACATAAATCAATTATTACAAAATTAATTCGAGTTTTATAAAATTTTGGTCTCACATATCCTATTTATAACAAAACCACCCTTCCTTGGTTATAACATAAACATCACCCTTGGATAAAATGTAACCCCCATGCATGGTTTATAATAGAACCATCCATCACATAATTAAAATGATACATTTGTGTTCCACAAGATCATAAAACATTCATAACATCATTAAATCATAACCTATAAAAAAGAAACATGCTTTATAAACATTTCAACAATTTGACATTGAATAACCCATGAAAATGAATACATTTAATGAAAAAATCTTTATAATCATAAATCATGTAGAAAAATGATAATTATTATACTATTGGAACATATCCCCATTAAATATTAAGTATCATAAAAGGATGTCATCTAAGATAGAATATGATTTTGGAAGATCACTTTGGAACATTTCTTAAAGAATATGTCATTTCCAAATTGAAATAACTTATTTAAAGTATATAAATTTTGAATATATTAAAGATAATTTTTTAAAAAAAAATATCCATGAAAAATTTTAAACTAATGTTTTATTAATTTACTTTTTATAATAGAGTGAAATATCCTTTATGTCATACACTTTAAGACAAATATTCCTTTCACATTTATGTTAAAAATATAAAAGTACCATGTTTAGTAAATGATACCAATGTGAATTTTAATAATTTTTGTAAAAATTAAAACAATGATAAGAATTTATTTAAATAAAAATTTTATAATAGTAAAAAATTAATTAAAATATATTTTTAAAACATGTATATTGAAGAAAAATTATTGTTGATCGAGGAGAGAAATAATGTCAATTTTTTCATGAAAAAAATTCTATATATTTTTCAAAAAAAGAGAGAAAAATGAAAATAAAACATATAATTTCCATAAATAACCATATTATAATAAAATTAATGAGTTTATTTAGAGTTATATCATAATAATTCATCATTGGAAACTTAATCACAAACAACCATGATAAACAACGAAAATGTAACATAAACCTCTTACCACATTGCTAAATTTTGAATCATAATCCCTATGAGTGAAAAAATTTATATTAATATGTAAATCCCCATAAATTTTATAATAATTTTCATTAAATAAATTAATTTCAATTATATAAACCACACAAAATAAATAAGTTGTGAATATGGAATGTGCCTAAAAAAGTGAGAAAAAAACCTTACTAGCTTTGGTAAAATCTAAATCACATACCCCGTGTATAAATAAAATTAAATTAAACATTAAATATCACTAGAATAGTAAGAAACATGATATAATAATCCAAAGGGGTTTTATGTACACCTCATAGAAGAAGATACATGAAAAACATACATATGTCCCAAAGAATAATATTTGAGACAAAAATCCCCTTACCTCAAGTACCAACTTTCTTTATACACATTCAGACATATTATATAATAGATATACGTATATTATATATATTATAAATAATTATAATCATATATATCATACCATGTATTAATATATTACAATGTTTTACTACCTTTTCATTAACAATTCCTTCTTGAAATCATGTTTCGGGTAATAATCACTTCATTTTTCAAGTATAATTTGGTTCAGTTGTTTTGGACCTTTTACTTTGATTATGGTCACATAATGTAAATAACTTTACTCATGATATAAATATAATATATATTCACTATATACATATTTATATTCACCCAATAATGTTAGAGATAAAAAATGGATTACACTATTCATGGAAATAGTATGATGTACGTATGCATGAATGATGCATCCATTTTTTCAATGGATGGAATGAAATGATTTTAAACAATAATTCAACCTTAAATAATTATTATTATATCATATATGTTATATATATTATACCAGTACATCCTTATTACCATCCAAGTAAAATGGAAATGAAAAACACCAAACATTTCTTTGCAATGTTGTAGTTCATCGTGCACAAAAGCGACATTATTATTTTACAAAGGGTACGAAGGTAAGATTTAAAATGATATATTATAATTAAAAATGAAATTTAGTTCATAAATATCATTTATATTCATTAAATAAATCATTAAATCAATCTTTTATATGCGGTGGTGGAAACAATTACATCAGTTTGTGAGGTGGTAGTTCGTCGTACACATGATTGATTGTTTCGTTTCCCATTTTATGGAAGAGAAGATGGATATAGGTTATGATATTAATATAAAGAAATATAATTAAATATTATAAACTGATTTTATTATATAATAGAATTTTAATATTATTAAAAGTATTCCAAAGAAGAAATAAAATTAAAATTCTTGATTAAGAACAATATATCTTTTTCAGAGAACCGCATTATATTTATAATGAAAGCCCTCATTAAAGGGTTTCATCATCAATATAATTCCTCTAGAACATGGGTATATAATAAATGATGATATTTTGGTAGGTATTTTTAGAACCAAAAGGCTTTTTATATGTGAAAAAGAGAGGAGAGGGGTTCCCTTTTATAAGTGGGGGAGAGGACACACTTGGAATTTTTGAAAATAAAACAATATACCCATGTTTTAAACATAAAAAATAGCTCAAAATTCAGAATTATAGAACCTTAGTTTATAATGATTTCAATATGGATATAAAATATTAATTTTACAATATTTTAGGTCATTTTAATTTTTATCTATTTAGGTTAAACCACGATAAACACATTTTAACCTTAATTATGGTAATTAATTTTTACTATTTTACTATTCATTATGACCAAATATTAAGTTTAAATTATCATATAATATTAATTTTTATTATTTAAAATATTTATTCCATTTTATAAACTTAATTAATATAATTTAAATTATTTAATTTAAAATTAAAAATTCAGACGCGAAGAAACAATTGTTTTCTAAGAAAAGTTTTTATAAGTATAAAAACACTTTTTCCAAATTTTCACATAAAATTGATTCCAATGACCCAAATTATATTAATGATAATATAATAGATCTATTTTTACTTTTAAAATGATCTTAAATCAAAAAATGAGATGAAAATTGTTTAAATACAAATAATTTTTTTTAATAAAAAACCAATATTTTTCACATTTTATCGAAAAATTAATCTTTTCATAAAATTATAAAAAAAAATATCTAGTTTAATTTTTAAATATTTTTTTCAATAATGAAATTTTTTTCTTCTAATATATTTTCTATATTGTAAAAATAATACTTTTATAATTTTTTTAGAAAAATAAAAAATAATAATTTTTGAAAAAATTATATTCTCTAAGCATATAAATAATATTAGAAATATTAAGTTGATTTTTTAAATATATAATATTTATCTAAAAAATAATAACTAATTATAAAAATATGGTTATTCATATTCATTCCTCTATGTTTAAGGGATCGGTTAAAATGGTCATGTTTAAGATAATAATTTAATTACTATATTATGGTTCATTAAAATTAGTTGTGGCGTATAAGGCATGCTATCGACGAAATTAAATTTATTTGGAAAAATTGTTTCATAAAATTTCAGGGTGATACATTATAAAAACCTTAAAATGAAATATTCTATAGAAATTACATCAGTTTCACACAAATAACCAGAGATACATCTACCTCATCATATCGTCTAGTCCACCCATATCTTCTTTAAGTAGGTAGTTTCATCAAAAAATATTGACCACATGAGTGGTATTGTTTCATTGAACATTCTATCTATGATCCAACATTTATATTTCTTTTTCATTATATGAAATATCATGATTCATCAATATAATATATATATTCATCATATGATAAGGATTAGTCATGCACTCTCTCAAGATAGATATAGGGAATACATCAAGGATTTCAGAGAGGTTTGACGGAAGAGCCAAGTGACAATAAACCTTACCTACTCGATCAAGAATATATAAAGGGAAAACATACCTAGGATTAGATTTAAATTAGTCCAAAATATCATAATATTATTCAATAGATAAATTCATATAAAAACCTTCTCACCAAATTCAAACTCCAGATCACGTCAGTGATGTTTAGCCTAACATTTTTCCAACTTTTTGCTACACCTTAGGTGTTGCTGGATTTATCTAAACTTATCTATAATATCATAATAAAATATATAACCTAATATATTTCCTTCTAAACCCTCATCCCATCACATTATGTTTCTACTCTACTTTCCATAGTGTCCTTCATAAGGATTAATTTGATTTCTTTAGTGATTCTATTTATTTAAGAAAACTCAACTAGAGGAAGGTGTTGGTCCCAGCCAACATTAAAATATATAAAACATATAATAGTATATATTATAGGGTTTGAACTATTATCTCAGAAAGACCATCAATGTGATGATGATACAAAGTGATAAACTCAACTCTATATCAAATCATTGTTAAAACATTACTAGAACACTAAGGTAATCCACATGATCCTGATTAGATACAATATAAATTGGAACTCCCTAAAACCTTAAAACTTATTTAATGTATATTATATAAATATTATCAAGATAAAAATCATATATGATTTTAATGTAGTATTGTAACATCATATGGTGGTCAACTATAACCCATATATATGTTTTCTCTTTGTATGTTTTGGGGTTTGTGAAAACAAAACCCATGGTGATGTTTTCCCATATCCATTATAGTATGGTAATATTTAAAATATCCCATTAGATTATCTCATCTGTAACATTCTATAACACCAAGAATTGAGATACAAAATCTGTGATATATCACTTTATGTTGTCCTGCCAGAAATAATTTATCATGTCTCTATACATCTTTATACACCTAGGATGGATAAAGATTAAATAACTATGAGCCTCCTATAATAAATCCTTCTTCAAATATGGTATGTATGGAACACATACAATGTTCTTAAACATTATCATTCCATCATAATTAATGTAAATTTATGGATTATTTAGAACCATCTTTTATATCTCTACATATTTGTCCCTCTCCTCCTTAATGTTCACATGAATTGAAGGTTGAACACTCAATTGAGAAATGAAATATTTCTAACCTTCATCAAATATTTCTATATCCATCCTTTCAAAATCTATAAATAGTTGATCTATTTAATATTTATTGTGGATTATCTAAAAATATTCTTTTGACTTAAACCATTATCCACCTTTTTATTTTTCTCAAGGTGGTAATGTATTAATCCATTATAATATTTAGTTAAGTACAACCATATTATCTAGTGTATATTCAAATCCATATTTGTGAAAATATACCTTAAACTATCTTGATCAGAATAAATATGAGACCTTTCTTTATATAGATAATTCCTCTCTATATTTAATGAGACAATTACAAAAAATAACTACAAATCATGATTTTGGTAATTTCTAACATGAACCTTCAATGTTATTATGGAATAACCTATCATTGTATCATTCTATATGATAACACATCCCAATATCTTATTCAATGCATCACTATAGATTATTAAGCCTTCTCTACTATATGGTAATGTATGCACAGATGCACTAACTAATATTATCTTTCATGTATTGAAATTTTCCTCATATTCATGGATCCGAAGAAACATTGATAACTTCTGAGTTAACTTTTTTAGTGGGATCGGATGACTATGAAAACATTTCAACAATGCGTCGATAATTTCTTGCCAAACCTAAAAAACTATGGATCTCATTTAATGTGTTTATATTAGTCCAACATTAAATAACTTTGGTCTTTTAGGGTCTACCTATATACCCTCACTAAATATTATATGACCCAAAATAAATCCATTTATGTCCAAAATTCACACATTATATATTTTTTATAGAGTTTCTATGTCCTTAGGGTCTTCAAAAAAATCTCAATTTATCCTCATTCTTTTATTGTATCTCTTAATATATAATAATATCATTTATTATGACAACAAAAATGTAATCAATATGGGATAGTGTTTACTTATTCTTGATTTTGATCTCGTTCATTTCTCAATAATCAATCTAGAGTCACATTGATACATATTTATTATTCTAAAAAAAATAGGTTCAACCCAAGGTGAAAAAATTTTATGAATAAATCCCCTATCATGATTCTCCAAGTATTGCTTCTTGGATTCCTACAACTCAATCAGGTCCATTCTATATGAAGTATTTGAAATATGTGTGGCGCCAGGTATGAGTTCTATTGAGAATTCAACTTCACAATTTAGTGGAATACAAGGAAAATATTCTGGAATGATATTAAATAACCCCACATAATAGACATATCATCGATTTTTAGTTTTTCCTTAACAACCATTGATAAAAACCTATTTTAAATGGGAATCAAGACCCATACAATATATTGGATTTCCATTAGAAGTTCTATTTTATCATCACATTGAAATATGATAATAGGTTGATTTGTAAAATCAAACATGACTTACCATAATCATCAATTTTTGTTGGTTTTATGTAGATAAATCTAATACATGCCTAAGACAACATCAAATTATGCTAGGGAGAGAATAACAGGATTTTTAGGATGCACATTCTCACAGAATTCAACCTAATAAGATCCATTGACTTCATATGTGGTAATCATAAAATTAAGTGGTTTCACTACTAATTGAGTATCTAATCCTTGAGGATAATAATTAACAGTCCTAAATACCTTTCATGATATAAGACAATTTATATAAATAATCTCAAATCAGATACTTTGATATTTGAACATAATTTTCAACACCCCCAAATTCATTGTTTTACCTTAATTCCCATTGTAAAACAAACATATTTAGTATGACCACCCGGAATATTTGATTAGAATAATAAATCCATCATATGATGTCTAAATCATGACACCTTGTTTTCAATCTATGACACCTTAGGTTTAACCTTTGTCGTTCATGTTCATTGTAAATTAAAATCCATCATAAGGGTTCATAATTAGATTCTGAATTTCTAAAGTATATCCTCCAAGAGTGTTAAACTAGGTGTGCAGCAAGGCTTGTTTTCATGTACTATGTAACGATCGAGCCAAAGCGCAATGAACCCTTTTAATAGTTATTACCCCAATGTAAAGATATTCTAGATAAACATTCAATTGTAGTATCTGGATAGGGATGTAAATTGATGGAAAAAAACTCTCTATCCTAAACTAGATTTCTAGGATTTTTTTTAGTTTAAATTACTCTTTGACTTATCCATATGGTTCTCACTAAATTTATCTCATACTTGTTTCCAAAGGTTAACTAAACATTTATGTGATGAAGTTGAAACTAGTAAAATGTATCATATAATTGGAAAAAATGAGGAACATAGCTTATATATGTATCTAATTTTAAAATATTTGACCAGACTCGTCATAGAGCCTGAACAGTGTTACAGATTTGAAGTTATGGATGCTTGAAGTTAGACTGCCGAAAAAGCCATGCCAAGGATGTTTTGGGGAATGCATGTCTGGGCACAAAACTTTCCAAAACATTATATAGAAATATTTAATTATCATAGAACTATGTTTTGTGTGAAATATGATTAGAGGTTCCACAAAGTCCTCTCAGTCCCAACGCGCACCAAAGTTCTGTTCAACCAAGAAATCATCATTGTGTGAAAAAACTGGAATCTTACACACCAAAATCATCATGCAGCCATATTGTGCAGCAACGATATTTTCAAAATAGATATGTTATGTTTATTTGAATTATGTACTCTAAATTCAAAGGTATTTTCACACAAATCCATATAATTTCATTCCAAACACATTCTTGCAAGATAGTGCCCAAAATTGAAGGCACCATCAATGTTGAGTGACACAGTAAAGACCCCTATAAATAAAGAATTGAACCATCATTAAAGATAGTACCTTTGGAGAGATATATCATGTGTGAAAATATAAGTTGTGAACTATGTGCACCCCCCCCCCAGTCCTGATGTTGGACGCAATTACCTAGGCCAAACCAATCAAGTTGGGGGATTTTTGAATGACGTTTGTGTGAAACGTTTTCATGGGGAACACAATTTAATGCAATGTATAATCTTTTTTGTAATTATATTTTTCATGAAACCCATAGTTTCATAAAATAGGGTTTTAAAATTCTTATTGGTAGGCCATGCCTCGTGTGAACTCTCTTCTACTGAAAAAAATGCATAGTTTCAGAGAAAAATGCCGAGGTATCCATTCTTCCGCACAAAAGTAAAGACATGCCAATTCCTACATGAAATAATACCAATATTTCAATTCCTGTGAGCAATAGTTCTGAGCTTCCTATTATTTCATTCAGCAGCATCTATATGTATACCAACTGGTCCATTCGCTGGGGGTTATTCCCCCTTACCCCCACTTGGGATCATTGTCAGGATTTAATACTAGGTCTTTTTCCCAGTACCCTCACAACCATCATTGAACCTTATGAAAATTAGAGATTCATAGAGTGATGTTTTTAGGACAGGTTGGGGATATTTTATTTTACAACCTTCTGTGGCCCCAACATTCTCCCCCTATAATACCATGATTCAAGATGCTTTCCACACTCCCTAAAACACCTTGAATTAACTAACTCCTCTTATTCCATTTCTTATGCCACAAGTTGATATTCTCATCTTGGATTCCTTAAGTACCATTAGTCGAAATATTCTTAAAGTAACATTTGAAACCATGTCACCTAACTCCTACGCTAGGTTAAACTAGAAGGGGCCACCATCACTTCTGTCCCACATCAACCATTTCTAGAAATCTTCCACTATTTAGTCCTCACTACACGACATTAAACTATATTTTCCACTATTATTCAATATTATGATTCTTTCTTTTTCAAAAATAAAATTTATCATGTAATGATCATGTGATGGCCAAAAAAAACCCATTATGGTCCACCTCATCAAGTATAAGCCCCAGTTATATACCTCAACCCATCATTTAGTTGATATTCCCCAATGAACCAACATGAGATTAATGAACGGGAATCCTAGGAGTGAAAACCCACATGTATCCATGGTACTTTCAAGAAGTACCCATGGGAAGCTCAATACATAATCTTAACACACAACATCCTTCCACATTACATTAATGTATAATCTTTCCCCATGAAATTAAAATGGGATTCGCTCATAACTTGACACGAGGATGACAGATAGGGTAGATTCCATGAATAATCCCCACATATCAAGTCCTTTCACATAATGTTAAACTATAATCTTACCACATTAAATGAACATATGATTCCCTCATTACCTAACATGATGAAGAAATAATGGTTAGCTACTATGAATAATCCTACCACACCACATCCTTTTACATGATGTTAATCGGTAATCTTACCCCATGAAATGGACATTTTATTCCCTCATGACCTAACATGAGTAAGGAAAAATGGTAAGCTCCAATTCATAATCCCAATAAAAATCATTTCTACACCATGTGGTACTTTTCCATCTCAATATGTAATCTCCACACCATTGAAACAAACATAAATCCTCTTTTTAAGGGAATATTTTATGAGTAACCTCCACACTAACTCTTTTAGATGATCGGTTAGAGACATAAGTGGCCTTAACCCAGGATGTTAAACTACATGGATCAGTCATGTCACACAACCTCAAACTATTTCATTAAACAACATAGGTTTTGATCCCTATTTTTTAAATAGTGTTTGGAGGACTCCCCTAAGAGATTCAATCCAGACAGATGGTAAACTTATATTCTCCATCTTAGGCACACACCTTCTTCATCCACCTCCATGGGGAATTATGATTAATTGGTCACCAAAGATTTAATTATATATACATTTTAAACCATATTTTTATAATCTTGTTAATAATATTTATTCCCACCATTCAAGGGACTATGTGATAGTTGTCATGTTAAATAATAATATTAATAGTATATTTGTATCTTATAAGACTGAGCCTTGGTGTAACACGAGTTATAGAAGAAAATCAATGTTATGTGAAATTAAAGAAAATAATGGCATTTAATATAATGAAAACTACACTATAAATTTTATGTTACTCATGCTTTCAAAGAATATAAATTATTTTGGAAGAATATATTTCTTAAAATCTAAAGATGTTACATCCTACCCCCCTTAAAATGAATTTCTCCCTCAAAATAAGTTTTTATTATCAAAGGATTAAAATTTTTAAAATTAAATTACTGAAACCCACATAGGAATTTTTTTAATAAAAATCATTTTAAAAAGTGGATGCTGGAAACATAAAGGTAAACAGAAGTTACACATATCTAGGATTCGACAAGAGGAGAACATCGAGGGAGTGGAGGGAAAGTATAAATAACTATATAGAGTAATTTATGTAATTGATAAAACACAAGTTAATGGTCATTGTAAAGTTAATTTCCTAAAAAAATATATCCTTTATTATAGAAAATTCAATCGGTTCATCAAAATTGAAGGTATTATGATATTACTTTTTTTAAGATCCTTTTCTCTGGGTTAAATAATTCTCATACAATTTATACCAAGAGAAAAAAATGTAAATATAATTTTTTTATTACAATAATTTTATACATTAATCAATTTCCTCCAAAATATCATATTTTTCTCTAAACTATGAATCTTAAAGATGAATTTTTTATTCCTAAAGCACTAAAATGAACTTTTAAAGACTACATAACCATAAAAGGATTAGTCAATCTATTCCACCTATCTTTCAATATTTACCAAAACCAAAATGGTTATAGTGTATTAGGATAATTACCTATGTTATTGATTATTAATATGATACATTAATCTTAAAGATTAATTCCCAAATTTCAAACCAATCCATTCCATAAAAAAACTATCCTAAATATTCATTAGAAATTTCATGACTGTGTTTGAAACCTAAATATTAGAATTATTCGATCATATATTATTCAAATATAAATAAACCATTATTCCACAAATAAAATACCATATGTTTTCTAAATAAACATAATATATACCTTAAAAAGAATCATACTAACTAGGACATCATGTAATCTAGTGGTAGTAATGAAACATTTATCATCATTATGACATGGGTTGAACCCCCATCGCCTAGCCAGATGTGACAAGTTTTCACCTTGGATACAATTTCTCCCCAATTTTTTATTTAATCCTAAAAAAAATTCTACCCGAAAAAACATTATTTTGATACTGGGGGTTACAAATACACTAACCAAAAAATTGTCTCCAAAAAATTTTCATTAATCACTTTAAGATCCCATCACCTAAAAGATAATTGGGGATTCTAAGACATTTATCTTTTGATTATCCTTAACATTATATACATATAAATGTATCCAAAAATTATAAGGAAACCTTACATGAAAAAATAATAGTCTCTGAATTTATCTAAATAAACCTTTGATGCCAACAATAATATACTAGGACTTGCACTCCCAGATCAGGTGCTAAAATCTATAACCTTACATCCTTGTCTTTTATTTTTATAATTATGACCCAAATTTTTCATCTAAACCTTAAAATAATCAAAAGGAAAACATTTTTCACATAAATTATGTATGTACTTTTAGTTTTTGAGTTTTGGATAATTAGTACAAATTTATACATAAACAATTCACATAACATTACATGAACCTTTATTTAATTTTAATAAGATTATCTTATTTCAAATTAGGTCATCAAAATCTTCATTATGAAATCCACTATATACATAACTCATTCAACATCATTCTATAAAACAAGGGGAAAATAATGGATAAGAAGTTCGATCTTGGTTTATTAGTAAGGTTAAACATAGTCATTAACAATTTAACATCAACAATGTGCATAAGAGTTCATAGGGGTGTGATCAAATATTAAAGATGCATGACAAAATCATAAATGAACTCATACCCATCAATACCTGGATCATAGAATATTAAAACATGGAAAATTAAGTAGTCAATATAATAAATAATCATGATCCATGTAATATAAATATCGATAAAAAATTATAAGCCCAAAATAATAAATTAAAAAGTCTTTTCGTATCTTAGAGAATCACATTCATATAAACCTTTATAAACCCTTTAAAATAACATTCAATTAGAATAAACATATAGTTTACTTCCCACATTATCATTACCATATACATTATATATCTATAATCGGGATCACCAATCTTGTAAGTTATATTGGGCTCGCCAATTTTCAATGAGCTATAATGGGTTCAACCCTTTATATAAGCCATATTAGGCTCACTTGTGAGCTCTAATAGAGCTTAGCCCTTTGAATAAGATGTATCGGGCTCACCCATTTCATTTATTCTCTATTATAATTTCATTAATAATATAAATTCATCATTAAACTCATATAAACAAACATTAATCAATTATAACATGATCAACACGTGGAAAACAAATGGGTTTAGTGTTAATATGTTAAAAACAAAATTAATATTTGGAGAAGAAATAGGATTAATAACAACATGAAACATCGTTAACCCATTGAAAATATAGGGGTTCTATTTCAATCTTACTAAAACATTGTTATCTTGATGAAATGAAATGGGTTATATAAAAATCTCTTAGAAATAAGATTTACTCATTGAAAAAAAATAGGTTCTTTAACAATCTCTATAAAAAATAAACCATCCAAATAAAGAATTATGATGATATAAATATAATATGTACCTATTTTTGGATTAGCAATAACATGGTTTTTTGACATTTTTGAATGGAAACCACTTTAAAATATCATTCGAAATATTCTTGAGGAAAATAATCTTTAATCATTCCAAAGTATCTCATACAACTTCAAAACATTTGAATCATAATAAACTTAAAGGAATAACATTAAATGAAGCTTATAATATCACAAGAATAATTAGAGTCATGATATATCCAGTCAAAGGAGAAGTATATGTACCATATACAATAATATAGGTGTATAACATAACAAATATCTCAAAGATAGAAAATTTTGACAAAGGTCCTTTACTGCTATAGTAACATTGAAACTATAAACCCTGTGAATGGGAGATCCTATATTTGATATTTAAACCCCCATAAAAGTAAGTATAATAATCATAATATTCATTAATTGGTATTATATACCCCACACAATAAAATAAGTGGTGAATATTGAATATATCTCATAAAAATAAAAGTGAGACGAGAAAAACCCTTACTACATGAGTTACTTTTGAATCATGAGATCTATGAAAGAATAACATAAATTGAAACATTTAATGTAATTAAATAAATAAAATTAATTATATTACATTTAATAGGGATATATATATGACATATACAATTATTTGTGCTCATAATAACACATAAGTCTTAAAGGAATGTAAATTGAGATGAAACCCCACACTGTGAGTCTGATTTTCCATGCTTATTCTTTATCTTCCTAAATAATAAAATTATGTAAATTATTTAATTTATTTAGAAACTTTAACATGTTTGTTAATAATTTTTTTCACTTATAAAATATAAATATAATAATATAATTAATTAGCTTTAAGTTGGATGTTTTGACCATTTCATCTTATGTGTCAAAACATGCTTTGGTAGGTTAAATTAGGTCAATGAGGTCATTATTTAATCATATCAAGAATAATAATATTTAAATAAGTATCATATTTATATATAAATTATTCTTGGATAACCAATCATGGATTATTTTTATGAAAAATTACCCAATCCTACAACCATAGAGACGATAGGTTGTATGTACACATGAGTAATGTTCCCACTTTTCTATGATCATTAAGGAAAAAGGGTTAGTAAAATTTATCTTTCTAGAGTTATAAATATGTCTTAGATACCATGTTATATAATTATACGTAGTAATATATATCATTATTTTGATGTGGTATTGAGAAAAGAATAATTACATTGCTTTGAGGAGGCAGTAGTCCACACATCCACAAACGACGTCATTACATTTTCTGTGGGTGAAAAGGTAAGAAAGAAAGTGATATATTATATTTTCATAAGTTTATTTATATAATTAATATCATAGATATTTCATTTATGACACATATTGTTATTAAACCCATATTTAATACATTCCAGGTAAAGCGTGAATAAATCACATCTCTGTAAGGAGGCAGTTGTCCAGATTTCCATAAATGATATTATCGTATTCCCAAAAAATGGGATGCATGATTTTTTGTGTTAAATTATAATTAAAAATAATAAATAAATCATAAAAATAATATAAAAAAATTCATCATAATTCCATGGCATGATAGGTGGTAAAGGAAAAATGAATTACATCGTTTTGTGAGGCGGTAGACAGTCGTACACACGAATGGTAATTTTTTACCCATTTGATAGGTGTGTGTGTCGGTGTAGGTGAAAACCTTTGCATAATAGAATCTTATGATATTGAATATACTGAGTTTATTATATAATTATGACATTCAAATAATTCAATGGGTGGATAATTTAATAAAATAGAAGTGCTTGTTGGAGAACATTATCTCTTCTTCGTGTAACTCCTTTTGGATTGCACCAAAGGACTTCCTTGGATTGTTTTATAACCAAAGTGATTATTATAGTATTATATGAGGTATGTTTTGATTTTATTTTGGTAGGTTTTAGTTGATCCAATTTTATGGAGATTTGTGATGGAATTGGGATAGGTGGTGACCTTTTATAAGTGAGGGAGAGGACACACTTGGTATTATTGAAATAAATGTTAGGTTTACCAAAATTTCCACCTAGAAATAGGCTCTAAAAAATATATATATCATATAGTGTATATGTTCTAAATAGGTAAATAAATTAGGTTTTTTAAAAGTCTACATATCATTGTTTCCCTTAAGTTTAAAATTTAACATCTATGTAAACTTGTTTTTACCTTAATAAATGTAATTAGTTTTTAATATTTTCACTAATATTTTTGGTAATAAAATTGTTTTACATCAATATAAATTATAAATTATGAAGATGAAAAATATTTAATCCATTTTTCCAAATTAAAATCACCTATGTTTCATAATTTAATTTAAAATTAATCATGTAGAAGGGATAAAACAGCGAATTTTTTAAGTAAACAAGTTCTGATGCTTGAAATGGTTTTATATCCAATATCCATGTGAAATAGATTCCAATGAACTAAATTGGATATATTGGTATATTATTAAACTAATAATACTTTACAAAAAACATAATATAATTTATCTATATAAATAAATTAGACAAAAATGATGTTTTCAATTATAATTTTATGTTTTTCACTATTCATTAAAAAAATAACCCTTCTTAGAAAAATAAAAAAAACTTCCCACAAGGTAAATTTTGATATTTATATTTTGAAAAATTAAGATTATTTATAAATTTAAAAATTCAAAAAAATTCAAAATTTTGTTCTAAAACAAGTGTGCTATTAAAAGGTGGAAAATTTTTCTTTTTTAAAAAAATATATGTTTTTAAGCTTAAAATTGGATTCCTTATTATCCCAAGCCAATTGAACTTGTTGGATTAACTTAAAAACTATGATTTAATATATAAAATATAAATTTTACTAATATATTTGATTAATATTGTTTAATTGAAATTATTACGATAAAAATTTCATTCTCTTCATAAAAATATTTGTCCATAAAAACACATCCTTTGTATTCATTTGATTTTTATATTAATTTATATTTAATTAATCAGCAAATATTTAATTATATATACATTTATAAACCATATTTTCATAATTTATTCAAAAATATTTATTCCCACAATTCCAATGGTTAAGTGATAACTGTCAAGCTAAATAATAATATTAACTGTAATTTGTTATCTGGTATGACTCGACCTTTTATGTAACACATGTTATAGAGGAAACAAGATGTTACATGGAATGCAAGATAAACTTGGTGTTACATAGAATGAAAGATAAATTATTAATTTTGTGTAACTAAATCTATTAAAGAATTTAAATTAATTTTTAAGAAGATATTTTTTTAAATATAGGGAAATTATAATTAGAATTTCATCCATTTACACATCACTAATATATTATATTTATCTATAAATTTAACAGGAAACAATAATTCAACCAAATTGTATTACTTTTAATATTTCTGAAATAATATTTTTTATTTTTTTATTAATTGAATAAATATTGTGTTAGTGTTTCATAAGAATTTAAGCTAATTAACCATTATATAAAAAGAAGAAATAAATTACCAAAATGAAAATAAATTAATTAAGTTTAAAATAATTTTTTATATACTTTCATAACAGATTGTTATCTTACAAACATAAAAATGAATTAAAAAGTAAGGGAGGTAAATTTTAGAATATTCTTTACTTAAAATAATTTAAATGGCATTAATAAGGTCAAATAGATCTAAAATTCTATATATTAGAATTTGGGATGTCTATGTCCGAATCTCTCATATCAAATTAAATAAACTAAAAGTTTTAGTTGATTTTTAATTCGTTGTCACATTATTTTGAACTTTAATTACCTGATTTACCTTCTACAGATATGATAAATTTTACCATGGATACTATTCATAATGATGAAAAATAAAAGGAACATAATTACCAAATTTAGGACAACTGATTAAAAATATGTAATGATTTTTTAAAAATTCAATTTCAATGAGAGAAAAGAATTAATTTTAAATGAAAAACACAAATCGTAGTGAAAAATAGTTTTTCAAAAAAAATAATTATAATGTATAAAAATGGTTTTATACCAAATTCAAACATGAAATTGAATCTAATAAACTTAATTGGGTTATTGAGAATATAATAGAACTAATATTACATTGAATCCATTTCAAAATAAAATGAAACCTTTTAAATTCGTGAAACAAAAATACAATTTTCAAAAAAAATCATTATTTTTCACTATTAACTTGAAAATTAATATTCTCCAAAAATATCCTAAAAATTCAATATAAGATAATTTTGGTCAGATTATTTTAAAAAAAATTTATTTTTATCAAATAAATTTCTATAAATTAATTATTATACTCCCACACATGTAGAAATAAAAACCATTTTGAAGAATAAAATTTCAATATGTAAAATTGAGTAAATATTTACTAATAATTAATAAGCATATGTAACACCCAATGATTTTTAAATCTAACCAGGTTTTATAGAATATTGAACATTCAACACTTATATTAAAAAATCATTGTATATTATAAAAATATTAGTATTTAAACATAATAATCATAACTTGACCATTTTAATTGGAAATATGAATCATAATAACCATAAATTGAAAAGTTCCTACAATTTTTTTATATAATATAAATTTATTTATTAATTCATAAAAATATAATTACTAAAATTTTAGCAAAGTAATTTTATGTACAAAAATATGTTCTCCTAACAAATGATTTTTATTGCTTTTGTGAGAATCTATTATAATAAATATTTTTGAAAAATTAGAAACAGTATTTTATAAAATGAAAATAATTTTTTAAATTATAATATAAATATTAAATAATGGGTAAATTTTGGTATTTTTTAGAAAATATCTATTTTTCAATGAATATTGAAAATATAAGTCATTGTAAAACCATCATTTCATTCAATAAATTAAGTAATTTAAAATTATAAATATTAATTTATTTTTATTTCAGTGTAACATCAATATTTTTTAGTTATATTTAATCTAATTTATGATTTTCTAATTATCATTATAATTTATTTAATTATAAGTTTAGTTTTAGACCCAAATGTAATTCTTTCTAAAACCCATTTTAAAGTGAATAATGTTATCTATTTTACATACATAAAACAACCACTAATTATTAATTTCATAAATTAAATTTATAGATTGTAGATCAATACATATTAATTTAAATTCATTTAATTTTGATTAATTTTCATATCATTTATATAAGATCATCTTATTCTTAAAAAATACATTTCATGAAAACCCATTATTTCAACATGTTTGCAGGTTTAATTTTTAAATTAAATTATACTAATTTTGTGAATTTAATTTTATAAAATAGATTCAATATTTGGAATAATGTTAATTAATATTATATAAAGGGTTTGACTTAAATTTTTTCATAATGAATAGTAAGAATAGTAAAAAACATATTACCATAGTTAATGTTAAAATTGGCATACCAAGGGTTAAACTAAAGAGGTAAATAGGATGAAATATTTGAAAAATGTTTACTTTTAAATGGTTGAGTTTTAAATTTGAAATATATCCCATCCTTACTGATATTAGTTAATTTTTCAGGAACTTTTCTTGAGATTGACATCCCATAATTTAATAGTTTTAAGTATTTACAAAAATGTCACTCCTCATTAATTATAAAATATCACCACTCCCCTCACTTATTCAAACCTATCAAGCCATATGGCTCAAAAAACCCAAAAAAAATAACACCTCATCATCCTTATACACATTAAATATCTCATGTTCTTCCCAAAATACCAACCCGGTGGTCCTTAATAAGAGATCGGAAGGAGGTTCTTATAAGTGAATGTAATCATGTTCCCTGAGATCATTGTTTTTCATCCTTATTTTTCCACAAAAAATTATTTATTAATAATTAAAATATAATAAAACCAGTATATTCAATATAATAATATGTTATTTAGTTTATTTTATAATATCCATCAATCTCCTCTTTCATTAAATGGGAAACGAAACCATCGTTCATGTGTATGGAGAACTACCGCCTCACGAACATATGTAATTCATTTTCTAACATAACCTATCATAAATTTTCATGATGATGTATCTAATTTATATACATTATAATCATTAAATATTAATAATTCTATAAAATTAACATATCATATACCTTCTTTACTTATTATCCATTAAATGATGATAACATTGTTCATGTGTACGGAGGACTACTGGCTTGTGATGTGATTGATTGATTTTTTATTATTAAAAAATGGATGGTATAAGTAAGTATATATAAATAAATAATATTATATTTATAATATAACTATAATTTTTTAAATATAAAATAAAATTTACTTCCTTTCCATTATTATCATTGAAAAATGGAAACGTTACCCATTCATGTGTATGAACTACCATCTCCATGATTATAACATAGTTTGTCTTTCATATCCATATTAAATTGTTGGTTTTATATGTAAAATTTATGTATAAAAATGGTTATTATTTCATTTTTATTATTAATTATGTGAGATAATAATTACTCTTTTTACTAGGTTCATCACACTGATTATTTTTTGAATTTATAAACTAAATATCCTCAAAACACTCGATATAGACATAACTAATTATGTTATTAATTATCTAATTAAATTTCAAGAAATCAAATGGTTTAATTATTTTTTGATTAAATATAGAAAATTATATTAAATAAAAAAATTATATACTTTTATTATATATCATTTAAATGATATACATGACATGTCTAGACTTAAGGTAAGGGTTTTCATCTCGAAATTTAATTATTTGAGACACATGTTCTTTTATACACATAATTTAGTTTTTATAGTGTATATAATAGACCACTAAATATTATTTCAAGAATATGTTATAATTAATTTCATTTTATGTGACAAATAAGTTACCTCATTCATCGGGGTTTTGATTCAAAAGTTACTAAGGCGATAAGGGTTTATGCATAAATATCATTTTATTTGGAATTTTTTATGCCTTAATTTATATTAAAGTATATTATTTGATCATTTTCTATTAAAAACATTTTATTTTATTGTTTTATGTTTATTCAGTAATATTTAATATAATAGTACCATTTTTTTACCTTTTCTATTTTAAATTATTGACTAAATGTTTTTAAGGAAGATCAACATTATTTATCTCTTTATTCAAACACTCTTTCCCTTCCATGTCAATGTTTTCTTTAAAATGATTTCAAAACAATTGTCTCAATAATATTCTATAATTGTTTAAATTGAATTTTAAACATGTATACTATTTTATAAAATGGTTTAAATGAAATCTTCTTGTCATTTTCTGAATGAGATACTTTTTGTTTTTTTAACTAAATTTTAAAAGAATGTTTTATTAATTTATAATTCATGTATATAATTACCCTACTTGAAAACCATTATTTTATTAGAAGATTTCATTATAAATTTCCAAGTTTAGTTTTTAAATAAAATTATTTCCCCAATATATTTGAAATTTCTATTTTTAGAAAAGTGATTTTTAAATTGTAAAGGTTATTTTACTTAATATTGTATTTAATATTATTAAAAGGTTTTTTATTCAAAAATGAAAATAAAATCTAATGTTATAGAATAATTATAAATTATATATATATATATGTCTTCTAAATATATAAATATATCAATTTACATTATATTTATGTGTTAATATAGTCATTTTGATCATTTCTCAAATTTATCGCATAAGAAATCTATTTTCATTATGATGTGATGAAATTTATATAATACATTTTTTCCATGGGTAATTATTTTGTTTATGAATTATTATTGGATTCTTTATGGGGCACACATATTTATTAATACAAAATTAAATTGATGGGTGGATATGGAATAATATGACATTCTAATGAATTGGGTAATGTTTTTGTCCCATGATACATCATGTATCGGATTATGGAGTGAACCTAATCCTTTATGCGGCTCTTTACACCATGTGATGTTTTCCCAATTGTTATCATTGACATATCTATATATAATATTTTATGTTTCTATCACTTTTTTATGACCATATGATCTTATTATACCATGTTCCTTACATTATTAAACCATTTTATTACTCATGTTCTTTCTATTTTATAATATCAGGTTATACCATTGACTCACATGTTAAGTGTCCTTACAAAATTTATTCCCTTACTAGGTTTTTTAGCTCACCAAATTTTGTCTATGTATTTCCATGTTTTTTTAAATTAATTATGATATAAAATGGACATAGGATCACATTGTGGTTAAAAAATAATTTTATTTTATTTTATTTTCACGTTGATTTACTATAAACCTAGTCATCCAAATACACTTGGCCTCACGATCTTTGGGTTGTAAGTAATGGATGTTTATATTAAAAATAATTAATTAATATATGTAAAATTATTGGGTCTCTATATATTGTATCAAATAATGGTCATATTATTTTTGGGTGTTACTATTAGAAAACTCGGGGAAAATAATTTGGTATAAGATTAAATATATGAAAACATAAATATTTTGTTTAATTATAGAGTAAGTGGTTTCAATGAAAATAAATATCTTCCTTGATATAAAAAAACGGGAAGTAAATCAAGCACATTTTTAATATGGGGTAATATCCCAAAAAAGGTTGAATTTAATTATACTCGATCATCACCTAGTGCAAAACAACAGGCCTTACTGCACACCTTGTTTGACACTCCTGGTGGATGTGTTTTGGAAATTCACAAACTCTTTATGAACCAAAATTAAGGACTTGAACAAATTATTGTGTCAAAAACCTAATATGAAATGTTACTAAGGATAACATTGATTGAAACATTGTGAATCATAAGTAAAGATATATTTATCATTTACAAGTTGCTACATATATATTTATAATTTTTACCTTTTTATTTTCATGTATTCGAATATTGTTTATATTATTATTTTTAATTAATTATGTTAAATAGGATAAAACATACTAGCAACCTATGTGATGGAAAATGTAATGATTTCCCTATTTAGATTCCTAAACTAATAGTAATAATAGTTATAAATCTCTTGATAATGAAAAAATATCTATCTTGTATTACATTTAATAATTTTAATATAGTTGAATTTCCAAACACATCAAAGAAGAGAGGGATGTATCTTATGGAAGCTTACATGTTAACGATGATAAAGAAAACAAGATTCAATTTTCTACTTGTAAAAAATTTAGGAAGAGAAAACATGGAAAAATAAATTAATGAATTAGAATGTTCATTATGTGTTGAAAATAAGGCCACAAATAAATTATTATTTAAAGAAAAATGAAGAGTCATGTTAGGAAGAAGGACAAAAATAAAGTTCATCCTAATACACCAAAAATAGGTCAATGTTTTAGATTCTAGGAAATTGGTCATTATACGAGTTAGTGAACTTATACAAGGATTAATCACTAATGTAATATGTTATGAAAATATTTTAAGGGGAATGATTGATGTGTTTAGGTATTGTAATGATAAATTAATGTTGCTGAGGTATTTTTATCAGCGATATTCTGGTTATAAGAATCATGAAACTTATCAGGATTGTTCAGCAGTAGATTTACGAAAGGATTTTCATGAATATTATGAATGGTAATATTGAACTAGTAATATTATTTATTGGTATGGTGATATTTTACTAGAAAACACATGATTGAGGAAAAGATAATCTATGATATGTTATTGATTATGAGTTAATTATAGTTAATTTAAATTGTTTTTTTGGAAAACAATGAGCAGGGAAGAAAGCCTTATAGGATGAAAAAGGATATTTGATGACTAATGCTATTTTCGATTTTTTTTCATTATATTCCTGAGAAATTTAATGGATCAAGTTGAATTATAATTTTGATTATCACTTATTTATCCATTGTTTTATAAAAAGGACAACCAGCAAGCTGTGAGACAACCTATCGCATCCGGCAAGGCTATAGGGCTTCAACCCACAACAGAAGGGAGAAAAGCATGCAGTGCCTACCACTAGACAATTTGATGTCTTGTTTAGTATTTTATTTTATTTTCATAAATTAATTTTTGGGTAAATAATATGTTTATTTTTTGAAATTTTTTTGAGATACATATATCCTTTAATTTTAACATAAAGGATTATTTGGGAAGACTGTTGTTATGTTTTTGAATATTTAACTTATAGAGAACGAGGTAACCATTGAGGATAAAAAAATAATCATTTTTGAGTTCATTAATGTTATATGGGATATGTGTATATTTATTTAATGAATGATCCATGTTAAACCTTTGGGTTTATTGTTTAATTTTGGAGATTATTTTATTTATATTCATTTTCGTTATTATATTACATTAACCTAACCATTTTTGTTTTAATAATCATATAAAAAATATATTATTACTATTTTATAGATCTAATGATATGTTAAAAGTTAATTTCCTTGATTTTGGAATAAAAAAGACATATTGAATATTCATTCCTTATAGTAAAAAGTAAATTTTTATGTGATTGAAGCACAACCAAAGGATAAAATTTGTTAATGAATTAAAGAAATATCAAGTAAGTATATTTTATGGTGTTCTCTATCTTGATAGTAAAAAAATAACATTACTAAAGGAAAATAATATTGAAAAAAATATCATATTATAATAATATTCAATAAATCAATGTTCTTTTAACTCATCATAGATTTATGGTTTTGGGGTGGTTAACGTTCTCTTGATCGCTCTCTTTATTATGATTGATGATCTATATCACTCTATATAATTATTTATTATTATATTACATTCCCATTTCATTCATCCCACAAATTTTATCTTAATTTGAAACCTATTTTTGTGTTATTATAGATCTCAATTTGATACCCCTTTCTATATTTAAAGAGGAAGTTTTGTAAATCCGTTTTTCAATGTGGGTTTTATAAAAAAATAATTTTACAATGTTAATCCAAGAATAAGATCAAATTTTTAGGATGAAATTTATTTAATGGTAGTATAATGAAACACTCAGGAGTCTTAAACTAACACTCTATTTGATAGCACATACAAACATACAACTCTTGGATTAAATGAACATCAGTATACTTTAAAATTATTATTTTTTAAACATCACCATTATAACCATGATGTTAAAATAAGTGGTATAATTTGGAAAAACCATATTTTGAAAATTATCTAAAAAGTTTTAATATAATATAATTTTATTGATTAATTCATGAAAAATAAGTACTTAAATTTTAGTCAATTCATTTTATTGTTTTAAAAAATAATTAAAATTCATTTTTATTTCTTTTGTCAGAAAATATTATAGTTAATTTTTTGAACTATTATAGATTTTATTTTAAAAATTTACCATTATTTTTTAAATAATAATATAAATATTATCTTAGGGTGGGATTTTGTGATTTTTCTAAAAATATAGATTATTCTTTGAATTGTAAAAAATTCATATTTTTCTAAAACTGACATTTCATTCAATAAATTAAGAAATGTAAAAGTACCATTATTTTTTTAATTTTATTTCAAAGTAACATATTTATTATTTAGTTATATTTAATCTAATTAATTATATTTATATGAATTTTAAACTATATTTTGGAATAAGTTTATTTTTAGGCTTAAAAATAATTTTTTTACGAATCATGTTTTAAAGTGCATAAAATTTCTCCATTTTAAGTAATTAAAATAACCCCTAATATGGAAAATCTTAAATTAAATTTACATAGTATACATCTATAAATATTAATTTAAATTAATTTAAATATTATTAACTATCATATAGTTAATGTAAGACCATCTTATTCTTGTAAAACACATTTCTAGAAAACCCATTTTTCAACACGTTTATAGGCATAATTTTAAATTATATTCTTCCCTTAAGGAAAATTTAATTTGATAAAAATAATTTCATATTTTTTATCATAATTATTTATATTTTTTAGTTGTTTCAATTTAAATTTTTTTTAATAATTAATGGTTAAATTAGTAAAAAACTTTGTTACCCCAGTTAATGCTAAAACCAGTTTAAGGAGGGTTAAACTAAATATGTTCCTGAAATAAAAAGTTTAAAAAATGTTTATTTTTTAATTTTGTAGGTTTTTCATGGAAATATAACCCATTATATACATTATTTATCTTGTTTTCAAAAACATTTTATGAGATTGATTTCCCATTATTGAGTTGTATTGGGTATTTAAAAGTTTGTCACTGCTCAATTATAAAATCATACCCACTCCCTTCACTTATTCACACCTATAGATCCATTTTTTTGATAAAAAATTTCCATAATATTTCCCAAAAATTCTTATACACATTATATACTGCCTTTTAGCCCTAAAATACCATCCTTAGGGTCCTTTAAAAGAGATCCAAATGAGGTTTTTCTAAGATATGTAATTATTTTCACTGAGCTCCTCAGGTTTATAGCTTTTTTTCAAACATCAATTATCTCATAAAAATTAAAATATAATAACACCTTTATATACTATAAATTTATATTTCATTTTTTATGTGATATTATTCATCTATATCCTCTAACATCAAATGGGTAAAAAATCATTGTTCGTGTATATGGAGGATTACTGCCTCGCGAACTGATGTAATTAGTTTTCTAGAATCACCTCTCATGAATGTTCATGATGATGGATTCACTATTTATCTGTGATATTCGTGATAAATTATTCATTAATTAAAATTAAATAGAATATATATTCCTACCCTACCACCCATAGAAAAATAATAACCTCAATAGAGTATATAGAAAACTACTTCATCGTGAAGCGATATGAATTTTCTTATTACTGTATATCAAGGACTGTATATATATGTTCATTTCAAGAAATAATATTATATTTATGATATAATTATAATTATATAAATATAAAATAACACTTACTTTCTTTCTATCATGATTTTTGAAAATTTAAATTCTATTCATGCGTACCTATAGCCTACTATCTCAATTACTATAACATGTTCATTTTTAATTAGTATAATACAAGGTTGGTTTCAAAAATATAGTCGATGTAGAAAAATTATTATTATATGATTATTATTATTCGTTATATTATGTTAAAATTACCTATTTTACCACCAATACAATACTGATTCCATTTTGAATTTATGATCTAAACACCCTCAAAACACACTATTTAAATTAACTAATTTTGTAATGAATTATGTCAATAAAAATTACTGAAGTACAAGGTTTAAGTAAAATGGATTAAATCTTCAAAACAACTTTAAGAATAAAAATTGATATGGGTTTATTATACCATAGGTAAAATACATACATGACAGGTCTAGACTAGATGTATGGGTTTCCATCTCAAAATATCCTTCTTTGAAAAAATTGTACTTTTATACACATGATTTATTAAATGTGGATTATATACTAATAATATTTGTATTATATAATTAATAATTAATAATTCATGTTATTTTAATTTTAAAATTCGCTTACTTAATCCATGGGGGTTATGATTCAAAATTTTAAATACTTTAAGGGTTTATGATTCAATCTCATTTTAATTAGGATTATTTATATTTGAATTTCCATTTTGGGAAATAATTTGATGGTTTTATATTAAAATCATTTAATCTCATTATTATATAGTCATTATTGATATTTTCAAGTAATAGTACAATTTTATTATATTTGTTACATAGAATTATTGGGTAAATGTTTTAAGAAAAGTCAACATTATTTCTCTCTTCAGTCAAAAACCATTTCCCTTTCATGTCCATGTTTTATTTAAAATGTTTCTAAAAAATAGTTTCAAAAATTTTGAATTATTTTTTATATTTTTTTTACCAAAGTATAATTTTCAAAAATGTTTTAATGGAATCTTCATGTGATTTTCTAAATGATATAATTTTTTACTTTTTAAAAAAGAGTGAAATGAATGTTTTATTAACTTGTATATCATGTATAGAATTAATTACCTCCATAATAATTATCTCTACATAAATGTCTTAAAATGTGCATTTTCACTAACATTGGATTTATTTTCAAATTTAAAAAATGAATATTTCTATATAATATCTATATGACTCGGTTTTTAATTTTCATGAACATGTGAAAATAATTTTATCTTTTAACATATATAATATGAAATGATTTTCCCACAATCATGTTTTTCTTTATTTATGAAGATTAATTTAAAAGTTTCAAATATTGTTCAATAAAACATCTATTCCCATTTTTTGGTAACATTATTTTTAAATATTACTAATATAAAATGGAGGTTTTTTATTAATTTTCAAATATTATTTTAGATAATTTTATAAAAGATATTTTTCCTTTATTTCAACATCTTTTAAAGAATAATACGATTCACTGGGGATACTGTCAAATAATATCATACACCTTTTTTGAATGGATTATGATTACATGATGATGAAATTTGTATTAAACCACTTTACTTTGTAAATTTTATGATATGATGAAATGATGAATTTTTTTATGAATTTTTGAAAAGATACATGTGGATTTTTATTAAGGGATGTTTATTCCCTTATATATTTTCAATGCATTGGGCATTGTGATATAAATATATTTTGAGAAGATATTGATAAAAACTTCAATATTTTTAATTGATATGTTTAGTTATTGATACAAGATTATTATTACTGCAACATACGCTAATAAGATCATGTGTGCACATAATTGTGAATATATATGTTTAGAATATAATTATTTCCTATTATTATGATACTATATGTCTATTTTATAAATCATTAATGATGATTTATGCTTTGAGACCCTTATAAATAATACATCTTGAAATTCCTTGACTTCGGTGCGATGATCAATTTTTTTTTGTGTATGAATGTTTTAAATTTATAACATGAACATGATTATGTCATCACATAATTATCATCAAGTTATGCTCACATGTGATTTATATCTCCCATGTTTACCCTCAGTGATCGTCTAACCCGACCCTGTATTATGCTTCAATTTCCCCTAGTTGGGAAAAAAATTTATGTTTGATGGGTCTTGAACAGTCTCTTGTGAGGAGAATTTTGGGGGGGATATTAACGTATTTTTATAGAATAATAAAATCTGTGTATAATGGGATAATAAATATTTAGTGAAAAATAAAATTGTTTTGTTATATAATGTGTTTTCTCTAATTATCTAATACTGTAAACCCAAAATTTCATGGTAATAAATGTGAATAAATATTTTTTATTGATGGTTTAAGAAAAAATTTCTAAATTTTTTTTTTCTAAAATTAGTATCAAACACAGTGTGTATAAAAATATGTCTTATCACTAAATCCAAGTGTAAGGGTCATGGCATATCTTTTATGGAATCAGAGAAGGGTTCAAACAAATTTATAGGTTTAGAAGTTATTATATATGCATAATTTAAGATTTAAGGATACCATAATGGGATAATAAGTTTAAATAATATCTTAAATTTAAATCATATATACCCTTTTTAAGTTTTAAGTGATGATATTTGAATGTGATTAGAGGAATTTTGGGAAATGTAATAGATGATTGAGGTATATGTATCCCTGAAGTTTAACATGTGATTTTGAGTGAAGTTATTCATAAATCTTGTCATTGGAGAAATTATTTTAAAGGAAGACATAACCTTTATGGTTAATACATCAATTTATGAGATGGTAATTATAGTTAATGACAATAAAATAGTTATCATATTTTGAAATAGATTTTTCGATAACCGTTTGATTGAAAAGTGATTTGGTGACTATGTTATTAAACTTATTTTTGAGGAATTGAACTACATTAGTAACATATATGATTAAATTGAATAAAATATTAGTAAATCAGTTAACAATTTATATATTGAATAAATATTACATTTAAATATTTAAGCATATATATTTTTAATGTTCTATGGTGATTTTTTTACAGGAATGAATTAATATATAATGGATAATATAATATTAGGGTATATATGTTTTTTGAATGTGAATTTGTGAGTGACTAATTTTGTTTTGGGATATATTTTATGTTGATGTTTTAAAAATATATGGTGAAATATTTTTGATTTTTTGGTTTTGAATTTGTTCAGACATATTTTTCAAAATTTTGTGGATATTTATTTATTGAATGAATTAAGATAAAATGTGGGTTTTATTTGTTGATGATTTTCAGATAAATTTAAATTTTCTTAATATTGTTTATCATCTGATCATATTCTAATAATTTTTGGTTTTTCGTAATGGGTAGAAAAAAGAGAAATAACCTTTCATAATTTTTTCATATTGGGATCAATTGAATGTAAATTTTAGTGGTTGAGGCATGAAAATTTCATCATGGTTTTCAGTATGAGATAAAGTGGATGTGGAAAACAATTCAAAACAAAATCATGGGATTAAATTATTCTAATGATATGGCAGAAAGTAAAATATATATACTTTATATTTGTTTTTATTTTGATGGAAAAATAATTCCTTAACTCTGATAAGGGAAAGATAAATCTATTGATTATTAAATGGAAAATATTTTACAGTTATAAAGGTATACATTATGAAACTCATTCACATGTACGAGCCTCATAATAGTGAATTCATGGTTTAATAAATATTTTTTATATGATAATTTTTCAATTCTTATCATCAAAATTAAAGTTATTTTCAAAATATTATTATTATAAATAAGATTAAAAGTTATTTCGTTCTACTTATATATATTTACCTTTTACTACGTAGAATTGATTCAAAATAAATTAAACCCTTGTCTCTCAAGAATAAGATAAAATTGTGTGGATGTGATTTATTTAATGTCTTATAATGTAACACTCCATGATTTTAGAATACATTTTAAGTTGATAATTTTATGTATATAATATCTTATAATGCACACAAAATTTAGCTTAAACAAACAATCATATATTGTTGATATTTTTTTTTAATATGATCATTAAACCCATACCATTGGTTTAGAAATTATGAATAAGGGTAACCTCGATCTGAAATATATGTCAAAAAAATTTCCCTTGTGAAAGTTTATGTATTTTTTCCAATGAAATAAATAATCAATTTTTAATAATAAGAATGAAATCATATAAAGTTTAGAATAGTTGAAGAGTCATTTTTCTATACAATTTGTATTTCCTTGTATATTTTACTTTTATTTAAAATATAAATTTATGAAATTAACTATTCTAATTAGATAAAATTATATTAATTTTAGAATTCATCATAATACAATTTTCATAGAATGAATTTTTAATATTTTTATAATTTTTTTCATTTTTATTTGAATATAGAAAAATATAGATTTTACAAATAATGTCACTTTAATGAAAATATCAAGATATAAAAATGAATTAAATGTTTATGATACCTTTTTTTAGAAGAATATTTTACTTAAAATTTAATATAATTCATTAGTAAATTTATTTTTTAACATATAAATCTATGTTTTCTATTTTGAAAATCTATGTAATATTTTTATATGAATAAATATTTCTTTGGTTTTTCTCTTTTTAATCATGTTTTCATGAGGTTCTTATTGTTTTTTGTTTTTTTGAAATAGAAATAAGTCTAATTTTATTTAAATTAATTGAATTAATTCCATTAGAATCAATGTTATAGTTGTGTTTGTTGTAAAATAAATTTTATTCTTAAAAAATATTTTTGTCTAAAAATAGTTTTTGTTGTGTTTTAAATAATTTGAATAAAAAAATTCATATATAAAATTGAATCATGAAAATTGGATATCATGTTTTGGAATAAGGTAGTTCATATTTTTTAAATAGTTCAATTTCATTTTTTTATAAAGAATGTTGACTAAGGAAAAATTTTATTACTATAGTAAAGGTTAAAAGGGAAAATAAGCTGTTGAACAAAAGATATAAGGGTTAAAATAAACAAAGTTTTTTTATAAATCCTATCGGTTTAATGGATTTAGACCCTATCTCATCCTTCCATTAAAATCGGGCCAATTTTAATCCACCATTCCATGAAACTGACGTAATATTATTTAAAAAATGAATATTTACAAGTGTACCACTCATCATAGTTATAAAATATAACCTTCTATTCTCACTTTTACAAACTACTTTAGCCCTTTTACAAAACCAATATCTACCCAAATACCCTTATATCATTTATTATCATGAACAAGAGGTCTGGGTATCACAAAATGGCCACCCTAAAAATCATAATGTGACACCCCTAGTACACCTCTAATAGGTATTGGGTTGGAATCTATCATCAAGTTGGTATAATAATGAAATAGGACATCTTATAATAATCTATTTTTACACATATACACCACCAAACCCCATGAAATGAAGTAGAGTATTAATAAAACATCACATCTAAAGTGTAAAAAATTCATGTAACATCCTATAAAAAATATTAGAGCATAATGATCACATAAATACATTAAATAGAAAAAAAATAAACACATAACCAAGGTATGTCACAATATAATAGGAGAAACGGGGTAAATATGAGAGATCCTAGTTCATAATCTCAGAGTCTAAACACCAAATGTAGTCAATAACATTAAGTTCAACTAAGATCCTTCAAAGCATGGTCCACTTATGCCACCAAAAAAATTTCAATCATCTAAATAGAACATAGAATGTGTAGGAAAATCCCATTTAGGGATGACTATAATCATACTCTATAGGATTCCTTGACAAAAAAAATTATATAATAGTAAAGGTAATGATCATGTTAGACCAGAAAAAAATTGGATATAGAAATACAACAATTCTTATACCCAAAAATATTCCCCTCAATCAAAAAGAGATAAATATTGATCTTAACATTTATCTATGAAAGATGAGTCTACAATAACTACAAGATTCATATATTTTTCAATTTTGAATTGTCAATGTAGACCTCATAAAAACATAATAGAGCACTTGTGCCTCATTGGTAGATACCTCAGTAGATAGAGTTTTGACTCTGATGGGGGAATTGTTCCCTATCGAAGCTTAGTGATAACAAAGTACAAACTTTGTAAATAGAGGAACTATATCCCTATAATTTTATGTAGTACCAAATTCTCATATTAATTTGATATAGGTAAACAATTCCTTGAAAAACCTTTCTATCATGGGAGTATCGGCCCTTGTATCACTGTGATAATGTCGTAGGCCTACACAGTGTTATGTAAATGAACATCTTCTCAACATGATGATCGGGTAATCAAGGTTTTCCCAATAGATCACATTGCGAGTCTATAGGTACACAACACCTCCGAAATTCATGGTTCATAGTGTGGGTGTTCACACTTTGAATCAATCCCAAACATTCATAGTGTGAAAAAATAGTTCATGCTAGGAATGTAACCTCTAGAACCTCAAGATCCACCATCTGAGGATAGAACTACTAAATTTATTTTAATCCCCATCGAAAAAACTATAAGATAGATTAACTGGTTTAGTAACCCTCACTAGATTCCCATTTGTGGTTACTTATTGTTAGGAATGATGATATCTTGGAATCTATATGGTCTAATCTACAACTCCCTTTTTTCAAGAATCCATTATTCTTTCCCAAATATTCACATCTCCAACCACTACATTCCACAAAATCATCATCAATAATTGAACCCTATAATGATAGTTTTATACATATAATCCATATTAATATAGTTTGAATCTAGAGGATTTATTATATTTGATCCCATCTAGAAATAATTGAATCTCCAAACATATGCTCCAGTGATGAAGTATGAAAAGAATGGGGGTAGTCCATCATAAACCAATGTGAGTGTCGTCATTAGAAAATGTGAGGTTGTCCAATAATTATATTTGTTAGAATCAAATATTAGATAAAGTAAACCATTAATAAATAAATCATGTGATATGGTATAATAAGGGAATGTAACCAGTGAATTCTCCCTAGCTAGACCAGTCTATCATAGAAATTGTAAAAACAAGGAAACAGATAAGAAATAACTAAGCTATAACATATTGTTGTATTGATAAATTTTAAATAATTAATCTATATATATTTCATTTATTATTTTTTTGAATTCTATCATTGATAAAGAATCCTAATATCCTTATATTTTCCACTATTTGATCTCTAGATTCCAGGGATTAGAGGTAAGAATTGAGGGCAGGAAAAACTCTAAAAATTGACCAGGGTCACCTAGAGTTTGAGAGGAATGATTGTCACATGAAAAAAATAGGGTGGTACGGAAATTTATTGGAAGCCTATGAATATTCCCACTCATAGATTGAATCACTAGATCACATCATGAATTTCATTCCACATTCATCCATCAAAAAATATATCACCAAATACATAATATCCAGAAGGATTTCATGCCATGAAAAAATATATCCACATTATGAATCCTTTTAAGCTTGAACATCCTAAAACCCTTCCCTAAAAGTTCATTACATCAATTATGTTTTATCGTTATGAATTACCTTCTGTAGTTGAGACTAGCTCAACTTAATCATTACCCTCCTTAAACTCCATCTTGTCACCTCCACCTTACAACACACATCAGGTAATGGGTTGGGTAGGTTTAGGGATGACATAAAAGTTAAGACCACATAAAAAAGGTTTCATACATAGAAAATATTTACAATTATTTTTATGGTATACACCTTTTTCATCACATTTTCTTTTATATGGTAAATGAAAACATTGCTCGTGCGTATATGTGAACTGCCACCTCCATGAAGTGATGTGTTTAATTTTCATCATTGTATCTATTATATTGGTTTATATATGAAGTTAAAGGATATATATGATTTTATAAACATATTTAGGAATCTTTATATATAATATATTATCTACCCTCTTGTCCTTTTATCCATTGTAAAATGATTATATTTCTTAGGTATACTTATGGACTATAACCTCCACGGAATGATGTGATTAATTATATAATTATTCTTTATATGGATGATAATAACTGTATATTTGATAAATATATATGATATTTATGATATAATTATCATTCTAGAAAGGTTATTTTTTTACTTTTTCATCTATTTAATAGTGAAACCATCATCCATGTGTATATGTATAATACTCTCTCCATAACAATGTGTAATTAATTTATCACCACCTCCTTTTGGATTGTTATAAATTTCTATATAATAAATCTATATTATATTTATAATTTTATTAATATTTTAGAGAGAATGATACTAGGAATAATTGTCAACTACTAAAGCCTTTAAACTGAAACATGTATTGAAAATGAAATAGTTAACATCCAGAATATTCATTTTAATGAAAAAATAATAATAAAAGTGCAATTTAAAATTATAAAAGAATAATATGTATTATGATATAAATTAATATGGTTCTATAATATATGTAAAATAAATGTAAATTTATTATATAGCATGTTTGAAAGTGTACGAAGCACTATGGGACTCGATCTAAGGTTTTATGTTATAATCTCATTTCTTTTCAGGAATTTTTATTTTAAATTTATACTCAGGGAAATTATATGATCCTTATTTTTTTATCCCCATCTATTTTCTTATACACTATTTTTTTCCAATGTTTTCCATATATTTTTTCCAGTTTGGTACATAAAACAATCAAGAAAATTATTTCATAAAAATCTGATCTTATATTCTCTTTTTATTTGAGAATCATTTTATTTTATATCCATGTTATTAAAATTGTTTTATTAAAGTGGTTATATTTACTGAAATTATTTAAAATGTTCATTTTCGTTAACATAGAATTTTTTAAAAATGGTAAAAATTAATCTTTAAAATTTTATTATATATAAACCATTTTTGAATTTTTACAGAAGATTGAAAGGAATGTTCTTATTTTACATATAATACATATGCATATTTTCACAACATCTTGTATTTCCTTTATTATAATGAGACCTTTATAAGTTTCATTGTTTTAAAAAAAACATTATCTTTATTTTTTGGGAAATTTAGTTTTAAAAGTTACCCAAATAAATTTGATGTTTTCGCTTGATTTTTAATGCATATTTTAAATGATTTTATAAAATTATTGTTTTATCTATGCCAATGAATTTATGGAATTATATACATCACTAAGGATATTCTTTTATGATACCTTCCACTTTCTATAGAGGGCCTATGATTATGCAATGATTAAATATTTATAAAACATGTTTAATTTCTATAGGTTATGTTATAATAAAATAATAAATGATTTTATGATATTGTGGTATGAATATATATGGATTATAATTATTATATGTTTGGGTATATTGTATCCCTCCAATACATTGGGTAATGTCACCTAAATATATCATCAAATGATGATGATGATAAGAATGGACGTGATTTCAAATAGCTGATTTCGCATCTTGATACTCGAGTATGATTTCATCTAGTTGTTCCCACAAGATTATGAATATACAATATTTGCAATTTTTATGTTTAAAAAATTATTATGATTTGACTTGTTAATGTTATTACTCATAAATAGTGATTTATGTTTTCATACCCTTATTAATAATGTTTTTGGATATTCCTTGATATTTTTGTTATGATATAATATTTTCTATGTATGCATATTTTAAATTGAGAACATGAACTTCATTATGTTATCATACCCATATAATCATCTTTTACTCACTTATGATTTATTCACCCATGTTTACCCTTAAAAATCATCGGATCTCACCATTTCGTATGTTTACATTTTCCCAGGTTATAAATAATGATAACATTAATAATGGTTCTAGAATTATTTCATGGGAGTATAATTTCTTGGGAGATGTTTAATACTTATTATATCGTAATAAAATTAATGTAAAATAGAAAAAATAACATTTTTTAGAATAGAACAGGTTTCGTTGTGTAAAGGGTTTTTCTTCATTATCTAAATATATAAACCTTAAAGGTATTAAGAATGTATGTGATTCAATTTTGGTTGTTATTATTATAATAGTGAATTTATAAAATTTGGTCTCTCATGTTAATATCAAGTCCAATGTGTAAAAAAATATTTTTTATCATAAGATCTAGGTATGTTGGTATCATGAAATCTCATTAACAACCTAGTCTTATCCGAAAATTGTTTACATTTATTCCACCATTTTGCTTTGTAATAAACAATGGGGAGACCTATTTTTTGTCTATTCCATCTTATAGAATAAATTTTATTGGTTTTTAATTAGAAATTGATTGTGTATGATCGTTGTTGTTTGGGTATTCATCAGATTATTCAAGGACATCACTTTTATCTTAAGGGATCATTTTAAAAATCAACTTCAGTTGTCCTCTACTTATACATGAAATTTTATAAGGGAATAAAGTGTCATGGTGAGGAGACTTGTGACACCCACCATGTCACTATCTGGTTTTTTTATTATTTTATCTAGTTAATGGAAAAGTTTAATTTTTATCGATTTTGGGTTTGAATATTGATGTTTTTTAGTTTTTCCTTATATGCGCGGTTTTTATACAAGGTTTTTAGAAAACTATGTGGGAACCTTTACACAATTTTTTTCTCAGTTTATTTTTTTCTATGAATTAATAGTCTATAAGGGTGGTTAAGACTTCCATAAAAACCATTAAAATCCAAGAGGAAACCACGTGGGTCATTTAGTGTGTATTTGTAAAGGTTCATGACTTGCACATTTTTAGGTATACTATGTGTCAAGAATGATATTCAGCTCTAAAATTGAATGGTTCAAATTAGTATGGATAGAGAATGGTTTTTCTAACCATGTGGAATCCCATGGTGTAACAATGCAAGTTATTTTGGACTAGGAAGTGGCCTACACATAGTTCTAATTTTATTTGAAAAACTATGTGGACAAACAATGTGATCAATCCATATTCATTAAAACTAGAATTTCTAAAACTTACCCTACTTTATTTTAAGACACAAATACTCCTCTATTCTCCCTCTCACATAAAAAGACTTGGATCACCTCTCATTAAAGTATTTTACCTTCTTCTTTTCAGATTTTATGACCTTCCAACTCATTTTCATGTGATTTTTGTCTTGGTAATTCTTTATAAGTCTCTTCATGTCTTCTATCATTTCTTATATATTTATTTTAGTATCTCTAATAAACCTTGGAATTATTGGGTTAAAAATTATTGTTTGGGTGACATTAATATTAAGGTTTTTTCTTATTAGGTCTTGAAAAGGACCTCTAACAGATTGGTTCAGTGGCCCCCATTGAAGATGATAACTTCCAACTTTTTTCAATTCAATTGAGATATGTGTTTCTTGTTTTCAATTTATATTACATGTCACTAGATGATTGTTTTCTTACAAATATTTAATTATTAAAATTACACCTATGTATGCTTCCTATGGGGGGAATGATGATTTATAAATGGTTTTAATCATTCTAACTGAATGGTTTCCAAGAAAATTGTTTCTAAAAAATTAAAAGTGGACTTTTAAATAATTTAAGTGTTTTAAAAGGTTGTTCGAGATGTTGTCTTTAATTTCTAATGGGTCAATTTATATTTAATGTTCTTCAAACCAACTATTTGATGTGTTTTAAAATTGTTAAATGTTTTTACATGGGTTATTTGATTTGAAAAGTGTTTTTTAACCCATGTGAATGGTCTCAGGAAACTTTTATATAGTGTAGTTTAAACTAAAAGGATGTTTTAAGTGTATTCTAAGTTCTCAAATGGGATTCAAGTATTTATTTTAATAAAATCTGGTCTAAAGGGTTGATTATGATGGGTTTTAAAATTGGGTGAGTTGTCTTGGAATTCCGTTCTTATTTTTGAAAAAAAAAACATTTAAAACTCTATAAAAATGTGTTTTCATAAAAGTTTTGAGACCCTATGGGATCCCCTTGTGATTATTAGTATGCCCAGGGTGTCTAATGATTCTATAAGGGAATTTTTTCAATATTGATGAATCTTTAAATTCTTATTATGTATAGATGTGAGTGATTAGATTTCTTATTAGTGTGAGGAAGGTGAGTCATGAGTTATTTGAAATTAGTTATCTTCAATTTATGTTATTTTTTATCTATAATCACCTATATTTTACATGTAATGGGAGACCTTGGGTGTGTGTCTGTGTAGGTGGATTAAGCAGTTTAATCCCTGTCCTATGCTGTTAACTAGTAGGGGTGTGTTATAAATGTGTAATGATGGATTCCATAGAACTAATGTTATCTATGATGATTAAGGGATACCATGGAAGGAATTTTATCTATTTGGACTGAGGGATACCATTGGAGGAATTTTATCCATCTGGGCCGAGCGAGCACATGAAGGGGTGTTAACATTGATATCAAGTGAGCCATTATAAATAATATTAGGCCTATGGGAAACTAATAGATATTCTAAATTAATTTTAGTAACTTGAATTTAGTGAAACTTGGGTTAAAAAAGTCATGTAAGACCCCAATTGGTTATATCCCATGACAGTTATAACGACCCATAGTTTACATACATTGTTATTACTTCAAAATTGAAGCATACTTATTACAATATATAACAAAACCATGAAAAGACCGTATAGGTATAGTGTCTTTAGAAACTGGAAACATAAACAACTGGTTCATAAAGCGTCTACACTGTCTCCCATTTATTTCATCATATCTATAGTCCCTTTTGGCATATCTTACTTAATAACCTTCTTCCTAACTTGGGGAAATAAAACATAGAAAAGGGTGAGCTCAAATGCTCAGTAAGGGTAAACAAAGGAAATATCAATCACATCATATACTTAAAAACATAACTTTTGGAAATCTTAACCTACAAAAGAGATCATAATTTCATAACATGGGATAAATCATAGTAGTGAAATGTAATCCCAATAATCATAACTTAAAACATGAAACTTTGTGGCATACACACCAAATCATAGAGAATCATTTCTTATTAGTCAACACTCATTTCCAAGACTATCTTAGTGGACAAAGTCCATTTTTGAACCGAGTTCACTCCTCGTTTCAGTCCTATTTCACTGAACCGGTATAACCTGTCGTTCCAGCCATGTCTATATCATGAGATATAAAATCTTTACCCAATTAATTGGAGGTAGATATAGGTCCCACCCATCTCATAATGATACCATTCTTATGTGTGCCACAAAATCATAAACCATACATCATAGCATAACCCATGTAATAAAAATGGGAATCTTAAACATCATGACATCATAAAACAATTCATATAAGATAAAGGAATTCATAAAAATATATCCATCACAACATAATCATATCAATGTAATAATAGGAATATAAACATAACCCTATATTATCTTAGACGAAAAATACTTTTGATAAAACACTTGAACTCCATTCTTGATGAAAATATCCTTTCTACTTCAAAAACATTTTTCCTTTCTTAACATGTCATACAATTTTAATCCAAATGAAGTTGATTAAAAATAAGCTTGAAAACTTGTAAAAGAAGATTGTTGGAAATAATGTTTTAAAAATCCATTCATGCCATATAAGTTAAAAAAACATTCTTCTCATACTTTTGTCGAAAAAGTCAAAAAGTACATCGTACGAAAAACAACAAAAGATTCCTTTCATATCTTTTACTAAAAACTTACCGAAGGGTAAAATTGGATTTAAAAAAATTATAGGTGGATGGAAATAATATTACATATTGAGGAAACATGGATGTGGATGATAAAATACAACCCAGTAAATACCAAAGTATAAACAATGTCGGATAAAATGAGATTGTGATATTTTCCCTTACCTTAGGTCTGATTTTCTTCGTAAGTATCTGAACCTCCTGTATAATGATTTAAATAATGTTATTGACTTATTCCAGAATCATAATTATTGTTATGATATCATATATGGTCATATTCGTAGCTTCTTATTAGTAATATTTCATTACTACTTGTTATTCGGGTGTTTATTACTTTTTGTTCTTATGCGTGTTTTGTCGAATAAATTCTTATTCTTATCTTTAGGTTATAGATACCTCATTTATAGAATGTTATTAGTGTAATATATATAATATTAATTCATTATATTCATTTAAATAATCATTATTCAATGAAGATCATGTAGAACGAGTCGCATCACATCGTGGAGACGGTATTCCGTACGTACGCACGAGTAATGATATCGTTCCTATGATCGTGGAATTGTATTGGAGTGTATGTATACTATTTCAGAATCAATATAACTTTATAATAGTCATATATAGTCATTATTTACACCATTATACCCATCCAAGTAAGGTGGTGGTGGAAAATAGATTACACCACGGCGTGGAGACGGTATTCCGTACGTATGCGTGCGCGGTGATTTCTTTTTCCGTAGGATGGATAGATGGTGAAATAGGATTGTTTCATAATTATAATAACATATCAGTATATGAGTGATACTGATGTTATTACTTCATAATGAAACAACTAAAACAGAGAAGAAGTGCAAAAAGAAATAAAGATGAAAAATCGGTAACGGACATTACCTCTTCTTTGAAGTGATTCTTTGAGACCTCCTTTTAGGGCACTATAATAGGTATTTTAAGAAGACCAGAACCTCTAGGATGTTTCTAGGGAAGTGGAGAGGAGAAATTGGCAGGGGTTGGCCGAGCTGGAAGGCTCAAAGTGGTGTGAGGAAGAGGGGGAGAAGGTGCCCTTTTATAAGGGAGGAGAGGGGTACCTTTGGAATAACTAAAACTATTATTTTATTATAAAGTCAAATTCGGATTTAAATAGCTCCAAATTAATTTATTTCGAAGATAAGGTGGGGATGGTTCGAAATACTCTCATCCAATAGAATTTAGACAAGTTTAGGATCCTATTTTAACCTTATCATTTAGATTTAACATTAAGTTAAATAATTTTACTTTTACCGTGTCTTCTTATGTTCTTGTACTATAAGGTTAATAAACTTACTATAAGCAGACAAACGAACCCCAAGTTGTTTATTATTAATATATATAACCTTATCTAAGTCATTTGGCCGAACCTTATATTTTTAGCAATAAAATAACAATTACTAATATAATATTTTTTTTTAAAACCATTTTATGCCAATTTTGACACTATTTAGTAAGTGATTTTTTTGAAAATCATAACAGAATTATTAGTTCAAAAAAAGTTAATTAAATCGATACTAACATGTCATAGTAACCTAGAAAATTATTGGAATTCATAAAAAGTCTCAAATTATATTTATTTGGGTATTTATAACATCAATTATGTAAATATTTCATTAATAAGATAATTACTGCATCGTATTTGTGTCATAAATAAATTAAATTATATAACGTCAAAAAATTAGAAATAAAATATTATTATGCAGGAAATATTTTTAGATTTCTAATGAATATTTATAGTCGATTTTATCTTATGTATAACCCAATATTAAAAATTATTTTCTTATTAAACTTTGATTTTAACTATTTTAACCCTTCTTTAAATAAATTAATAATAAATGTCCTAATCTAATCCAAGTGGGCCTAAATGGTCATATTTTATTCCTAAGGTTGTTTTTGGTCGAATTAAACTTGTCCAATAGAATTAGGACATGTGTTAGGGTAATAATAATATCATTTTTACCCTTAATTACCCTATTTACTTTTAATCGTGGTAAAAAATTTAAAAAGTTACTATTCACCAAAAATTATTTTCATCTCATTGAACCACATATTACTTACTGACATCAACCGTGTCTCTCGGATTTTCGAAATTCCACTCACAGAAGTGGTAAAATTATGTTTTATGAATAATTCAGTTTTTTAACTACCACTTAGTGGTTTCACTATTCATCAAAAATTGAAAGTTTTTAGAAAAATACCAAAATTTCACCCTAGGCTAATTTCGATATTCCGAATCCAAAAATGAAGTCCATTTTGAAAAATAGAATTTATAAAATTTCAAAAAGTGGTTATTACTATTCATAATTGCTAGTTTTAATAATATTTTAATAGCATATCATTGTTTAGTGAAACTCGGTATTGCGTACGACGCAAGCTATCGAGGAAGGCCGCAGTTGCGTGTAAAGAAAGCCAAGCTAGTGTTGCGTGTAGTGAAATATTCCTTTGATGATTTATATAACATAAAACAAAATATTTCACATAAAAGTCTCGGGTGTTACATTATACCCCCCTTAAAATGAATTTCGCCCTCGAAATTCATCACTTTGTAACAAACAGATGAGGATACATGTCCCTCATCATATCCTCAAGCTCCCATGTAGCTTCTTCTAATTGGTGGTTCCTCCATAAAACTTTCACCAAGAAAGTGGTCTTGTTCCGTAGGACTTTTTCGCTACGATCCAGAATCTCTATCGGCTGTTCTTCATAAGAAAGATCTTGCTCCAGTGGTACAACTTCTGAGCTGAGTACATGTGAAGGATCAGGTATGTACTTTCTCGGGAGAGATACATGGAACACATCGTGTACTTTAGAGAGATTCGGTGGAAGCGCCAATCGGTAAGCTACATTTCCAACACGATCCAGATTTTCAAAAGGACCGATGTATCTAGGGATCAACTTTCCCTTCTTTCCAAATCTCATGACCCTCTTCCAGGGAGATATTCGTAAGAACACTTTATCACCCACTTCAAACTCTAGGTCTTTTCTTCGGTTGTCGGTATAACTTTTCTGTCGACTCTGAGCTGCTCTTATGTGTTGTTGAATATATCTGACCTTTTCTTCCATTTCATCAATGAGATCAGGTCCTAATAGCTTTCTTTCCCCAACTTCATCCCAACAAGTTGGAGTCCTGCATTTCTTTCCATAGAGAGCTTCATAAAGAGCCATCTGAATACTGGAGTGAAAGCTATTATTATAAGAAAATTCCACCAAAGGTAGGTGTTTATCCCAACCACCTTTGAAATCCATAGAGAAAGCTCTCAACATATCTTCTAGAGTTTGAATTGTTCTCTCAGACTGACCATCTGTTTGAGGATGATAAGCAGTGCTGAAACACAACTCTGTATCCAGAGTATGCTGAAGGCTTCGCCAAAACATTGAGGTAAACCTCGGTTCCCGATCAGATATAATAGAAAGTGGTACTCCATGCAATCTTACCACTTCCTTTACATATATCCTGGCAAGCTGATCCAGAGAGAAATCCTCTCTAATAGAAATGAAGTGCGCAGACTTTGTAAGACGATCAACTATGACCCAAATAGCGTTATTGCCTTTGGATGTTTTAGGAAGTCCTGTGACAAAGTCCAAAGTGATGTTTTCCCATTTCCATTCGGGTATGGGTAATGGTTGTAACATCTCCTTAGACTTCTGTCTCTCAGCTTTAACTTGCTGACAAACCAAGCATCGAGAGTCATATTCAGCAACATCTCTTTTCATGTCATCCAACCAGAAGTACTCTTTCAGGTACCTATACATCTTCGTCCTTCCAGGATGAATAGAGAATGAAGAACTATGAGCCTCATCCAGCAGATCCTTTAATTCGGGAATGGGAGGAACACAAACCCGATTCCGGAACTTTATTATCCCATCACAATCAAGGTTGAATTCAAGAACATTTCTCACCTTCTTTTGTAACTCTACATCTTCTTTCTGTGCCTCTTTAATCTTCACATGTATAGATGGTTGAACATTCATTTGAGAAAGATACGATTTTCCCCCTTCCATTATAATTCCAAGATCCATTCTTTGTAAATCCATAAATATTGGATCTTTTGTGATCCTCATCATGGATAAACTGGCATGGTCTTGTCGACTTAATGCATCTACCACCTTGTTTGCTTTCCCAGGGTGGTAATGAATTGAGCAGTCGTAATCCTTAATCAGCTCCAACCATCTTCTTTGATTCATATTCATCTCCTTTTGTGTGAAAATATACTTTAAACTTTTATAATCAGTATAAATATCACACCTTTCACCATAAAGGTAATGCCACCAAATCTTTAATACAAATATTACCGCAGCTAACTCCAAATCATGAGTTGGGTAATTTTTCTCATGGATTTTCAACTGTTGTGAGGCATAAGCTATCACCATATCATTTTGCATGAGAACACATCTGAGTCCCTTCTTGGATGCATCACTGTATATCACAAATCTTTCTCCACTACAAGGAAGTGTGAGTACAGGTGCACTGGATAAACTTCTTTTCAACTCCTTGAAATTCTCTTCACAATCATCCGTCCACACGAACTTAACTTCTTTTCGAGTCAACCTGGTGATTGGATTAGATAATCGTGAAAAATCATTCAAAAAACGTCGATAATATCCAGCCAAACCAAGAAAACTTCGGATCTCAGTTACCGTTGTTGGTCTCGACCATCTTTTGATAACCTCTGTTTTTGCTGGATCCATAGATATCCCCTCTTTTGAGATTATGTGACCCAAAAATGAAACATTTTTAAGCCAAAATTCACACTTGGTAAACTTGGCATAAAGCTTCTCCTTTCTCAGGGTCTTCAATATAATTCTCAAGTGATCTTCATGTTCTTACTTTCTCATTGAATAGATACGAATATTGTCTATAAAGACTACCAAAAATTGATCAAGGTAGTCTCTAAAGACTCTATTCATCAAATCCATGAAGATAGCAGGGGCATTAGTAAGACCAAATGGAATCACTATAAATTCATATTGTCCATACCTTGTACAGAAAGCCATCTTTGGTATATCCTCCCTTTTGACCCTTAATTGATGATACCCTGAACGAAGATCAATCTTCGAAACGTATTGAGCTCCACGTAGTTGGTCAAATAGGTCATCAATGCGTGGGAGAGGAAATTTGTTCTTGATAGTGATCTTGTTAAGTTCTTGATAATCAATGCAGAGTCTCATTGATCCATCTTTCTTCTAAACAAACAGAACAGGTCCTCCCCAAGGTGACGCACTAGGGCGTATGAATCCCTTATCAAGATTCTCTTGGAGTTGCTTCTTCAATTCCTGCAACTCAATTGGGGCCATTCTATAAGGTGTCTTTGAAATAGGCAAAGCACCCGGTACGAGTTCTATTGAAAACTCAACTTCACGATTTGGTGGAACACCCGGCAATTCCTCCGGAAAGATATCATCAAACTCCCGTACAATGGGCATATTCTTAATTGTGAGTTTCTCACCAACCATTTGAGATAAATAACCTTCATTAAGTGGAATCGAGACCCATAAGATGGAAGAAATTTCCACTGGAAGGTTATGTTCATCCTTGCATCGATAGACGATCATAGATTGATCTAGAATATGAAATGTGACTTCCCTTCATTGGCAATTGATATGAGCTCCATATAAAGAAATCCAATCCATGAAAATAATCACATCAAATTCCACTATAGGAAGGATCACAATATTTGCAGGAAGCACTTTCCCACAAACTTCAATCAGGGAAGAATTATATACTTTTGATACGACTGTTGTGCCATTAGGTGTTGTCACAGCTAACTCAACATCTAATTGTTGAGGTCAAACGATGATACCATTAGAAAAATCTTCAGAAATAAAATAGTGGGTGGATCCAGAATCAAATAAAACATTTTCTACTTTAGAGTGGATGGTAAGTGTACCTTTCACCACATCGTTATCGTACTCCACATCGCTGATAGAAATGGCATGTGGCTTTCTTTTGTCTTTAGCCTTAAGATTTTGTTGATGTCGATCATCATCAATAACCCTTGGATTAGGGCATTTATTGGCATAATGCCCCATCTCATTGCACTTGAAACATTGAAGTGTAGTTGGTTTATTCTGTGTGTCCCTTCATTTGTTTGCATCATTAAACATCCTCTTCCCATCATTGCGGCATTCAAATGCCCGATTACCTTCCTTTACACATTTGAAACATTTACTTTTCCCTTTAAGACAACTCCCTCCATGTTTCTTTCCATACTTTGAGCATAAGGGAAAGCTCATCTTCTTTTCAGTGTGATCTTTAGATTTTCCTTGGAATTCCATTTTCCTCTTCTTATCAAACCCATATGACTGATAGGTTACTCCAATTTACATCTCAACTTTGAGAGCACATCGAACGATTTCCTCGTAGCTATTGAAGTCCCTTATGGATAACGCCCTTCGTAGACTTGGTTTTAATCCACTAAATAATCGATCGATCTTACTCCCAGGTTGGATAATAATACCAGAAGCGTACCTTCCATGTCTTGTAAAATTTGATTTATAGGTACCAAGAGATTCATCATCCTTTTGCTTTATTTCAAGAAACTCTTTATCCATCTTTGTTCGGAGAATACGAGGGAAGTACTTATTGAAAAATAATTTCTTGAACTCGTCCCATTCCATGGACTCAATTTCATCCCTTTGCCTTGTATTCTTAATAAGATTCCACCATTGATCAGCATCTCCTTCCAAACGATACACTGCTAGGATGACTTTATCATGATCAGAACATTGAAGAACTGAAAATATCTTTTCAGTGGTACTAATCCATTGTTCAGCAACTAATGGATCAGTAGACCCCCTAAAAGAAGGCGGATGCTGCCTCATGAAGGATTCAACAGAATTTTTCTCCTTCTTGCTCGTTTGGAAGTCCTGTATGATTCATAGCTTGAAAATTTGTGTGAGCATGGCGGTAAGATTTTTCATTCCAGCTCCCATAACGTTTGGTTTCTCAGGGGGACAATCATTGCATTGCCTGTCGCATTCCGCATTAACACGGTTCCTTCGGGTTCCAGCCATTGACTAAAACCAAGAAGAATAGTGTGAGCAACACTAATTATAATAGGAAAACCACATAATCAATAATAAAATTTCACACTTAAGGTCTTATCCTAGGTTATTAATGGTCATTTCTAAAACAATAAGATTGTGTTCTATGCTCAGACCTTTCCTTAGGGTTCTTACTAAGGCTTTCACATCCAAGTTTCCAAAGGTCGACTATACCTTTCCTCTGATACCAACTATAACGACCCATACTTTACATACATTTTTATTACTTCAAAATTGAAGCATACTTATTACAACATATAACAAAACCATGAAAGGACCGTATAGGTATAGTGTCTTTAGAAACTGGAAACATAAACAACTGGTTCATAAAGCGTCTACACTATCTCCCATTTATTTCATCATATCTATAGTCCGTTTTGGCATATCTTAATTAATAACCTTCTTCCTGACCTGGGGAAATAAAACATACAAAAGGGTGATCTCAAATTCTTAGTAAGGGTGAACAAAAGAAATATCAATCACATCATATACTTAATAACATATCTTTTGGAAATCTTAACCTGCAAAAGAGATCGTAATTTTATAACATGGGATAAATCATAGTAGTGAAATGTAATCCCAATAATCATAACTTAAAACATGAAACTTTTTGTCATACACACATAATCATAGATAATAATTTCTTTTTATCCAAGACTCATTTCCAAGACTATCTTTGTGGACAAAGTCCATTTCTGAACCGAGTTCACTCCTCGTTTCTGTCATGTTTCACTGAACTGGTATAACCTTCCATTCCAGCCATGTCTATTTCATGAGATATAAAATATTTACCCAATGCAATAAAGGGAGATATAGGTCCCACCCATCTCATAATGATACCATTCTTATGTGTGCCACAAAATCATAAACCATACATCATAGCATAACCCATGTAATAAAAATGGGCATCTTAAACATCATGACATCATAAAACAATTCATATAAGATAAAGGAATTCTTAAAAATATATCCATCACAACATAATAATATCAATGTAATAATAGGGATATAAACAGAACCCTATATTATCTTAGATGGAAAATAATTTTGATAAAACACTTGAACTCCATTCTTGAGGAAAATATCCTTTCTACTTCAAAAACATTTTTCCTTTCTTAACATGTCATACAATTATAATCTAAAATAAGTTGATTAAAAATAACCTTGAAAACATGTAAAGGAAGATTCTTGGAAATAATTTTTTAAAAATCCATTCATGTCGTATAAGTTAAAAAAACATTCTTCTCGTACTTTTGTCAGAAAAGTCAAAAAGTACCTCGTACGAAAAATGACAAAAGATTCCTTTCATATCTTTTACTAAAAACTCACTGAAGGGTAAAATTGGATTTAAAAAATTATAGGTGGATGGAAATAATATTACATATTGAGGAAACATGGATTTGGATGATAAAATACACCCTAGTAAATACCAAAGTATAAACAATCTCGGATAAAATGAGATTGTGATATTTTCCCTTACCTTAAGTCTGATTTGCTTCGTAAGTGTCTGAAACTAATGTATAATGATTTAAATAATGTTATTGACTTATTATAGAATCATAATTATTGTTATGATATCATATATGGTCATATTCTTAGCTTTTTGTTAGTAATATTTCATTACTACTTGTTATTCGGGTATTTATTACTTTTTGTTCTTATGCGTGTTTTGTCAAATAAATTCTTATTATTATCTTTAGGTTATAGATACCTCATTTCCAGAATGGTATTAGTGTAATATATATCATATTATTTCATTCAATTCATTTATATAATCATTATGCAATGAAGATCATGTAGAACGAGTCACATCATATCGTGGAGACAGTATTTCGTACGTACGCACGAGTGATGATATCGTTCCTATGATCGTGGAATTGTATTAGAGTGTATGTATACTATTTCAGAATCAATATAAATTTATAATAGTCATATATAGTCATTATTTACACCATTATACCCATCCAAGTAAGGTGGTGGTGGAAAATATATTACACCACAACGTGGAGACGGTATTTCGTACGTACGCACGCGCGGTGATTTCTTTTTCCGTAGGATGGATAGATGGTGAAATAGGGTTTTTTTCATAATTATAATAACATATCAGTATATGAGTGATACTGATGTTATTACTTCATAATGAAAAAACTAAAGAATAAGAAGTGGAAGAAGAAATAAAGATGAAAGAATCGGTAACAGACATTACCTCTTCTTTGAAGTGATTCTTTGATACCTCCTTTTAGGGAACTAACATAGGTCTTTGAAGAAGACCAAAACCTCTTGGATGTTTCTAGGGAAGTGGAGAGAAGAATTTGGCAGGGGTTGGCCGAGCTGTAAGGCTCAAAGTGGTGTGAGGAAGAGGGGGAGGAGGTTCCCTTTTATAATGGAGGAGAGGGGTACCTTTGGAATAACTAAAACTATTATTTTATTATAAAGTCACATTCGGTTGTAAATAGCTCCAAATTGATTTATTTCAAAGATAAGGTGGGGATGGGTCTAAACTCTCTCATCCAATAGAATTTAGACAAGTTTAGGTTCCTATTTTATCCTTATCATTTAGATTTAACATTAAGTTAAATAATTTTACTTTTACCGCGTCTTCTTGTGTTCTTTTACTATAAGGTTAATAAACTTAATATAAGCAGACAAACGAACCCCAAGTTGTTTATTATTAATATATATAACCTTATCTAAGTCATTTGGCAGAACCTTAGATTTTTAGGAATAAAATAACAATTACTAATATAATATTTGTTTTAAAAACTATTTTATGCCAATTTTGACACTATTTAGTAATTGATTTTTTTGAAAATCATAACAGAATGATTAGTTCGAAAAAAAAGTTAATTAAATCAATACTAACATGTCATATTAACCTAGAAAATTATTTTAATTCATAAAAAGTCTCAAATTACATTTATTTGGGTATTTATAACATCAATTATGTAAATATTTCATTAATAAGATAATTACTGCATCATATTTGTGTCATAAATAAATTAAATAATATAACGTCTAAAAATTACAAATAAAATATCATTATGTAGGAAATATTTTTATATTTCTAATTAATATTTATAGTTGACTTTATCTTATGTATAACCCTATATTAAAAATGATTTTCTTATTAGACATTGATTTTAACTATTTTAACCCTTCTTTAAATAAATTAATAATAAATGTCCTAATCTAATCCAAGTGGGCCTAAATGGTCATATTTTATTCCTAAGGTTATTTTTTGGTCGAATTACACTTGTAAAATAGAATTAGGACATGTTTTAGGGTAATAATAATATCATTTTTACCCTTAATTACCCTATTTACTTTTAACTGTGGTAAAAAAAGTAAAAAGTTACTATTCACCAAAAATTATTTTCATCTCATTGAACCACATTTTACTTACTGACATCAACCGTGTCTCTCGGATTTTCGAAATTCCACTCACAGAAGCGGTAAAATTAAGTTTTATGAAAATTTCAGTTTTTTTAACTACCACTTAGTGGTTTCACTATTCATTAAAAATTGAATGTTTTCAGAAAAATACCAAAATTTCACCCTAGGCTAATTTTGATATTCCGAATCCAAAAATGAAGTCTATTTTGAAAAATAAAATTTATAAAATTTCAAAAAGTGGTTATTACTATTCATAACGGGTAGTTTTAATAATATTTTAATAGCATATCATTGTTTAGTGAAACTCGGTATTGCGTACGACGCAAGCTATCGAAGAAGGTCGTGGTTGCGTGTAAAGCAATCCAAGCTAGTGTTGTGTGTAGTGAAAGATTATTTTGATGATTTAAATAACATAAAAACAAAATATTTCACATAAAAGTCTCAGGTGTTACAACAGTACGATCCTACACATCATTATTTAGGGTATTTTGATTACTTTTTTAGATCTTTTGCATCATGTAAAATTTCTTGTAACATATGTATTGGTGGTTTGTTTCTCTTTATAGTTTAACATTGAATTAGTGGTGTATATGTTTGTGATTTCATTCTTATTTATATTGTTCCTTAAATTTACGATGCTTCAGAAAAGGGAACTGAAAATGTTTTTGAAAGAAAGAACGTTAATGTATTGTTTTAGTATACTTCTAAATTGTTGTATCTGATTTTGAAAGAAGTGTTATTTAAATTTTAAAATTTGTTTTGCAAAGATATTTTGGTCATTCATTATATATGAGTATAAAAGGGGCTGTTATTGAAAATCTGATGTGTTGTTATAAAAGTATGTTTTTAGGTCGTCATGCCTAGTTTTTGGTGGGATTTTTTTAAAGTTGTTTTTGAAAACCTATTGAAAATTATAAGTATTTTTGGAGTTTTGAAATGTGGTTTTTGAAAATAGCTATATATAAGATGGTCTTAAATTGTTACTTTGTAATGGTGAGGTGCTAAAGGAGGCTTCATCTAGGTAAAAGGGATAGTCAAAGTGAATGTTTTTATTTAAAATGAAATAAGAAAGTGAGTTTTGACACAATATTGATGTATTGTTTGTTACTTTTAAAAAACGTTTATAAAATTTTTATAATTTTCTATTTTATTTAAAAATATTATTTATGAATTATAATATTAAATGAACTTCATATATTCCATAGGTGGAGACCTATTGGGATATTTTTCTCATGCATATATTTTTTAGATCCATGCTTGTTCTAGTTTTTTTCTCACTATTAACCTAAAAAGGGGGTTTTCTTGAGTCTAGATGGTGATAATGGGTTATGAGTAGGTTTATTAGAGTGGTCTGGTGGTTTTATATTTCCAAATACTTATATCTGTCACTTTTTCCTATTTTATTTTATGCGTTATCTTTATTTATATCTACTTCCATGGTATATTCATTTTCTCATATGTATATCATTAATCGGATGCTCATGTTTTTTAACTCCCATTTAGATGGTTGATTAATTTTTTATTTACACTACTTATTTATATGTTTTCATGAGGGTGAAATAAATCTCAAGATTCTTAATGTGATTCCCATTCACTAGTTTTATGCTACTGGGGATTGAGAATGTCCTCTAGGCCTATGGCGGGCTGAGTCATGTAACAGTTCAAATGACAGCTCAAGTTGTTTTTTACATGATATCTCATCCCTAGTATGAACATGTTTACCATGAAATAAATATAAAACTATCAAATCACACAATTTCCCCAACACCTTAGGCTATGAAAATCTTTTAATCAACATGGAATCTCTAAGGTGGAAGGCCACATGTCATTGTAGATTGATACATGAGAGTTTCTTCATATAAATGTTAGGATTTATTAATGATATAATTAATCTAAATTAAGTATAATTATTAATAAGACTCATCCATGATCATAAAAAGTAAATGAAAAACACAATAATATAATAATATAATAAAAATACATTTTTAATGGGTTTATAATATATATAATAAGACTAAATTGATGAATTAAATATGCATCGTGTATCTATTGATAATGATAATCAGAAACACATTTTTTTGATTGTCTTATTCTCCAAGAAAGTCTAGTCACTCTAAAGAAAAAGGGTCAAGTAATATATGTGAAAAACACTATATAACTTCTTGGTTGAGGAAAATAAGTTAACTCTATCAAATGGAAAAAAAAGCATGAGAACCATATTCCCCACATATTATTTCTCATAACGGAATGAATATTACAACCCTAATACAAACTATTTATAGCATGAATGGAATTCATTATCCTCTAAGGAATATAATACCAAAATACACTGAGGGATATATAATATAGAGCCTCTAAAGGTCACTTTGGGAATTAAATATCCCCTAAAAGTTGATAAAGTATTAATTCACCATGGGAGGTGAACTAATGAGCCTCCTTGTGTCTTAAAAATAAAAATGTTGGGGAAAAACTTTCTTTAGGTAGGTCTAAAAGATGATCTCATGTAATGGGACTTGAAATATAATTACATAATGCCTAAGACCAAGTCCCATTTGATCATTATTATTTTTTCATGTGTATGTATTAATAATATAAATACCTCATTATTTATATTATAATTTCACATTAGTTATTTAATTAGATAAATATTTTATTATTACGTACTTTTATGGAACTAAACACAAATCCTATTTGTGTTTGTGTAGATCCCCAGGCCGGATTCCACCAAGAGGGTGGGAGAATCATTTTTCTTATTTAATGAATTATTTTATTCTAATTAAATATATCTAGGTTTTTCAGATTCTTTATCTAATAAATTATATTTCACAACCTCACCTCATATATAAAAATGATAGTAGAGAACATAACACACAATATTTTCAAGGTTTACTATTAATACCCAATCCCTTCCTAGTTTGTTTGAAGTCCCAACATGGATTGTCTAATATAATGTTATCATGAATAATAATGTATTTGGTATAAATTTGTTATAAACCCTATAATTGATTCTCCATGGCACCTTGGTTTGATACCCCAGCCACAAACTCTTCTTATATGGGTTTTTAGACACATTTCCCATCCCCTTACTTCTTCAACTACTTATACACCCCAGTCATAATCCTATTTAGTAACTGGTTTGACACCCCAATCACAATATCCTCTTCTGGAACTTGATCTGTATGTATAAATATTTCATTTTTATCCAAAATTATTATGTATCTCTCGTGAAATTATCTCCCTCCATGAAAAAATTAATCATTAGGTATATTCATGTAAAACATCAAGAAGGTCAAAAAACTCTTGAAAAAGATTTTTGGTTTTCTCATGTTCTTCTGATCATCAATGAGTTATCAGATACCTCTCAGTCAAATGCTATTGTATATATATTCTTCTATTTATGATTTTTTGAGCATTATATAGTATTTATTTTGATAATATTTTATAAATTCCTCTCTTAAATAACTCAGAATAATCTGTCATCGAATTCTCAACTCAATTCAAGCATGCAAATAATAATTCATGGTGCTTGAATTTTTTACACAACCATTTTTTATTCTCATTCTTTTATATTAATTTTATAAGTTTTTTTATTGTTCTTTGTTTTAATTCCTTTTATATTTTACCCAAACTATTTTATATAGGTTTCGGGTTATCAATTCATATCATATTCATTGAAGCTACATTAAAGTGTGAATTCTTGAGTTTTCCATATTAGTTTTCACCATGTATGTCTTACTCATGAAAAAAAAGTAGGTATATAGTTTCTAAACATTTCCTTATTTCTATTAAATAACAAAATTTCTTCCTCATGTAAGTAGGGGAACTATGAAATAATTTTTTACATGAAAATGATGAGCACAAAATCAACTCAAGCCTGGGGTACTCTTTCACATAAAACAGATCATGTTACTGACTTCAGTTTTTCAACTACATAATATTGACTTGTATCTCCTTATTCAAATATCTATTAAGGCTCATATTATTACTTATTTTTATCGTAGAAATATCTCACATGCATGAATGTATTATATTTCATGTATATTGATCTATAGAATAAGAATCATTAGAGATTAGATCGATCACCGACGGTGATTCAAAAAATATATAATAGTCACTAGAGATGGCCAAATTTGTGGATTTCAACCATTGAATTTGGGAATCATAGTAAAACCTCGTTGTTAGGATGAATACGATGAGTAATATGATCAAATTGTGTGAATGGATTTGATCATGTGGCTGGTGTTTTGTCTTTCTTTTAATAGGTGGAGAAATAATAACTTGTATAAAAACAATCCAACATCAAACTTCACATTGAATTAACTCCACTTTATAAGATATAATTATCATAAAACCACTCATACATGGCACTAGAGTCATCTCTTAAACACAATCACATCCATGGATTCATGGGGCATGCCTCACAATGTTGGCCCATGGTTATTCCAGCATTAATTTTCACCCATGTTCACCCACATGCCTATGCATAGGCCTATAAATCACTATACATATCCATGCCAGTGTGCTTTATAGGCCTTTTATATAGGAAGACTTTTATTGAGAGTATTCTAGGCTCTTTAAAAGCATGGTCTAGCTTGTTCAATTTTTGATAAAGGCTCATAAAAAGTGTTTTCTGTAAACCAATCGAAAAAAAATACAAAGCCACATAATAAATTCCTTATAATAACTTCAATTACATATATAAAGGAAAATCCATATATAGAGGCTCTACATTATTCTGAATGTAATAAATATTATATTTCATCGAATAAAATTACACACCTCCCTTTAAAAAAGTTTAAACAATATGCTCCTTCAAGATATCATCATCCCACATTTTGAACACTATGTCCATCATTCCAATCATATAAATAAACATGGATGTCTTATCAAGAATTAATGTAAATTTCACACTATCTAAAATGTTCTAAAAAATAACACATCAATTTAATAGACTCAATCTTTACTAATTTTAATAATTATGGAAGAACCTATATCAACTTATGGACTTACATGCATGCCTTATCAAGCATGAAATCCTATTCCCACTCATAAATCCATAACTTACATACCATAATAATATACTACTAAATAAATTCTTCCTTATACATTTAATTTATATTTCATTAACAAAAAGTTCAACCATCATTATCCCACAATTAACTTGGTTTCTTCAATATTCACCTCTTAATTTGTTTTCAATACTACTTCATTTTGTAAAGCTAATATTCTAGTCCCCCTTGTTGAAAATAAATGAATAGGTATAATAAAAACCATCTCATATCATGAATATATTTCACATTCCTTCATGATACCCTCTTCTCTTCCAATCATTTAAATCCTCAGCCTTATCCACATGTGAGAGAGGGATTACATCACAAATTTTTTATTAGATAAGATCCCTTAAATAGACAACTGTAAGTACACATTGGAAACAAAATTATTGAGAACAAGTGTCAATAACCATGGTGATAAATGTTGATTATAAATTATACTATATGAGTTACCAAACTCAGATAACTCACTTATTCATGTTTGGGGGGTTCTCAAATAAAAAAATCATAAAATATATTTCTTGTGTACTAATATAAATAAAAACATCAAAATATTCTAATGAAAAACACTTATCACATCCATTTTAGAACAATATAAACTCACCCTTGATAATAATAATAAAATGATTTAAAATAGATATATAGGAATTATATTCATACCTTATCTTGTAATTTAACAAAAACTATTTAGGATTTTCATATTAACTATGTAGTGGATGATTAATAGCTTTAACATATCTATTCCCCCTATCAATGGATGCATATATCTCCTTGAATTCTTCATATGTCAGCAGAAAATAAAATTAATAAGGGAATGAAGGTACACCACTTAGAATACTTATAGGTATCAATGAGGTTGACTTTTTTCTCTCAACCTGGACTTCTCATTTCTTCTAGTCTCATCATTTTTTTCCTAATCATATTATTAAAAGGTTTTTTCCACCTTCTCCCCTACAGTTACTTAATTCCATGAATCAATATTATTCACCTTATGATACAAGTAAATTTCATTAAATTCTACTTGCATCATAATTTTCATGCTCTCTTCATGTGTTGGTAGGACTGATAAAAAATTCTTTACCCCATGCCTGGTTTTTTCACACATTTCTGAAAGATGTTTTTGAATATTTATGTCACCTCTTATTAAAAATTCCTCAATTATTTTTTTCTATAATTATTTTGGGAAAACATATCATAAATTACATATTCTTCTTGTTTAACCACTTATTTTCTTTTAGCTTTAGAATCTATCTCTTATTTTCCTATTCGCTTGGGTATCTCCAACATATCTGAATAAATCTCTACGAATTTTTTATTGACCTACATAGTTTATTTTGGATTCTAATATTTCATTTTGAATGGACTAATATTGCATGAATCCTTACTTTTAACTTAGAAAATTTAATTTCCTTTCACAAAATAGTAAATATCTCTCTATAGATAGTCATTCGTTTCTCATATTCGTGACCCACCATATTTTATCTACCACAAACTTCCTCTAAGTATTTATTCCTTTTTTTTGGAAACTTCAGGGGATTTGTTTCCAACCATTCTTCTTGATAACCCGTTATCATATTCATGCCATAACTTTTCCTTAATTCATTCCTTATTTACAAAAATAACATATTATACTAAAAAGATTAGGTTTTATGTATATACCTTCCACAATACTATTAGAAAACTCTGACCTAATATCATACACCGTGATAATTATTATGTACAAATAATTTTTTTATTTAATCAAATTGAGCCTTTTGTTTCATAGGGTAAGAGATTTTATAAAAATATTTCTCTCTCCCATTTATGTAAGAGATTTTATCTCACTCAAATTATTCATCCAGTTAGGTTTGGATTTATTTTTTCACAAGAACTGTTCGAAATAACCGTTTTTTTGTTGAGATATATTAGTTACATATTTAGCTTTCCTAGATAGAACCTTCAACTCACTAACATAAGAAGATTATCCTTTAAAATTAATGAACATACTAATTTCTTCATTGAATTTATTCAGATCATTAAGAAAAACAAAAAAAACATTGATTGTGTATCATATTGCTCTTCTACCCTTGTTTTTAGATTCTCCTCAGGATCACTAACAATATTTTCTTATTTATTGTATCTAAGTATGTACTTTTTGATTTGATTAACAAAATATTATTATTTCTTTATTTTGTATTACTTTTATTCATTATTCATTTTATTCTTCTCTAATAATTTCTTCTTTTCTATTCTATGATTTTTAATATCCTCAATACACTCTTCCAAATCACCTTCCAAATTCCATTCCAGCATTATCCTTTCTTCTCTATAATCATCATTTCTTGATGTATAAAACCCTTTTTATCATTACTAATAAATTTATCTTCATAACGTAAATATATATTGGATAATCAATCACCTTTATCATGTTTTCTCAAAAACAAATATTTGTGATATCAGGATGATTCTTTTTCTTCCGTTTTTTATTTTTGAAATTTCCCATCATTATCAACAGATTTATATGTATCATACTTATTCTCTATAAAGTCCTAGGAAAAGTTTCCAATGCCATCATGATTTTTTCCATTTGGTGACTATTTTAATTTTCCTTTAAATTCTACCTTTTTAAATCATCTATGTGTAAGAGAAATGATATCAATAATATTAACCCCACTCTTATAATCTGAATAACTTGGTTCTTCAACCTATTTATCATTAACTTTTCCCTTTATCATAACATAAGATGTTATTTGATCTTTTTTCTTCTTCTTAATGGTTTCTTCCCTTCTCATCTCATAAGTAATAAGTATATTATGTAACTCATCTACTCTAAAATCATCTCTTTATTATAGGGATGATATTTTTTAGATCAATCCAATCTAAAAAATTCCTTGTTACATTTTTTGTTATGATAAATCATCCATATTCTCACTAAATACTCAAATGATATTGAATATCTCATACACTTTGGTACAAGGTGATTAATATTTTCAATATTAGTCATTTTTATGTCCATGAATTTTCTCCCCCAGACATGTAGTTTGGATTACATGACTTTTACATTACTATTATAAATGATTAAAAATTTATCATAGGTCCCCTTGGAAATTTGTAGACCCATGACCTTTGGGTTTAATTTCTATGATAAAGATATCAAGATGGAATTATTATTCTTCCCATCCAACATCATATTTTAATTAATATCTTGAGTCATAAAAAACATCTTCAAAAATGGGTGGAAACAAAAATATAGTATCATATCTCACTTCCATGACAAGTCATAAGATTTAGGGTAGTATCTTATTATTTTAACAATGATAATTCTTCCTATATAATATGAAAATAGCACAACTACTAACCGATTTAAGCTTCTCAATGTCTCGGTATCGTTTTTGTATATTTAGAGGTTATGCTCTGATAACACTTGTAGATAACCTCACCATATTTCACTGAGATGGAGGGTACATCAATGGCCTTATTTTAAAAATTATTTTCATTAAATTCACCTCCATTTCCTTTTTAATATTTTCACTCCACACAATGATATCTCACTTTATTACTCTGTATGTTGATATTACAAGAGAGAACACAACATATGATATTCATAAGTCTTGGTTCTATGACCTACTTCTTTCCATATTAGTTAGAAGTATCATTACAGATTATCCTCTTTAATCTTATCTGAAATTACAATGTATTAGGTAACAACTAGTTATACACCCATGCAATTGATTCTCTAATAGAACATGGTTTTAAACCCTAGATACCGACTATTTTTCCCTAGTTGGTAAGAAACCCCATACATATCTTTCCTTATTCAACTGGTTATACACCCCATCCAATACTATATTTAGAAACTGGTTTGACACCCCATTCATAAGGTCATATTCTTGAAATTTATTCTCTTTTTAAAATGCATCCTTAATCTCCTGACTGATTTTGTACCACTTATGAAATTATCTCCCTCCATGAACTGGTTAATTATATGGTTTATTAATGTATAAATTAGAGAAACTAAAAAACAACTTTTATAGGTTTTATATCCATCTTCGGTTCTCTTGATCTTCTATGAGTGATCGTATACTTCTTAGAAATTACTCAAGTAGATTTTTTATTCTATTAGATATGTTTTCAACCTCAGCTATTATTTCTTATTATAATATTTTAGGAAAGTATAAACTTTCACAACTAAGAATAATGTGTCTTCGAATTATATATATAATCCATGTATGCATGCAATAATACATTGTGTATAAAATTTAACATAACCATTTGTTATTATCATTATAGTATGTTTCTTTTATCAATTTTATTTATTATCTCTCTTGGAGCTTCAATATATCTTTTACCCAAAAAATATTATGCAATGGGATTGGTTTCTCGATGCATTTCATATTAATTGAAGCTTTATGCAAGTGTGAATACATGAGTTATCCTTATTCTATTCCTTCACAATGTGTGTTTATTCCTCGCATAAACCAAAAAGGGTACATAGTGTCTAAAAACATCCTTTGATCTAGTATATCAAACAAGTTTTCTCTGACACAAGTTGAGGTATACATCTAGCTTCCATTTTTTATAAATGTGATGAGAACAAAATTAACTCAAACATGTGGTACTAATTCACATAGTTCAAATCATGTTACTAAATTTTGTTCATCATGTACACAAGAGTATGTGGTCTCTCATAATTTTTATTGTTATGATATCTTGTGGTCTCACGTATCTGTAAAAAAGAGAGGGCTCACGGTGCGCTATTTTATTCAAAAAATAAGTGTTCCCCAATATAGATTATAAAACATTACTATACCATCATTTTTTCCACTATATTTATAGTTGAGGTTACTGGTACCATTTTTAAGAGGATCACCTAATTAAAAATAATATATTGATGTTGTTTAAATCATTTTTATAATCCTATGAAGATTTCTACATATGTCAATTATTCAAACACTAAAAAATATAGTGGTCATCCTTCACATATTAGGATCTTCCTATATAGTTGATAGTCAAGTACATGCGACGAAAATCACATCCATGATATTCATGAAATCATGCATGATTCAGTGTAATTCATATCATGATGTAATATTGTATTGTATGCTCGGTATAGGCTTCTTCTCTAAACTGGTATAGACATCTATATCATAGCCGGCATGCACATTAATCATGGGAATAACCAAATTTTGAGATTGGATTGATCATTGATAGTGATTCATATCACATGGACCAATAACTTGAGTTGTATGAATTGGTGGATGTCAAATATTAACGTCTAATGCCACAAAAACACGTATTGGGAGGTTGAATACTGTGAGTAATATAATTGTATGGCATGGACTAATTTAGACTAGTGGATAGTATTTTATCAATTAATAGTTATAGTAATAGTACTTCATATATCAGTCATCCCACAATGAACTCCACTATAGTTATCCTCCACTTAATAAGAAATCCCTCTCCCCAAACCACTCATTCATGGATTCAGGGTCGACTCCTAGACATAATCTCATCCACATCTCCACTGGCTCTATTTCCCCACATTGGCCCAATGCCACTCTTATATACATGCTCACCCATGAACGTATTCCTTCTAATGTGTTGGTATTTCTCCCACTATACTTTTCTATTTAAGAGGACCTAAATTTACTTTGATAGATAATAATATTTTTTAATAGTACAATATTGTCATGGGTCTATTGGGCTAGCTTGGCTAATTTTTTTCAATTTTCAAAAAGTAGCATTCAAAAAATTGGTCACAAAAATAATAAACGGCCACATAATAAATTATATATAAGAACATTAAATATATATTTAAATAAAAATCCATACACATAGCCTCTTCCTTATTCTATACATAATTAATTCAATTATTTATCAAAGAATATTCTATACCTCAGTTTTATATTTATGTAAACACTTTTTAGTTACAAAATATCATTAACCCATGTTTTAAACATGAAGACCATATTTTAAATAATCTAAATACACATGGATGTCTTATAAATCATGAAAACTAATTCCACATTGTATTTAGTGTTCCAAAAAATAACCCTTCTAGTTAGTAGGCTTAGGCTTTTCTGGTACCATTAATCATGGAATCACATCATTCAACTGATGGACATACATGAAAGATTTATCAATAGTGGCATCCAATACTCACTCATAAATCTAGAACTACCCTCCAAAAATCAACATCTCCTCATTAAATTCTTCTTGATATATTGAATTTATGATAAACTAACAATACATGAAACATTCATTCTTTAACCATTTGTTGGGGATCTTTAGTTTTTGAGAAACATACAAATTTCAATATATAGACTGACCGCATTAGCCTAAAAATATCAATTATAATTATTTTATGTAAAACTGCAAGTTCCCATTAAATTGTTTGGAACTATTATTAATTGTATTCATAATAACAAGCTAAAATAGATATATATAATGTAATTATGAAATCTAATACACCACATATCCATTAGAAAATTTCATTTTTCATGATAATGAGATCATCCATGAGACATGAATATTTTCAACCATGTATAAAGTATTTATACATTTCAATTTATAACCCAACTCATTTATATCTAATTATTTCACGTGCAATTATCTGGATGAATCTATTCACTTACATGAAATAAAATTGAGGGATATAATGTTATTAAAAAAATATAAGGATAGACACATTTTATCTTACTTAATCAAATCCATAAACTTTATAAGTATCATAACCAAACTCCTTTTATTAATAAAAACTATAAAATGATGTTAGATAGGTTTAAAAGTATAAAACCACACAATTAGGGAATATATTTTACAACATCATGTTAAAAGTTCCATATCCAATATCCACTAGAGTAATGACAATGATATATATATATATATATGACAATTTACATGGTTTAATTTAAAAAAATTAATCCAAATATAAGTTGACCAACTTATATCCCATGAACTTTTTCTTTTATCTTTATAAATTTAATCATACATAAATAAATATTAATATATAATCACCATAAAAAGATATGATTATCAATTGAAGATAACTTGTTAATACATACATTTTTTGGGGTTATTATCATATCATCTATTCTACATACAAAAAAAATTAATGATAAACTATAGATGTTGATATACACAGCATGATATAAAACTTATCTATGAGAACAAAACGTGATTTATGTTAAGGCACACACACTAAAATATATATGTTTTTGTGGGTGTATATTTTGTATGTAATATAGAGATGTTTCTATATTGATAAAAGAAATAAGTTCAATTGACCATGATTTGTATAAGACTTTTATGATGATTCTTGTATATTTATATACACAATTCCATGATTAAGGGGGAATTTTAATTTTTAGAATAATATTTTGAATGCTTATTTATCCTATAATAATTAATTCTAAAAGATAAAATATTTATTGAAAGTATGATAATGATATCATGGGGAGTCTCTATATATATGGGTGTGGCGTAGTTTAGGGGGATTTATATAAATAATGAGATTTAAATATAAATCTATATGTAAGGTAAACTAGTGTAGGGTAGTTGAATAAATAACATGGGATTTTTGTCTTGACCTCTTATTTCATACATAAAAGTATGAATCAATTCATCTTAAAGAACTATCCATGTTGTTCATTTATTATAATTGGATCATTATTTGAATATACAAGGATTGGAATTATGAGAATGTGTGATGAATGGAAGAAAATATATACATTAATTATTTGGATTTTAGTGTCAAAGTGGGAGATAGATATTGGTATTATTGATAACCAAATCAAATGAAGGGATTATTATAACCCATCAATTTAAGTTTAGTTTCATTGGATTATTTACCAATTAATAAAGGAAAATTCATCACACACATATTGATAATCATGAAATAAGAACATATAAAGAGTATAAGTGTTAAAAACATATAAATAAAAAAATAACTATTATGTAAAAATATTAAATATTTGTTTATTAATTGAGTAAGTGAAGGATTTAGTGAATACGTAATGAATATAGATAAAAAATATTTATGATTACGATGCTTGATCATAACGTTGGAGGTTCTTATAAATGATTAAAAATTAAATAATGTGATTTAAATTTTGTGTGTATGTTGTAAAAATGATGTGATAATCTTACTATGGATATTTGAAAATATTATAAAATAGTTGAAATAAATTAAAATAGGTTTAATAAGTTCAATGACTAGGGGAATGTTTGATGAGATTATGGGTCTTGTGTTGAAATCACTTTTCGTTCCATTAAGAATTTTAGGACAGGGAATGTATTTTAGAGGATAAAAATTCTATTGAGGGATAGATGCGGTACCATGAATTTAATTAAATGTTATTTAATATCAATATGTTTTATCAAGGAGTGTGATTATGTTTAAAATTAAATAAAAATAATATATAATGATGTTTTATGTTTAGGAAACATTTTAGTTAAGTCTATAGAATTGTGGTATACGAAGATATAAACTAGAAACATATCGTAGGATGTGACTCATAATATTCAGAGTTACGATGGGAGAATGATAAATAAATTGTGGATGTCAAAAAAAAATCAATAAATGGATACCATATATTGTGATTCATAACATAATAGGTTATAAAATGCTCCTTTTCTCATGAAAATGTGACCTAAAATGAATGAGTGTATCTCTAGAAGTTGATACTTCAATTTGAAAAAGAAATATATATGCATAAATAAGGATCTAAACTATATTTCATATCATAATAGGAAACATGAGGTATCAATACCTATACCGGAGTATATATTCTTATATCATTAGATATGACACATTGAAATCATTTACTATGATTGATCTCTCATATTCTTATAAGAGGTATCTCAGGCTGTGGCACAATGAACTAAAGAAGAAATAAACACATTTTTAGTTGTGACATGATAGGTTACAAGACTTGATTTATATATATAAAAATTATACCTTCCCATTATATTGTTTTATAATAATAATAATTACATATTTTTTTATATTTTAAACTATAACTCATGATGCAATTAGATAATATCATAGGAGTGATATGACGTGATTAAAACATATCACATGAGTGATGAAAATTAGTATTCAAAACTGATTCCTATTTGAATTGATATCACTTAATACATGGGTATTTTATAAGGATTCTTAAAAATCACTCATGGGGTTTCATGGTGAAAGTTTCTATGGTATATTTATGAAGGATTCAAATTAAAAAATTATCCACGATCGTCAAATAAAGTCTATGGGTTTGGAATAATAATGTCACGCATATTACCATGAAATGTATACCATGAAATAATGGTACACAATATTATAAAATAAAACTTGATACATACTATATATAAAAGTATAAAATATTATATATATGTATTAAAACATATATATCAGTAATACAGAATATCAGGTTGTGGTAAATTTGAGACCAATGGTATGGAGATGTCCTACCATGTGGCTTAGTTCAAAAAAAGAGGTTAATTAATATCATGAATAATGATAATGATTAATTTATACCAAAAATATAACATAGATAATGTAATTAATATACTTTATTTCATGTCATGCACATGGACTATGTCATAAGTTGTAATATAAAGCTTCCATTACCAACCTTTTAGTGTAATAATTGAACATGAATTTTTCAGGAATAATGATAAGGATATATTGTAATATGAGATTATATTATAGGTATATATGGGATAAGATAGATAGTGTATCATGAATAATTGTAAATAAAGAATCTAAAGCAAGGAGGATTGCCATCATGTGTTTATGTCATGTTATTTATTTGTATTTGATAAAATAGTAATTGTTAATATATAAATTAAAGAACATTGGAGAAGTGTTATACATGGATATATTATAGTGAGCATGGGAGTGTTTTATGTTTAAAAAGGAATATTTTATATTGAGATAATTTAATTTAATTAAGAGATTTTGATCAATTATTAAAAAAACTCTCAAGTTGGCATGATGTTGAGTTGATTCAATGTGATTTCAGAATACCATTAATGGAATTTTAGAGATATTATGTTTTAGAAGGTATATGTTTAATGATACAAAAATAAAGAATAATAGAGAATAATAAGAAGAATAAAAATGAGATTGAAAAAGTATGAAAACACAAACACATCCAAAAAAAATTGGGGATAGAGTTGAATATATCAAATTTGAAAAGATAAAGGAGAGGGGACCATAGTGAGTTGGTCATATTTGAAGATCTAAATATCCATAAAATAAAAAAATATATAATATAACATTAATAAATATTTGAGTATCCTATGAGAGGGGGAAAATATGAAGGTTGACCTAGAGAAGATGAGGTGGTCATGTTATGTATTTTCATGACATGGAAAATGTAGAAATTTATAAACCTATTGAATATAGTACCATTGATAATAAGATTCATCCCTTCACTAGTGAAAAACAAATTATATTATGTGTTACCATTTATTAATGTTGAAAACCCACTAACCAATGGGGTACATTTCTCAGCACTAACTAAAAGTGTCACGACCTGTCCCCTGAAGCCCATGTCATGACTACCCCTAGCCTGCCTTCCATAGGCTAGGGGCGGGCAACTAGAACCAAAATGCGTATTCCCTATAACCGGGAAGGAATTTCCTTTATAACCTATAAATACATGCAACCAAGCACACAGCAAGATACGAACACAAGTCAACTGTATGAAAAAAGAGTACTGAAAGTAAACATGGGCTGGAATACAAACATAACAGTAATAGTACAAGTACAACTGAAATACAATACAAATGAAGAAAATGAAAGGTAGCTATTGGGTCGTCCTCCGAGGTTCCTACCTGAAGGGTAGGTATAGATCGCCTCCTCAGTACTCCATGTCTGTCTGTCTCCTCTGTGTACCGTCACGCTATATGGTCCACCTCTAGGACACGTCTAGACCTTTTTACCCTCAGACTCAATTAGCGGTGTCCATCATCCGCACCAAACACAACAAGGTGCGGGCATAGCCCATACAGGGCTGAGCATAACGATATTCAGTAGGGACCGCGAGACCCTCAAGGTCTCACAAAATCTACCAATGATAAACCACAAGGCATGAAATCAACTGACAAACCTACATTGGTATATTCCCATAAATATACCTAAGTTATCATGAATACCCATCTCAATCATGAGGAAGACACAGAGTCCAACTCAAAGCCCAAAGCTCAAGTGTTCCACAAAGGAAAGAATACCACGAAGTTAAGTAACACACAAATACACCACACAGAAGAATACCACCAAGGTATTACCATGAAGGGAAGTACCACAAGGTACAAAATCAGCTCACATCAGGTATTTCTTAGGTACAGTAGTAGAGATTATTAGATGTAACTATTGAATCATCTTACTCTGTTAAGAGGTAGACCCACGAAGGTTCCCCAATCATCATCAGACCCACGGAGGATCGTAGTACATCATTAGACCCACACAGGATCCTAGTACCTCGTTAGTACACTGTCAGACCCACATAAGATCCTAGTACATCACCAGTACATCTTCAGACCGACATAGGATCTCTAGGTGCTGAACCACATAAGAACCCTCGGTGCTGACTCAGATAGGATCGCTCGGTGCTGACCCACAGAGGATCGCTCGGTGCTAACCCACACAGGATCATTAGGTGTTGAACCACACCGGATCACTCGGTTCTAATCCACATAGGATCGCTAGGTTCTGACCCTCACATGATCGCTCGGTGTTGACCCACATAGGATCGTTATTCATTCTTCACGTCACAACTAGGTATAGGGTTCTCGCACTAAGATTTTTTGTCTCCAAGAGGGTCCACTACTCAAGCCATTTTTTGATATTCCAACTGCCACATAGTCCTTGGAAGAACTAAACCGAAGGACCATCACATCATAGGGGTCTCAATGCAATAGATGGTGCGTCAATTGGATGCATGGTCTGTATGTTATTATCTTTTTTAGTCCCGAGGAACCGGTTGGATTCATGCTCGATCCAACCAGACTGTACCCCAACTTTATCCAAAAACTCAAATGGGGTATACCAAAGGGACGGTCTTTCTCCAAGGTTTTCAGCATCGTAGACAGTTCATCTGACGGATTTCTGGTGCCAAAGTTATGTCCATTATAGAAAAAATGGGTCGAAGTTTCCCCGAGTCCTTTCAGACCCGGTCGGCCCAACCCGGCCCGACCTGGCATGGTTCGACCCGGTTTGGGTCGAACAGGCCCGACCATTTTCGGGATGTCGGGCCTGGGTAGAGGGAGGCCAGGGACGGCCCGAGGCCACGGGACGACGGAGGCCGTGGGCAGAGGAGGCCACAGGGTGGCGGAGGCAATAGGCGGCACGAGGCAGCAGGGCGGTGGAGGTCGCGGTCGGTGTGAGGCCATGGGGCAGTAGAGGTCGTGGCTGGCGTGAGGTCGTGGGGCAGAGGAGGTTGTGGGTGGTGTGAGGTTGCAGGGCGGTAGAGGGAGCAGGATAGTGGAGGCTGTGAGGCGGCACGAGGCGGTGTGGAGGTCGTGGTCCGCTGGGGTGTCTGTGGTGCAGCGGGGCCGCCGTGGTGTGCCGGTCCGTCGGGGCTGGCCGGATGGCTAGCCGTTCTCTCCGTACGACGCGGTCGTGCGTCGTGCCTTCGTCGGTGGCTGATTCAGCCGTTCGTTATTCGTTCGTCGTCGTGGCACAAAGTCACCTTCTTCCCTCTCGAAGAACACACCATTCATGGAGAACAACATAGGGGTCGGGCTATGCTTGTTTAGCATGCACCCTCTGTGTTAGAGCGGTAGCAAGCAACTCAATGTGGATGATTCAATGTGAGGGGAAAAATTAACATTGATCAATTTAAAACACACCCCTACCTCATTTCTTTATTGACTTCGATGAGGAGGGAAGGAAGATCATCGACTGAAAACATCCCACACTGGAGGATGTCCTGAGGAAGAAGTCGAAGATGATGGAGAACATTGGCATTCTTCATTGGAGAAGCGTTCTTCATGGAATAAGTTCTACGTTGGAGAAGTGTAATCGTCTCAAACCTCTCCCCTTTTCATTTTCCAAATACTTCCCCCAATCCCCACAAAAAATCAAAAGAGCCAACATAATAGAATATGTTATCTATTTATTTTGTTGGCATAATTTCAAATTGGCTTAATTAATTAATTGATGAGTTGGTATAATTAATCAAAATGGGCGGTACAATTAAATTGGGGGAAGTTCAGGAGGCTTCCCTTCATTTAAGAGGGAGTTTAAGGGTTTCTCCCATTATGAGGGTTCAGGTGGCCCCACCTTAAGGAATTCAAAATTAGGGGGTTTTATGCTCGGGTAGTCCCCACCACCATAACCCATGTGGGAGGTTTTAACAAATAAAAATGTTAAACATTTTTATTTTATTTTATTCTTTCACGAAGAACACAAAAACTAACTTTCACCCTCGACCAACTATCATCGATGTGAAAGTCCCCTTAAGAAAATATCAGCGTTGCGAGTTCAACGGTGCCCTTGGATATCAATTTTATGCACCAGTTTAAATGTTACAAATACCCACTCACACGTTTACTGAATGTACCCAAAAAAGTTCATAAATTCATTCTGGGAACACATGGCCTTGGAATCACCCACCGTCAATTTTCGCAGACTCGAAAAATTCCCATATAATTAAAAAAATACACGGAATTTCCTAGTCTTTACATTCTCCCCACCTTAGGAATTTTCATCCCTATAAGCCATAACATAGACTATGGAAACAAGTGGGGGTACTGAGCACGAATCTAAACCTCTCGCACCCATGTGCTCTCTTAGAGGTTCTTGTGCTGTCAGCGAACGCGCACCAGAGGTATCGACCGCCCATGAAGGATTCGGTCCTATTGATCCACAATCTCTACTAGAACCTCTATAACAGTTTCCACATCATCGATGTCCATCTCGTCAGGGTCGATGATGTGATAAGGGTCATGCACGTATCTCCTCAACTACGATATGTGGATGACATCGTGCACCCGGTGCAACTGAGGTGGAAGATCTAAGCGGTAAGCCACCTCACCAACTCTACTGAGGACTTGGAAGGGTCCATTGAACCTTGGAGATAACTTTCCAACAAGTAAAAATCCCCACAAACCTCGTCTGGGTGAGATATGTGGAAATACATGGTCACCATACTCGAACTCTAGAGGTCTTCATCTACTGTGGGCATAAGACTTCTGCCTTCTCTATGCAGTCTCCATCTACTCCTGGATGATCTTCACTTTCTCAATGGTAGCTCATATCATCTCTGGTCCCACTAGTGCTAAATCCACTCGGACAGTCCAGCACAAAGGTGATCTGCAAGGTCGCATGTACAATTCCTCAAAAGGTTCCTCCCAAATGTTGGAGTGATAGCTATTGTTGTATGAAAACTCCACCAAAGGAAAGTGATCCTCCAAACTATGACCGAAGTCAAGGACGCCAACACACAGCATGTCCTTGAGGGCCTGAATGGTCTGCTCAGTTAGACCATCTATATGAGGATGGAAGGAGGTTCTCAAAGGAATTTATGTCCTGAAAGCCTCCTTTAACCCCTTCTATAACCGAGAAGTGAAACGTGCAGCACGATCGAAGACAATCGTCGAGGTTACTCCATGTAGTCGCACGATCTTCTGCACATAGAGGAATCCCAAGCTCACTATTGAACCCTACTCTCTGATCGGTAGGAAGTGGGCCAACTTGGTGAGTTGGGTGAAGATCACCCAAATAGAGTCATGACCCCTGGATGTATGTGGATTTCTTGTCACGAAGTCCATGGATATCCCATCCCACTTTCACTCTAGGACTTCTAAAGGCTGAACCAAGCCTGCAGGTACCTGATGCTCCACCATCACTTGCTGACAAGTGAGGCACTGAGAGACAAACTCCACAACTACTTTCTTCATTCTCAGTCAACAGCGCTATCGTCAGAGATCCTGGTACATCTTCTCCACTCTTGGATGTACGGATAGATGGGATGTGTGAAACTCCCTCAACACTTCCCCCCAAAGTGACACTAGTACCATGGTACGTCCTTTAAAAAGGATAATGAGCTCCCCACCTTAAAAAAATCCATCAGGTGTATGTCTTGTGGATATCTGAGAATGTCAAGTCTCGTAGTCAGTGTCCCCATGTTGCACCTCCTTGACTCGCCAAATAAGTGGGGGAGTGGCTGTAAGAGACTGAAGGAATACTGCTCCATCACGTTCCATGAAGGATATCTGCAAAGTGGCCAACTGCTCTGTCGCCTCACCTAGCTGTTTTATACCAGATATCTGGTTGAGTGAATTTTCTAAAACGTTACCCTTACCAGGAGTATAGACTATCTAGAAGTAATAGTCTTGGAGGAACTCAAGACAAGGTCATTGTTTCAGGTTCAGGTTCTTCTAAGGGAAGATATACCTAAGATTTTTGTGATCAGAGTACACTGTAAAACACTCACCCATCAAGTAATGTCTCCATATCTTCAAGGTAAATACCACTTCTGCTAACTCCAGGTCATGGGTAGTGTTTTTCTGCTCATGGTTTATCAGCTGTCGAGAACCGTATGCGATCACTACTCGCTCATGCATCAGGACACGTCCAAGTCTGGTCACTGATTTGTCGCAGTAGACTACGAACCCTACTCCCTCCTTTGGGAGCCTCAAGATGGGGGCACTAGTCTGCCTTTTCCTCAACTCTTGGAAACTCCGTGGGAATCTCTCCAACCACATGAAGGGTTGCCCCTTCTTCTTCAACACTAATAAAGGTTATGAAACTCTAGAGAAATCTTGCATAAATCGCTGGTAGTATCCGTCCAAACCCAAGATACTCCATACCTCCATCAAACTCATGGCTGGCTCCCAAGTAAGTACCACCTCAATCTTTGCTGGATCCACTGCAACTCTAGCCTCTGAGATGATGTGTCCTAGAAAGGGAACCTATGGGATCCAAAACTAGCACATAAAGATCTTACCATAAAGCTGGTGCTCTTGGAGTGTGTCTTGTACTACCTGCAAATGATAAGCATGCTCCTCCTCAGTAGCTGAGTAGATCAGAATGTCGTCGATGAAGAATACTTTAAAGGGATCAAGGTAAGACTAAAAGATCCTGTTCATGAGTCCCATGAACACTTCCGGAGCATTGGTTACACTGATTGGAATAACCAAGAACTCGTAATGGTTGTACCGACATCTCAAAGTTGTCTTTTTCACATCGTTGTCTCGTACTCTGAGCTGGTGATAGCCTGATCTAAGGTCTATCTTCGAGTTCCACCATGCTCCCTTCAGCTGATCAAAGAGGTCATCAATCCTCGAAAGTGGGTACTTGTTATTCACGGTCACCTGGTTCAGGCACCGATATTCAACACAAAGTCTCAAGCTCCCATTTGCCTTCTTGGAAAACAAAATGGGTGCTTCCCAAGGAGAAACACTGGGCCGAATGAACCCTTTCCCCTGTAAGTCCTCCAGCTATACCTAGAGCCCACGAAGCTCCACGAAAGGCATTTGATATACTAGTGTAGATTTCGGTTCCATCCCAGGGTACAAGTCAATGTAAAATTCCACCTCTCTATGAGGAGGTAGACCCAGAACATCATCAGAGAATACATCCGCATACTGGTCCAACACTACAGGATAACCCGGACTCTCAACATCAAGTTCTCTAAGGGTAAGGCTAGCCAACTGATGAGTGATCGGTTGCACTCTCCTCTGAGTAAGTCCATCTTGTGTTGAAAAGGATCTCTTCTTACGGATGAAGGTAAACCTAGTCCCATCCATGCAGATACACCGCACTTTGTGCCGAATACAGTCAATCTGAACATGGACCATAGATAACCAGTTCATACCCAAGATGACGTCGTAAGGCCACGTCGCAGCTACTACGAGATCCCAGTCAAAGCTCTCGCCTCCTAGAGTAAGCTCGCACTGCCAGCACGAGTGACTAATCATCGAATCCGCTCTCGTAGAAGTCTTTAGCTGTAAAGATCGATCCCACAGCTCCATCGGAACCTCTAATCTCCGAGCGAGGGAAGTGGAAATAAAATAATGGCTAGCACATGTGTCTATAAGTACTGCAGTTATGGTAGAGTAGGCACAAATCGTACCTCGTATCATCTCTGGAGCGCCGTGATCGTAGGCCTCAGCTACCTAGATATGATCTCACACCTGTCCTCCTACTCCCTACAGTAGGGGTGGACCTCCTGGTGGTGGTGGCTGTAACATCTCGAATTTTCACCCACTGCCAGTTGCACAGCCAGCTCCTCTGCCACATTCGACTGCTCCCTATCTACCTCCTTGGTCGAACCTATGTCTCTAACTTGGAGTTCCTTCGACTATTTGTTGATCATCCCTAAGTTGGGTCAGACAGTCACGAGCCATGTGACCTTGTCCACCGCATGCATAACACTTCCCACTTCTGGCATGACCAGCTCTGCCTCGGGTGCCCTGCACAACTGATCCGGAATCCTGTGGGCGTCCACCTGTAGGTCTTGTCCTTTTGGACCTCTATGACATATGTATGTTTTCAGCTACATAAGACTCCACTACGTGACGTCCGGTGGTGGGTATCGTTGTTGGTGACTACTCAGTAAGGAAACTCTCTACTAATAGGGCTCGCTCTAACACCCCTTCCTACATCGGGATGCTAAGAGAAATCATCGAAGCTCTGATCTCTTGCCTAAGTCCCTGCTCGAAGGTCAGGGCCCTAAATAATGGGTCCCACACCATACCATTTGAGTAGCATGAGAGGTCAGTGAACCTCGCTGAGTACTGAGCCACAGTCATGCTCCCCTGCTGCTGATGAAGAAGCTCTTTTATGTGCATTGTGGGAAGAGTCGCTGGAACAATCTCTGCCCGAAACAAGCTCTCCCTGAGAAGCTTCATCTCGTCATGAGGATGAAGCATCAAGGTCCACCATCTGCCTTCTGATGCCTATAGAAGACTGGCAGCAAGGATCACCATGAGATCGGCTAGTGTCCCCACTAGTCGGAAGACTCTCACCACGACCTCCAGCAAATCCTAAGCTGCTTGTTGGTCTATCTCTCCCCTGAACCAACGTGCCCTCTAGCACTGGAACTCATGCAATGCGCTCAAGCGGCGTGCACCCTATGCTTCTGGGGCTCGTGGCATCAATGGCCCAACGGGTAATGGTACCTCTGGTCCCTCTGCTGAAAGAGAGCCCTACACCGAGGCCTCATTGTTCTGTGGGCTATCAGTGCGTAGTATATCAGAAACCCTAGCTAGTTGTATGCGTGGAGGAATTCTAAAAATAAACAGGTGTTTCATAGTCAACAAGTTATACCTATTGAGCTGACTCAAAGATATCACAAATAAAACCCTTGAAAACACAAATGCAATCATTGTTTTCATGCACTAAGTCAGAAATCAGAAGTCATGGTCCTGGTGTATGGATACATCTGCCGCTGCACCAAAACTGGATTCCCTAAACTGATAACCACACTCACAACACTTAACACTATTGTCGTCAAAATGAAAGACCAGAGTCCTATTTTCTACAGTAGATCTGACTCCTCTGATACCAATTTGTCGCGACCCATTCCTCAGGGCCCATGTTGTGACTACCCCAAGCCCGCCTTCAATAGGCCCGCGGCTGGCGACTAGCACTGAAAGGAATATTCATTATAACAGGGAAGGAATTGCCTTTATAACTTGTAAACACATGAAACCAAGCACATAGAAAGATACGAACACAAGTCAACTGTATAGAAATAAGATTGCTAAAAGTAAAAAGGGGCCAGAATACAAGTCCTACAATAATAGTACAAGTACAACTAAAATACAATGCAACTAAAGAAAAAGAAAGGCAGTTATTGGGTCATCCTCTGAGGATCCTACCTGAAAGGTAGGTAAAGATCACCTCTTCAGCACTCCACATCCGCCCATCTCCTCTGCGTACCGTCACCCTGTATAGTCCACCTCCGGGCCCCATCTAGCCCTGGTACCCTCAGCCTCAGTTAGTATTGTCTATTGTCTGCACCAAACACAACAAGGTGCAGGCATAGCCCATGAAGGGGTGAGTATAACGATACTCAGTAGGGTCCTCGAGACCCTCAAGGTCTCATAAAATCCATCAAGGATAAACCACAAGGCATGAAATAAACTAACAACCCTACTTAGGTATATTCCCATACATATACCTATGTTTTCAAGAATACCCATCTCAATCATGAGGAAAACACAGAGTCTAACTAAAAGCCCAAACCTCAACTGTTCTGTAAAGGAAGGAATACCATGAAGGTAAGTACCACATAGGTATGCCACACAGAAGAATACCACCATGATATTACCACGAAGGAAAGTACCACAAGGTACAGACTCATCTCACACCAGGTATTTCTTAGGTACAATAGTACATATGATTATATATAACTATAGAATCATCTTACTCTATTAAGAGGGAGACCCACGAAGGATCCCTAATCATCATTAGACCCACGGAGGATCATATTACATCATCAGACCCATACATAATCCTAGTACCTCATCAATACATTTTCTGACCCACATAAGATCCTAGTACATCGCCAGTATGTTTTCAGATGCACATAGGATCTCTAGGTGCTGACCCACATAGGATCGCTCGGTGCCGACCCACACAAGATCGCTCGGGGCTGACCCACACAGGATCCCTCGGTGCAGAACCAAATAGGATCGCTAGGTGATGACCTACACAGGATCACTTGGTGCTAAACCACACAAGATCTCTAGGTGCTGGGACACACTAGATCGCTCGGTGTTTACCCACACTGGATCACTATTCATTCCCACGTCACAGCCAGCTATTCAGTTCCCACACTAAGCTTGCTCGTCTCTGATAGGGTCCACTCCTCAAGCCACTGGTTGATAATCCAACTTCCACGTAGTACCACGAAGAAGTAACCTAAAGGAAAGACGTGTCATAGAGTTCTCAACGCAATAGACGGTGCGTCAATTGGATGCCCGGTCTGTAAGTTATTATCTTTTTTAGACTCGAGGGCCCGGTTGGATTCGTGCTCAATCCAACCCGACCATACCTAAACATTATCCAAAATGTAAATGGGGTATACAAAAGGGACCGTCTCACACCAAGGTTTCCAGTGCCACTGACAGATTGTCAGACGGACGCTCGGTGCCAAAGTTATGGCTGTTAGAGCAAAAAATGGGTCGAAGTGGGGTCGGGTCTTGTCTAACCCGGTCCGACCCTCAGGGTCCCACCAAGCCCAGCCTGGGTAACGGGAGGCCACAGAATGGTAGAGACTGTGGGAAACGGAGGTCGTGGGGTGGTGGAGGCTGTGTGGCGGCGGAGGCTGCGGGCGGTGTGAGGTCACGGGGCGGCGGGGCGGCGGGGGCCGCGGACGGCGCAAGGCCATGTGTCGGTGGAGCCCGTGGAGGCCATGGGGCGGTGTGAGGCCACGGGGCGGCGGAGTCCGTAGGCGGTGGGGGCCACGAGCGGCGGAGGAAGTGGGTAGCAGAGGTCGCGCGGCGGTGCGAAGCGATGCAGAGGCCGTGGTCCTGCGGGGCGGCCGTGGTGCGGCGGGGCGGCCGAGGTGCGGCATGGTAGTCTGTCGCGCCTTCTCCGACGGTCGGTTCAGCCAACCGCTCTTCATTTTGTTTCGTGTTACAAAGTCTCATTCTTCCATTGTTAAGAACACACCATTCATGAAGAACGGGAGAGGGTTCGGGCCATATTTGTTTGGCCCGTACACTCATTGTTAGGGCGGTAGCAAGTAGCTCAAGGGGGATGATTCAATGTGAGGGGAAAAATTAATGTTGATCAGTTTAAAACACACCCCTACCTCATTTTTTGTTAACATCGATGGGGTGGGAAGGACGGTTGTCGATTAAAAACATCCCATATTGGAGGATGTCCTGAGAAAGAAGTCGAAGACATTGGAGAATGTTGGCGTTCATCATTGTAGGAGCCTTCTTCATGGAATAAGTTCTTCTTTGGAGAAGTGTAATCCTCTCAAAAACACTCCCCTTCTCCATTAACAAATACTTTCCCCCAATCCTCATCCAAAATCAAAACAGCCAACATAATAGAATATGTTATCTATTTATATTGTTGGCATAATTTTAAATAGGCTTAATTAATTAATTAATGAGTTGGCATAATTAATCAAAGGGGGTGGCACAATTAAAGTGGGGGAAGTTCAAGAGGCTTCCCCACATTTAAGATGGTGTTTAAGGGTTTCTCTCATTATGAGGGTTTGGGTGGCCCCACCATTAGGAATTCAAAATTGGGGGTTTTAGTCTCAGGTGGTCCCCGCCACCATAACCCATGTAGGAGGTTTTAAAAAATAAAAATGTTAAACAATTTTATTTTATTTTATTCTTTAACAAAAAACACAAAAACTAACTTTACCCTCGACCAACTGTCGTTGAGGTGAAATTCTCCTTAAGCGAATATCATCGCTACGAGTTCAATGGTGCCCTCATATTCCAATTATGAGCATCAGTTTAAAATATAAAAAAACCTTCTCGCACGTTTACTAAACATACCTGAAAAAAAGTTCAGAAATTCATTCCTAGCACATTGGGCCTTAGAATCACACGCCGTCAATTTTCACGAACTAGTAAAATTCCAATATATTTAAAAAAATTACATGTAATTTCCAGGTCTTTACAAAAATAGCAGATAAATTTCACTTTTACCTATTCTAAAAAAATGTTGATAAAACAATCCTCTTTATTAGTGATCTTTTTAGAAATGTTAAGGGTACCCTTTAATTAGTTAAATTTTTTCACTGATAATGGTGTTCCGATTATCAACATTAATGTTCTTTTTTAGTGTTGCTAAAAGGAATACATTATAAATAGTTTATATACTATTAAATATAATATTATAGTATAAGAGTATATGTATATTGATGAAAATATAGTATATTTTCTAAAATATGATTTATATAACACTAAATATGTATTTAAATTTAATACATTATAGATTTTTTGAAAATGGTATAAAATAATTAAAAATAAATATTAATTAAAAATTTACAAATTAGTACTGAATAATAGATATTTAAAAACAATTTAGTGATAAAAATAGTAATAAATTAATTAATATCTTATCATAAGTTGAAAAGAGGACTTGAAATTCAAACAAACATATTTCTTGTTAATGGTGTATGTTTTGGCTCCATAAGATGAAAATCAAATCCAATGAACAGATATTCTATGTTTTGTATTAGTTTTACCCTATACATCAAAGTTTCTTGTTAAAAAGGGGATCAAAAGACATCTAATACATAGTTTTTGGTTTTCATATCCTAATTTTTGAATATTAGAATTCATTAAATATTGGTTTAAGAGGATTTATAGTCTTTTAACTATAGATACTGAATTTATTCCCTGATATTACATTCATATGTATATTATAGTGTTATAATTTTATCTTTTTCAATATTTATTTTTAATTTTTAATTAATATATATATACATATTTTCAAACATATGAAAATAAAAATTTAATTGTATGAAATAATATTTAAAAATATTTAAATATAAAATATTATTTTAAATATAGAAACTATATAGAAATATGAATTTATTATCTATTTGATTTAGAATAAAAAATTATCCATTTTATTTACCATAAAAAAGTTATGAATATATATACCTACAAATTTTGTGTGCATTAAAAAACTATATATTTATGGGTATATTTCAATATATATATATATATAATAAAATAATTATACATCAAAAAATGTATATATATATATATGTCCATATATAATCCCCTAAAAAGTGGTAACGGTGCCTATCGAGAATGTGCTTGATAGGGGTTCCAATCTCACCCATTTAGAATTAATTTCAGATTTAATTGATGGGTTTGCATGTCATTATTCAATATGTGTGTGTGTTTAGAAAATTTTATATAGACAAGAAAAGTTGAATATGTATAAATATATAAATATATATATATATATATATATAAATACCGTCTACACACACAAACATATTTTATAATTATATCTAAAAATAATTATTTTAAATATCTATCATTATATGAATAAATATATGGATAAAACAATTATATAAATATATATATATAAGAAATTATATTATAAAATAAGATTGAATAGTGAAAAGATTGTTCCCTTTACACAAGGAGGTCAAAGGATTGAATCCTGAACCTAGTGGATATGTAGGATGAATAGGGGTTTATTTATAGAATGAGTTCTCATGAAGGCCTCAAATTATCATAGAAAAAAGGGGGTGGGGTGGATTTCGTTGGATTCACATGTTGATTCTTATGGAAGAAGAATGGTTTTTAGAAATATTTTTAGGTTTTCCACAATGTTAATTTCTAATGCTAATAAAGGTATAATCTATAAGTGCTAAAAAAATCACTGATAAAAACACCTTTAATGAATGATGATAAAGGTGAACATTATCAAGTATGTATTTATTAATGATAAAAGAAATAAACTTTTAAGAGTTCTTAAAGCATCCTCATTTTTTAGTAATGAAAAAAGGGATTTCACTAATAGTATCCTCAATCAAGATTGATTAGGAAGATGATGATCAATGTGATATTAAAAAAATTAAAAAATTAAAAAAAATAAATACTAAAATATTAACTTAAATTATTATAAATATAATCTAATGGATGAAATAATTTCATAGTTATAAATCTAGTTTTGGTTCATAGATCACCAAACAATTATTTTTCAAATTAGAATAATTTCTCTGAATCATCACTGATTCCCAAATATATGTTCTTAATTAGAAAATTTAATATCTCTCATAAATTATCCAGGGTTTTTTCTTGGGTATTATAAATATTGTTCTAGTATTTTAAAACTAAATTTATTGGCGAAAAAATAATATATGTTTCACAAAAAGGCAATATATTTATCTATTTTGAACTTTCTCATGTAGGATTACGTTTTTGGTAACACTTATGCAACTCTGCACAGAAATAACAGAAAATATAAATTCTTCTGTATATATATTTATTCATTTATTTATTTATTTATTTATTTTAAATTATATTACTTTTTACATATGATTAACTCACACATGAAATAAAATACATAATAAATAAATTATTTGTTTCTCTCACACCCATTTTTAATTATTAGGTACCACATGAGAAAGCACCTGATCGTCTAGAAATGTCTCAAATAAAAAAATGTGGACAAAAATACAATAAAATTAAAAAAAATAAATTAAATTAATTTAGATATAAATTAGGAAATAATCATAAATAATCATACATGCATACACAGTCACACTCATTAAGACTCTATAGCAAGTCACATTCACCATTGTATCTCAAATAATTTGATAAAAAATTCATACTCTATATAATTTCTATGAGATTTTTTCATATAAAACTTTTTATCCCTTGATTTAATGAATTATAATTTTATAGGAATCCTTTGAATGAATGTTATCAAGTAATAAAAATAATGTGACTCATTTTTAAAAGTTCAAAGGATGTATATTTTCATAAAAAACATGAAATTTCTATGACTGGAGCTATTATGAGGAACATGTGAATAAAATTTATAGGTCATATCTTTTCATTTGAATAAAATTACTCAATTTTTATCAAATAACCCCTTCTATGATTGAATATAACCCTAATTATTAGATTGAAAATTTCACATGAAAAACATCCAAGGTATGGGTATAAATAGATATGACTATTGGTTTATCATAGACTGTTTATTCATGGATTCTTAGGGATATGTGATGAACAATGCATGAGGTTGGATAAATTTTTCAATATGCCTATATAAAAAAATTTGATAATTATAATTAATATTCTAAAATTCATATACTTTCGATTAAAAAACATGTAAACTTTATAATTAATTTATTTGTTAGATATTCTATCAAGAAAATGTTAAATACAAGGTGATGTAAAAGGCTCCAGAGTCCCCTTAGGTATGATAATATGATGTGATACAATACAGATGATCATGAGTTTAAATAATAGTAAGAAAATAAAAAAAAATTGAAAAACATGTTCTGATTTATGGAATAATATTAGAAATTATCTATAATCATGGGTATAAATTATCAAGTGTAACAATTATGAACCAATTACCCAAATGAAGTTGGGTTGGGTCATCAAAAAACCTCAGCTGAACAACTTATTCACCAGAGGATAGATTAAATGTAGGAAGATAAGTACCATGATGGTGGGAGGTAGTTTCCCATTGGAATTACAATTTATCTTCAAAGTCCATGCCTAAATTGGTAAGGCTAAACAGGTCCAAGGGATATCTTCATATAAACTTGCATCGAAAGAAATAAGTGTAGAAATGGATTTTCCCATAATGAATGGTAGGGTATTGACATACAAGTCATATATCATAAAGGTTAGAAAAATAACAATATTATTCTCGAGAAAAAGGTAAAGTATAAAAAAATAGTTATATACATAATTTTGTTCAACCAAATATGGAATAAGGACCCAAAAGTGATGATCCAAGTATGGAAAATCCAATAGGATGTTTTAAAAGAATCCATGCCACCAATAGGTTCACTATCCATGTCGCCAAAACAATATCATCTATGTGATATTATCCACATACAGCGATTTCTTATGGTCAAGTTCCTTTCCCTACATGGAGAATTTATAAAATAGTTTATATAAATCTTGAAAGGGTCCCATGAAAAGTCCGAGTATGATATACCAAGTAGGTGGTCACCACTCTCTTATAACCAACTATAATAATATAAAGGTTACAATAAAATAGAATAATGTTTTTGGGATAGATAAATAGTGAAACAAATTGAGCATAATTTAAGGTTTATAATTTAGAACCAAAATAAATAATTTCCCATCGTGGGAGGGCCCTTACAAGTCAGGACAGCTTTAGGTTTATCCAAAATCTAAGAAAAACTATTAATGAATTCAAGTTTAACTACCAATCCAATTTATGATAAATTGAATCATGTATAATAGATTCAATTTAGTCGAGATAACCACCCCATTTAAGTATAGAAGAAAACGGTTTAATAGAGTTGGGGTGTTATGTGTTGATCCAATTCTAACATTTTTCTATTTTTTTGGGTGTACATGGGAACATTTAATTCAAGCATATTCCATATCCCTTTTCAAGAATGATTTAACATATTCACTTATCAAACTAAAATAAATACCATAAAGCACAAATTAGTTCCAATATAACCTGAAACATTAAAGATAGATAACACATGTTGTAAAACAACCAGTAAAATAAACACGATAAGTATTTAAATATTTCACTAAAATAAACATCAAGAAATGATTTTTTATCTACAAAAAAAATCACAATTAATAAATATAACATACAAAAATGTAAATATTAATATTCAAAAAAAATCTATTCTAGGTTTATTATTAATTCATTTTAGAAATAAAATTATTAGATGAAAACTGGTTGGTTTCAATTAATTTCACTTGACCCAATTTTTTTTCTATCCCGACACTTAATTAATATGAGATAAGGAAGGGGATTTATTAATAATTAATTTTAAGATAAGATTTATAAGGTCCATTTGAGAATATAAAGTTACAACTTGAATCTTAGGATCAACATATAACTAAAATATAATTAGGGAGAGGCATATACTTGACAAAAAAAATGAAATAGGAAAAGAAATAAAGATTATACCTCAATATAATCTACTATAACCGCCCACTACAACCAAACCTAATGAGTATTTAAGAAAAATATTTATCAAACTAAACCTATAATTTAAGAATATGGAATTTTATACTTCTCTTTTAGTATTTTTAGGAATTTATTTCTCTCATTATTGTAGAAACATGGGAAAGTAATGGGATCAAAAACAATCATTTTCATTTCCTTCACCAAGAGGGGCCTATATAACCAAATAGAGTTCCATGGAACAAAAATGGATAAGGAATAAATGGGTATGAGGAGAAAAGTGATTGGATCTCCCAAGAAGGAGTTTCCTGCTATAAATGGGAGGAAAATCTGAAATTAGGTAAAAGAATGGGTTATTTTTTGTGTTAAAATGTAAAAAAATCCTCTTATTAATTAAACTTTTCTCAGAAGGATACTGGGTACTTAGAATTATGTTATTGGGTACCCATTTGACTTTGAATAGACACTTTCACCCTAGGAACCCCACGAGGTACCCAGTACAAATCTAGTGGGTATGTGGTTCATGTTGAACCACACCCCCTTACCCCATTGTCTTCCAACTCCTCCCAAAACCTCTTTTAGCGTCATTAAACATAAAATGACACCAAAAAATGAAATAAAATGATTTAAGTGAATTAAATTTACCTATTATAAAATGTCTGGTCTTTAGTGTCTCCCCACCATTAGTCTTCTCATCCTCACAAAACTTCATGGAACTTCTTGAGGGAATAAAATCTACCATTGGATATTCATTTCAATGTCTCACTCTGAGGTATCATATTCGGGATTTCCGTACTACCAAATTACTCGAACAAGAAGAATAACCAATCCTCATAACACTTACAAAATTCAATAAACAATTTATATAGGATTCTACATTTAGGACACATCAACCTCAAACTCAATGTCATCATACCAAATCACATGTTAAGGGTAAGGGGTGTACTTCCTCAATTGGAATACATGGAAAAAAAATTAGACATGGAGATAAATATTATTAATAAGGCTATTTCTAGGTTTCTTCCCAAATTTTGTTTATGATTTTGAAAAACCCATCATCCCTTGAGTAAAACATCACCTATTTACACATGTGTCATCAATCTAACTGTGGTAACTTTGAATTCTTTTGGTCACCTTTATTGGTCACCATAATATTTTTTCCATATTTGAGATGTTTTGAGCCATTTTTATTCCATTTTCATTTATTTAGTCATCTCCTGGGAAATATAATGTCTAATCCATTATCATTAACATATCTCAATGCAAAAAATAAGATAGTGGTATCATGTCCCATAGAGAGAATACAAATATTCTATTCAAATAGTAGATTGAAATCAACTACTATATGATATTTTCTTTAATAAGAGGTAATACAAACATGATCAATAAAATTAAATATTACAAGATAAAATAATTTCCCCTAGAATATAGATATTTTCCTTGGGTATTGTTTCAGTCTATAGGTGAAAATTGCTAATCAATTTCAACTATGAACCTAATTCCCATTGAATCCCTTACTAAAATAAAGATATAAACCTAAAATCTTTATTATAAACAATATTGGTAGGTATTCTATAAGGATTTATAATTTCAATGAAATATATTTTGTCATGTACATCAACTAATAATTACTCTTTGGTAGAAAAAAATTGGTCCACCATGGCTAAACATCCATGATTACTCACACTGTTTCCTTAAACTTGGAGGGTTGAGGAAAATGGGTCACAAAATCTATTATGATTTCCCATAATATACCAACAGTAAAATGGAATGAATAGAGAGTTAATTTAGGCTTCTTATGATCTATTTATACCAACTAATAGGTAATTTATCTAGATAAAAATCCCATAACATCTTTCTTTAGTACAAACTACCATAAACAACAATGTATATCATAAAACTTTTTTTTGGATTTTGTGGTGAAAATCCCATCGATATAAGTGTTATTCCTTCACCTTTGTCTCCTTAATTATTTTAGAAACAACGAGTCTTTCATCGATATATAATAAATAATTATGTTCCTATAACTAATCATAAAATATCTCCTTATGATTATGTGTTTCTTGAATAATGAGGCACTTAGAATCTAAGTTTTGTGAGGAATTTATGTGCTATATGATAGATGGAGTATGATCTACCTAGAGTAAATGTGCTCCACTGTTATACATGATAACATGAATTTTAATTTAATCCATGAGTGTGATCATCATAAACTAATACTCTTCATTTACACCTTCTATGGATAAATTTTTCTATTAAGGTCATTTGTAACCATGTTGCCTGAACTAGAAGAACACCAAATATAAAAGTCAAAATACAAGAGATATTATAGCCAAATTTTTTTCTTCATTTCATATATTTTAAATAATTTTATAATTAATTATTTCATAATATATTTATAAACCAAAGTTTTTATTAAATAAATAATGCCTCAACACATTAATGTATGATCCATTGCAACCAATTCCAGATCATGGATAGGGTTGTTCTTTTCATGTTGATGAATTTGTATAAAACTATATACCACTGTCCATTAATACTATAAAAAGAAAATAACTAAATCCCACCAAGTATACATCACAATAAAACTGAAATACCAATCATAGATAAGGGAAGATTGGGTATAGATATGTGTAGAACTACCTATTAGGCTCTTGAGAGGACATTTTACATTGGTGAGACCATTCAAAATTGTCTCTTATCTTAGTTAATGTTATCATAAGAGTGGATATTATTGAGAATTATTCCATAATGTGATATTTATAGATAATTATCTAAAGAAAACTTATGATCTTGAATATATTTGATTAATCATTAAATGAAATCCTCGATTCCACCTTTTCAAGGTCACTCATATACTTACCTTGGAGATAACATGCCTGTGTAACTTAACTTAATAGATCCAAAAGGAACAATATGATGGATTAACATAAAGTTGATGTCATAATATTGCCTCTATAATGACTCAAAGATAACTAGTGTAGCACCCCAGGATAAAACTCATGGATCTTGTGAAAATAAACACCATCTTTACATAGTATAGTTGAAATGAACTTTAGAAACCCAGTTTTTACCATCATTAATTAAAATATCACTAAAAAATATTGAGTCACTTACATTTTAAGGAACATTCAAGTTTATTATTTTACAGAGTTAAGGAAAACATTTAACTAAAAAATCTAATGTATATCTTGTAAAATGGACATGTTTTCCAACTATATAAGAAACTACTTAATCAATGTTATGTCTTCAACATCTTCCAAAAAAAATTATTATGTTAGTCATATCATGTTCAATATATTTATTATTAATCAAGCTAATTTGATACATAATAAGGGTTGAGATAAAATTTACTATAATGGAAAACATATTTGATTAAAATCAATGATCATAAGTTAGCATAAAATGAGAAAAAATAATATGGAAGGAATAAATAATCAAAATAATTTCACAATCAAAAGAAATTGTGAGAATAAGATATCAATGGATGACATATCAATAGATAAACCCATGGATAAAAATAAATTAATCCTTAGTGACGAAATTTTTCATATTAGAAGGATAATGTTATACCCTAATCAAATATATCAAGATCCTAGACATCATGGTACTACTATTAAAGCCTTGTGTTTAGTAAATATTTTATTCTATACAGGAATACACCAAAATAACTAAGATCTTTTATCTTATGAGATTAAATGATAAAATGGGTTATTAAGGTCCCCACGCATCACTAATAAAGCCAAATTAATTTATTATATGAAGGAATAAATAATTTATAAAGTACATAATCAAAATTTCTTATTAATAGATTAACAAATGTATTGAAATAACAAGTATATGGATTGTCTATATTTCCAAAATCAAAAAATGGAATAGATTACTATGTAGGAATTCCAAAAAAAATTACATAGAATAAAATAACATTATATGTTTAAGTAAATAATTTCCTAAATCATTATATTTATAATAATATTTGTGAATTCTATTAAAACACTATAATGTGAATTGAGGTATTCATAGAGGAAAAGAATTGGAAGATAAATTATGTCTATAATGGAGGATGATTTTGGAAAGATAAAGGAAATCAGGAATTTCTTCAAGATTAATTTTCCATGGGAAAATATCATAAGGGTGTTTAAAAATTAATCCACGTAAAATATATACACCACAAAAAAGGAACAAAATGGTGAATATGAATCATATCTCAACAAAACAAAATTGATATCCAAACCCCCTTACGGTTATGGTAAGATATGAATAAAAATAACACAAGAGAGATATCATAAAATTGAAATATAATAAAATAAAATATATTCATTACACTTAATAAAATGGGGGTATTGAATACACCATATGAAATAAAATATAGTCCACAATATCAAAAATGTCTTATGGAACTGAAAATAGAGAAAAATAACACCTACACCTTTATAAACTGATAAATCAAAACCCCTTAAAGAATTAAATTTTTCATTTAAAATTAAATACCATGAATATTAAGATAATAATGATATAAAATATCAAATGGGTATTAATCACACCATAAAATTTAAAACAAGTTGTATAACAAAATCATGTCATATGGAAAAGAAATTTGTAACAAAAAACCCTTACAAGTAACATAATCATTGACTTATGAATTAGTTGGTAATGAGGTTATAAGGAAGAATTATAGTTAAAAAATATGGTGTAAAAAAATATAAATTATTCATGATGTAAAAAAAATTATTCATGTAAAAATATAGTCTCAATAAGAATTTTTATGACTCAATTGAAGAAAATTGAGTTATCCCAAACTACTACATTAATTCCTGCTTAGTTGCAATGCACTCCAACCTCCTATAGAAAAAAATATATTAATCAACAATTTAATAACCTTTTAATATATATATATATATTCTTTCATAAAATTAAATTATAATTCTTATCTAGATGTATATTAGTAGTTAGTATCTATTTTGGATATCATGTGTGAGAATTATTAATCATATTAAACTAGTTTTATCATAGAGGTGTTGTTATTCACTATTATCCCAAAGTCCATCACTACCAGATCAGAAAAGGTACTAGAATTTATTTTTTTTAATTATCTATAATGTTATAATTTTTTCTATGGGATTTTTATTTTGGATCCTCAAAAATGAAATCGACGATGAGAATGTTTTGATGATTTTTAATTAACGGATGTTAGTATCATAATTAATGAGTTTAATATTAATGTTTACACTATAAAAAAAATAAAATTATTATATAATTATGTATATAAAATATTATTATTAATTAATTTTTCATAGTCATCAATCATATTATTTTATAACATTCTTCAAATATGTGGTTAGACCAACCCAAACATGGACATAACAAAATTAATTGGTGATTATGATTATAAAAGTTATTTTGTTTGACAAAAAACTAATTATTATAGAAGAATAATGAAATAATTTAGATAATTTTAAGGTTTTGAATAATATTTTCAGATATTTTAATAATTATTAATGAAACTATATGAAAAATGAGATATGTTATATTATGGACGTGGTTTCCCACTCCACACATGGTTAATGTTCTAATTTATAGAAGAATCAGAGGGAAATAAGGTGAATTGTAATTTTAATAATAATAATAATAATAACATATTCCATAGTAATTATTAAATTTAACCATTATAACCATCAAATATAAGAAGTGGTGAATAATTGAATTTATCACTTCATGGAGGCGGTAGTTCACACCATGCATGAACAATGGTTTCGTTTTTCTTAATGGAAAAGGGAAATGTCAGTTTATAGTTATTCCCTTAGAATAAAATCATTAAATACATAAAAAATAATTATTTAATTATATAGGAATTATAAAATTATATTTTTAAAATTATGTAAGAAAAGGAAATATGTTATCAAAAAGAGTACGCGCGTGGAAGATAGGTGATTTACCTTGGAAAACTCCATGGAAATGGAGGTCTTATGAAAATTAATTATGAATAGAGGCTCAAGTAGAAGAACTATTTTTATTGGAAAATGAAAGGGGTGTATTTTAAATAGGATAATCATTGATTGGTCTCGAATCATGGAGATATGGCCCTTTTATAAGTTGTGAGAATGATATTTTTCTACATATTTCAACTAAATATAATGATAGAACATGATTCACATGTAAAGTGGATCTAAAAATTAGAAATAATTGATTATAGGTTCATATAAGCTTAATAATCCATAAAAAAATAATTTTCACAAATTTATTAAAGATTTTTATATCTATACACTATAAATATCAAATTTTCCAATTTCTGGTTTTATCGCGGTAACTAGTTTTTACATAGGTAATTTTAATCAATTGACTACCATAGAATATAATTTATTACATAATTTGGACCTATTAATTGAAAATATTAAATTAATTTTTTTAGATAAATTTTATATGTGTTAAAAAACTATTTTAAAATTAGCACAGGTAATGTGAAAAAACCCATTTTTAGAAAAAGTGTAATTTTTAGAATAAATTCTCTGTGAATAGTAAAATTATAAATGTGTTTAGTGTCCATGAAATAGATTTTGTTATTATAAAAAAATAATTTTGTTTGGTCTTTATAAAACAAAATAATTTTTTATTACAAAAATAATATTTAATTAAAAGGAAACACTAAATAGAGTTTCTTTTACTAGAAAATCTTTCCGGATTTAAAATGTTAAATATGTGTCTGATTAAAATATAATGGTATTTAAACCTATTTTGTAATTATATTTAAATAAATATTTTAGCAGTTAAAAGGTATTTCAAACTTATACATCTTTCTTATATAAAGATAAAGTCATAAAAGTTATACTATTAAAAAAATTCATTTTTCACTATTCAGCTAAAACTCACCTATTTTAAAAAAAATTCTAAAAATCCATATTAATATAATATTCAAATACTGAATATAAATAGTAATATAATTTTACCATATTAAATTTATAAAATTTTAAGAATTTTACTTTTAAATAAAAATATAAAAATATAATTAAAACTGTTTTCCTAGGAAAAAAACATTTTTAAAAAATTTCTAACAATTATTGTTCTTATTTCCCATAAATTAATAATAAAATTGGTGTTGATATATTTATAATATAAAAAATATATTTTATCCATAAAAATTAGTTTATTAAAAATTACACATAACCTGTAAATTTTTAGAATGGTTATATATTAAAGAATAAATCAGTATTATTAGTTATTTGTCGACAAAAATTTAATTTATTAGTATATTAGCAAAGATAATTAACTTTTATTTTTATTTATAAATATATTTCATAATTTGTTAATATATATTTTTACCCTCAAATTCTATGGTTATAATTTAAAAGTTTTATATTTTTTCATTATTCATTGTGGTTTGGTGTTGTTGGTATCACATGTTATCAAACATATTAGGTTTTAATGGAATATATTATTTTAAAATATATGGGTGCTACAAAAATCATGTTTATCTAAATAATTATAATAAACTTGGATATCATCCATAGTGATCATGAAAATTAAACCAATAATTGGATGGAATATCCTTTTCATTATATCCATAAACCTAATAAGAGTATTAATCTACCCAAATGGGCATTAAATAAAATCAAAATGTCCACAAAATATAAAAAAACTATGTCATATGATTTTATTATAGACTAATCCAATGTTGGGGATGAATTTCTTAAAGGGTATTTTTTGAGTACCATCTCTCCCTCTTTGATTAAACAAAGAGATCATCAGTCCTGGTTAGAGGGTAATATATACTAATACTCACCTAGTTTATTTTTCAGTAATATACAAAAGATCATATACTCTCATAACCATTCTTGAAGAAAAGGTACGAATGAACCCAAGGGGGGGTATTCTCTCCCCAATGAACCCTTTTTATTCAATATATTCCCACTATATCATTACCACCCTTAATTCCATTGGATATATTTGATATGGAGGAATTGATATAAGTTATATCCTTGGAAAAAGATTTATGGTGGAATCAACTTCTTCATTAATAGATAATCACAAGAAGTCTTCAAGAAAGACCTTGTGATAAAGGCCCACTATTAGAGGTAAAACCATATGTCCTTAAGTCTCTAATTCATTGAGAACAAGACTATCCATTTCTATATTATAATCCATGATATTCCTCTAATAATGAACTGATCAACTAGAAAAAAATTATCTACTCTACTCAAATGGTATAATTTTTACCTACTAGTGATTGGAAAGATACTCTTCAATCCAAACAATCTATAAAAGAATCAAATTCAATTACAATGTACATATTCATGATGATGAGAAAATATCTATATTCTGAACCCTAACATTCAATAAATCCCCACATGAATCTATGGGGACTTATTAGTCTGTTATATCTATTTATATAGAGGGGTATCAAGGGTCATATATGGTGATATATATTCCTCTTTAATTCCCAAAATTAATTCATATTCTAAATAAATAAATTATTTTTATGAACCTATCTCCAAAAAATCATAATAAAATGTAAAGGAAATAAAAATAGTTCCTCTAATAGTTTATGGACCCACCCCATCATTAGCGGTGGATTGATCACCAATATACATCATGCCAACATCCTCATAATAAACCTAAGGTTTAAATGTCAATATATATTACTAAAGAACCACTAATTAACAATAACTATTATATCAACCATATCATGAACTAACTCGTGTCACCCATAAATCGAGTCCATGATCTGATATATGGCATGGGACAAAGGGAATTCTCGATCCCCATAGGCTTGAAACTAGGTTGTGTGCATCAAATATACAATATTAGTAATTAAATTTACTAATAAAATAAAATAATAATAATGGTATATACACTCATAAGTATTCCATAATCATTCCATATAATAGGAGGCTAAAAAATATATATAGGAAATTTTAAAATAAAATAGAAAGCCAATGATGTGAAATGAAAATAAAAATTAATCATACAATAAACCAAAACCAATAAAAATAACATAATCAATCAATCAATATGAGGGACTAAACATCACATCAAAAAGTTGATAAATTTTAAAATAATTCTAAAAAATGGATTGTAAGGATGATACTTAATACCAAATATACACACACAATATCATATCTACCCATCTCCTAATGTGAATAAAATATATTCACTTACCACCACCATCAAACCCAAAAATAAATTTAATCTTCCATATCCTTGAAGAACATGTGCTAATACTGTAACATGATAAGCCTGAGTAAAATATTCCCAATAGGTATCCTCCCCACACCCCATTCATAAAAATTTCAAAAAATATGTTTCAAGATAGTTTTAAATGTAATAAAAAATTAATCCTTCCTTATTAATTTAAACTATGTCACGTGGATCCATTACATAAATTTATTTTACTAAAAATGAATAATTTTCCTCTCATTCATAAAAAATAATTAATTAAATTATAATGAAGAAATGGAATTTGTAAAGTAAAAACCAATTTTGATAACACATGCTTTTAAAATGACCTACCAAGCTTAATAAAGAATAAAATCTAAAATCTCACAAACATTTTTATTAAAATAGATATGATGAAAAGGTTCAATTTTTCACTTTGAATACAATAGCCACATTGATAATCCTATTAATCAGATAAAATTAAATCATAAAATAATCATATCACAATAACCATGAAAATGATACATTCATAAACATTAAAAATTATCCAAAAATTCGATTTCTTGATAACACCTAGTAACTCTATGGTTAGTGTAATAAAATACTAAAATTGAACCCATCTTATTGGCTTTCCTAATGAAATTAAATATCTCTAGCACTTAGTCATTCCCTACTTATCTTTAAAAAGGGTAAATCTCTTGATGTAGGTGTAACACCATACTTGGGAACACGAGCGATAGAACATCATAAAATAGTGTATCATTTGATCTTGGATATCCCACATAACTACTCTTGTTTAGCCATGATATATAAAAAAGTAGAAATCAATTAAGAAGTTACACATATCAAAATATGCTAAATATGAACCACATCACACCCTCATCACTGAACACCCATCACAAAAACAACCCATTTCTATCAAAAAATAAATATAAAAAAATTACCTATATAAGAAAATTTCATTTAACATTAACAAACTAGATGATGTCATGCTTTAAGGGATGATTTATTTGATAAGACCTTTTTATAAATTTTCAACTATGACTTTGAAATATCAATTTGGAATGTAAATTATAAATTCTAATTTCTAAAACCAAATCACGTAACCTTCACTAGGAAACATAGATAACTAACAGACATAAAAAACCTAAAAATAACCCACGAAATCCATTAATTTTGAATGTAAACCCCTAGAAATAAGTTTTCAATCTAAAACATCACTGTTTTTGTTGAAAATACTTTGAATGATCCATTTTTTCTATTAAATTTTACAACCAATTAATGTATACCTGAAAATAGGCTTGATCCTATTAAATAAATGATGGAATATTTAATCCAATGAAAATTGAGGTAAAATTGACTCCCTCGGAAAATGATTAATTGAATCACACAATAATATTATAATATTTCAAATCTAAAATTTAAAGAAAAACATAAATGATATTTTTAGGTAAAAATAATCATAAATGGGGTCAACCTATCTAAAATAATTATATACACTATATGATGTCTTAATGATCTCAAAAAATTATTATGATACCCAAAAATTATAAGGGAACCCATAAATAAATAAAACCCATATATAAAAATCAAGTGAAAGAAAACACTATGTCACTAAGACCTTCATTATGCTGGAAATAAAAATAGAAACAATAATAGAGGGATATGAAGAAGATAATGAGGTCCCAACTTTAAATAATTAGATTGAAATTGTTGAAATTGGATAATAATAAAAGGTATAATATGACAGATAAACACTTAGAGCTCCATTAGAGTGAGTCACATGAACGGGATAAAAAAGAGACCTAAAATTGGTTTTTACATGATGGTGAAAAAATTGAAATATCATAAAATAAAAAATCTTAGTACGGGCTCATCATGGTTATGATTCCTCATATCATGGTATTAATTCTTTTATACTTATCATGGTCACATAGTGTTGAATTATGTCATGGTATAACCCCCCCCCCCACCCACCCACCCACCCCCAAACAAAAATAATAATAAAAAATGAGGCATCACTATCAAGGGTATATTGTAGCTATGACACCCCATTTCATGGTTGAAATTCCTCTAATCTTATAATTCTCATGACGGGTTAACCTATGTCATAGTGCGACCAAAACCCAAGTATAAAAAAGTCATTAATTCATCAGGTACCATACATATGTGACACAACATGTCATTAATGTGATTCTATCATACCCATTATGGAAATTTTTAGATGACATATGTCATATAGTAACCAATTCCCCTTCAAATCCAATCCAAAATGATGCATCCCAACATAAGGTACATCATGGATATAATTCACCACATTGTTTTTATAGGAATTTATACTAATCATGGTCACCACTTTAACATGCTTATCATTGTATTGACTTGATTCAATTATAAACTGTGGATTACTAAACACTAGAAAATACCCAAATATCCTGAAAATGAATAATTATGAAAAACATTATATAAATCAGTGTAAAATAAATTTTTATCTAAAATAAAAAACATGGTTGTGATAGGAATCTTTTACCAGACCTCCCAGAAGGTGTTCAAATACCTCTAACAGATAGAGCAACAAATAGATCCTTAGGTTCCTAGGTCACAGGTGGTCACTATCGGATGATCATTGATAATCCACAATGGAAAACCCACTATATGGATATACTAACCATATAATTATCTTTTTCTATATTTTTTAGGTATAATCTAGTTTAATATAGCTAAAACGCCCACATTGATAGAATTGTGTAGAAGTCCTTCTTAAACTAAGATTTGGAGTTACACTATTGGCCTTCATACCCTAATGAGAACCATCCATACTAATCACCTCCTAAAATCTTTTCCAACCAATGGAGGAACTATCCCCCAATTTTAGGATAATAAATGTTCTTCATACTTATGAGCCTCCTTTGGATCTAGTCTCATCGAGAATAACCTTATTTATCACTTCTGATAATGTAGGTAGTTTCAAAAGAATATCATGAATCTATTACAACTATATAATGAAAATATCAATGAACCATAATTTATAGTTCTCAAATACAATTATATGTGGTTAAAATAAAAAAGAAAATCTTTACATTTTTCAGTATTGACTAAAATAATCATCAAGCCCAACTACAGGTTCATGAACCCTTTTACTTTAGCCTAGTGCATAATTTTATTAAAAACAATTTAAAAATCAATTCATGGAAGTTATTATAGGTTATGTCATGGTAATTTTAGAATTATTTTATGGTATCAAATGATTTATGAGATTCCCCATCTATTATGAATAAATCTATACAAACTTGGTGTAAATCGATATTCCCATTACTTTTAGATATTATGTGGAGGTTACTTTTCTATTCCTCAACATATTGATGAGATGTGTAACCCCAAAATTTTGGGGGATGGTGAAGTGGGATATCTTTCATAATCTTAGTTGTGGTAGGATCCTTTCATAGAACTCACAAATCCACAATGTGAAGAAACTATGAAAGGCCTCCTAAGACCCGAGAATCTACCAAAGGTAATTCAGATAACACAATATCACCTACCCATTCTTACTCAATGGGTGGTTGTCTTCATAAGAATATCATCTAAATTAATGTTTCAAAATAAATTAGATTATTTTTCCCATAAAATAGTCCAAATTTTATAACTTCTTTAACTATATCATGTCTAACTCTATTCCCCCACACATCCATCCTTTTATTAGATCACTTGTATCCATAAATCACATTTCATCATGCTTTTAATTTAGAAAGACTTAATTTATATATAAATTTAAAAACATAAAATCATGCTTTAAAATTCAATAATTAATAATTATTAAGAATGATTTAAAGATAACATGAAAAGTTTACAACCCTATATAACAATGTAAATAATAAAACTTATCTAATCAGGTAACGAACAGTCAGTATATATTGACCTACTCATTAATAATAAATAAATAGGGAAACACTATTCATTTATTTTTATTGTTTTTAATAAAATTAACCTCTTTTAGATTCAAACTATAATATAATATAGCTTATCCAATCATGAGATATTACAGGTAGTCCTACATGTTCCTTCCTATCAACACACATTATGATTCATGAGAGATGAGGTACATGACTGGATAGAAGTGGAATTAGAGGATGAAGACCCAAACCAACCATGGTATCATATTCTTCCACCAAAATTATATTATTCAATAATATTTATTGTTTACATCCTAATTTTTTATAGCCTTATATTTTTTCTCCTCCCATGTCTCATGCCCAAGCTCCCCTAATGTAGGATATGATACCATTTTGTAATGGTTGTTACCAAATTACCTGAATGGTATCAGTATGGGTTTCAAAAACACCTTAGTATCACCTCATAATTTCCATTTCCTAGTGTAAATGTGCGGATTAAGAAACATAATGTTAGTAATCATGTTTTTTCCGTGAAATAATGATTTATGATCAATGAAGTTCAGGCCTAAATTAGGATGACTAGAAGGGTCCTAGAGTTCGTTAAGTATAAATTGACATTAAAAAAAGAAAGTGGAGTAGAATATTTTCATATATTTCATGATAAGGTATGGAAAAACAAGGAATATATAATAGAGGTTCCATAAAAATTCCTATATTTTTCTCAAAGTATGTGTAATTTAAAAAACTAATTATGTGAAAACATGTCGACTAAATAAAGAAGACTGACCCAAAAGTGAAGACCCAAGTAAAAATAAACTTAGAGGAATTTTCAGGTATAACCTTTATTCCTCTAAATGGTTCTCTCTTTATATTCCCAATCAAAACCTATCTAAGTACCATGCTTTATTTACATGTTCAAGTTTCTTTCACTTACCTCAGTTATGTACAAATGTTTTTCACGCATCACGGGTTTGGCTCATGTAGCGTGTGAGTATGATATACCCAATATGTGGTCACTAAAATCCCAGATCCAACTATTATATGTTAAAGTTTATCAAATAATATAATAAATATATAAAAATATATAAACATGAAAAAAATATTTTGATCATATTTTAAAGTTAAGTACGTATAAAAAATAACTCCCTATACCAAAAGGGCCTATATATATCAAACCAAATTTGGTCTTTATTAGGATATGACATGAACTATAACTGATGTCTTGGTTGAGAACCCATATTATTTAGGATAAAATAAATTATGTATAATATATTTAGGTCAGACAAGCTAATCATACCATTCAAGGATAAGGTAAAAGTGTAAAATAAAGTTATATCTTTGTGATCTGATATAATTCCCTCAACCCATCCATTTTTAATAGGTGTATTCTATTCAAGAATATGACATACCATGTTTCAAGAATAATTTATTAACATCACTTACCAAAATATTATTAATATCACAAAACATAGAGGCATGCTAACATAATACGAAGAATTAAAGATAGATAACATGTGTTGGACGTCAATTAATCCCATAAACATGTTGAATGTTTATGTAATTCACTAAAATAAATAACTAAAAATATTTTTTAATTTATCCAACATGAATTAAGTATAAAATTTACAATAATAACATACCAATATGAAAATATAAGAAACCAGCCAAAATAACACTCAGTTTTTTTAAAACCATTTGGGAAACACCTTTATTAGATGAAATATATTTGGTTTAAATTAATTTCAGTTAACCAAGTGTTTTTTCTAAATAAACCCTTATTGAATACTGGACATGGATTTTGTTTTTGTACCAATTAATTTACACATTAGTTCCTTGGAGTCCATAAGAGAAGATCAATTTACCACTTAAATCATAAGATTAACCTAGAACTAAAATAGAATTATGTTTTGGACCATTATTGAAATGAAACATGAAACCAAGAAAGGAAACCATTTTAATATCTTATTATTATCCAAGATAACATACCACACCAACCAAAACCAAAATTGAATGGAAAAAATTAATGATCCAACCAACCTTGAATTTTAGGAAGAAGTTATTTCACACATAATTGTATAAAAAAAAGAAAAAGAAGAGAATTTATGAGAAGGCATAACCTTACCTTGTTGAAGAGAACCATCATTCCCAAATATAGTTACATAGATCAATATTTGAGAAGTAATCAATATGGATTGGTTGGATAGTGAGTAGAGATCCTAATAAGGTGTTTACCATTGTAAATTATAGTGAAATAATGGAGGTATTTTTTAACCCACTTCCTAATAAGACCTAAGTGGGGGTGAATTGTGGTGTTAGATTATTTTTTCCACTCATAGGGTCATAGAATTTTGATAGCAAGAACATGTCAATTTTTTCAATCTTCACACACACACACATTCTATATATTTAATGTAAATTTATGGAATGTAGTTTTTTACTTGGTTCAACACAAATACTAGCCCATGGATAATATTCCAAAAATTTATTAATTTATTTGGATGTTATACTACTAATTAATGTTCTTATGAATGATTAGGAAAGACACATTTTCAGTCTGTGGAAAACTTCATCTTGTTATATATCAACTCATTATGTTGAGACAATGGTTATAAAGGGTATGGGGACATGTATTTCTCTTATAAATATTCTTCACAGAACAAAATTTTAACACTAAGACCATTACAGGATTTATTATTTTCATTTATATCCTTATTTAATTCCCATTATTTTTTGTATATTTCTAAAGACATATCTCCTATTCTCTTGATAGTCATAGACCCAGCAACAACATTGATTCATTTCTTCTTTAAAATTTTATTATTCTCATTCCTCATGAAAAATAATTACCCATAATATTTTCCATATTTTTAAAATGGAAACTCTTAAAAATAAGTACCAAAACAATTCTCTCCTATAAATATTTATACTCCTCAATAATCATGGACAACTGAATCTTCTATTTAAAAAAATCATAGAAATTTTCCTATATTTATTTTATAGAATAAACATGTACATGAAATAATAACACTATGGTATCGATACACAAATAAAAAAGTGATTCTTGGTAAAATATCAGATCTACTAAACCATAAAAAACGTGAATTTTAATCTTTATAATATCACAGATTATCCCCCCCTTTAATTTTATTGTTATTTCTCCAACTCATGTAGTCAAATAATTATTTTAAATTTTCTTCAATATAGCCTTCTTCTAAATGGTTTACCTTAGTTGTAGAAACCACTCTTATGAAATGGTTACATTTTCACTTTGTCATGAAATGAATCTTTCAATTTTCCTTAGTCATAGAAAAGAATCTTATGAAATCAAGTGATGTCCCTTTTGATCCACTTTTTTCATAAAAATTCAATTCTAAACTCTTGGGATGACCCTTATGATTAACCAGTTCCCATGAAATTACTCTTATGAAATCATTTTGTGGTTCTAATTATTCAACCTTTACCATTAGTAGACTCTAATGAACTTTAGGTATATTCTCTATAATTTTTCATTTTTCCATACATCTTATAAAATTTACATTTTTGAATATAATATACTTCCATGAATTTTTTGTATTTCAATCTACTCAACACTGGTTACTCATTAGAATGCAACTGGTTACCCTTATGATTTGAGACTTCTCAATAATAACAAAAATTTTCTCAAACTATCACTGGTGAGAAAAACATTTTTTATGTCATTTTTTTATGTTTTTCACATCGTTTTTAAGGAGATGTTGTTGCAGGCGAGTAAAAAATAATATTTTTTACGTTAGTTATATAAAAACTCATGTTAAAAATTATTATATTAGAGGTTTTTCATGTCATTTATTGAATAACTGATGTGAAATACCCTTGGGTATTGGTTTTTCATGTTGGTTAATTAATAACTGACATAAATATGCTTCAGAAAGGTTTTTCATGTTAGTTAATTAAATAACTGATGTAAAAAATATCCTACCACATTAGCTATATAAAATACTGGCCTGGAAAAACCCGATCCCAACACATTTTTCACATCTGTTAGTATATAATTGACGTCAAAAATATATTTTTCATATTGGTTATTTAATAATAGAGTTAAATAACTATATACCATGTGGGTTATACAAAAATACATGGAAACCCCATTTTTTACGTTTTAACATCTATTAATAAATAATTGATGCAAAAACCAATTTTTTTAATAATTTATGAAACCCTTATTTTCAACAGTAGAAAAAAACCTAAAACAACCAAAACTAGACCACAAACTAGCCAAGAAATAGGTACAAACAAACCAAAAACAAGCAAAACCAGCTACAAAATTACACATTCACATTTACAACATTTGAAAATTATAACATTAACTAAATAAACTAAAATCAATCCAAAACAACTTCCAAATACACATTTATAATTACACCATTCAAAATTTTAATATTTACTAAAAACATAATAAAATCCTATCAACCCTTTAAAATACTTTTACCATTCTACTTGTAAGTGTTTGAACTCTTGTTTACTATAAGGTTGGGGGTCATCAAATAGATATAAATTAATAAATAAAGTAGTTAACTTGTATAATGAATTAAATATGAAATAATAATGAATGATTTATAAATAAATCTAACATGGTCAAACTTTGTAACTGTTTCATTTGTAATTATTTCATACATAAATCTTAACATATAATACATGTATTCGGTGATGGCTTGTTGTTTATGAAAATTCTGTTTAAATGAGTTTTTCAATTCAAAATATCACTTTTATTTAATCCAAAATGTCCTAATTATAAATGGATACTCACCTTTACTTTTATATATTGGATCTTGGAACTCTTTTTCTTTGTTTATCTTTGAAATAAAGCACATCCCATGCTAGAAAATAATATTAATGAAATAAATTTCTAATTTTTTATAATATAGCCAATAGTTAATAAATTAAAACTTACTTTTCCAACATGTTTTTAAAATTTCATCACACATCGCCATAGACAGAGCATATCCAATAAAGTATTTTCTTCTTTGGACAAAAAACACATAACATCCAAAGGTCACTAATGTAAAAGATAAATTTATTGTTAGTGGTTATTATATTAAAATATAAATAATAATTTTTGAGATATATGTTTCATACCTATCAAAAAAGGAAACATCCAACACAGTGAAATTATATTATGTTTAAATATTTATGCAATATAAACTGCTTTTTGTTCCTCATCCAATTCACTCCCTTCAGGTGAAATCAATTGTGGTTCCCTCAACCCATATACATTTGTTTTCTCATTCATGTCACACATTTTATAAGGATACTTAATAAAAAATAGGTAAGTATAACTTTTCAATAAATTTAACGTAGGGAAAGATTTGTGTTAAGATGTACATGGAAAAAACATGCTCCGCATTGATGCCCAACATATCTCCAGTAACAATATCCACGATATCATTTTTCAAAATTCACACATCTATTTCATTTCTACAGACTTGATATTCCCTTTGAAACATATAATGACCCTCCAACAAATTGGAATATCTTGACAATCTGTCAAGACTACTATAATATGAATCTGATGTCATAATCCTTTTTCATTGTTGTTTGATATACATTATTTCTTTACCTTGAATGTATTTATGTAAATAAATATAAAAATATATATTAACTTTAAAATGTTAAAACCAGTTTAATAGAAAAATAAAATAAAATATATAACATACACATACCACTATATTAATAGGTCGCATAAGTCTAGATAGTCAAACTGAGAAGTAGATGATACTTGGTCTAATTGTCGTCACCTCATCTGTAGGTAATGTTACCCCAGCTTAAATATCTATAATATCATGTATAGTGACCATATTCTTCTCTACCTCTAACTGTTGATGATGAAGTTTATCTTCTATATAATATATCAGGCCATATGTAACTATATAACTGTGAGGATCATCAACATACAACTCACAATAACTAGGAAGCTACGGAGGTGGAGGTGTGGGAGTAGGATAGAAAATGGGGTCTACAGATGGAGGTGGAGGATAAATAATGGGGTATGTAGGCAGTGGATGAGGATAAATAATGTGGTCTATAGGTGGAGGTGGGGGAGTGGGAGCTATTGAAGGAGGTGGAGTGGGAGAAATAGTCTGGAATTTTCGTTTCATGTCTACAAACAAAGACTGTATCTATGGTCTCATCTTTTCCTCCATTGTTGCATTAATATTGTGAACTTCAACCTTCAAAGATTAAATTTTTTATATATACCCTCCATGGAAGAATTAGAAGAATGTGGTAACACTTTTCTCATCGATACACCCACCGGGTATCCTCGTACATAAACCAGGTGTTCATGATTTTCCAATGCAGTAGATAAAATATCATGCCTCTCATCACCTTTAAGTACCCCTTGTGAGCTCTTCTTCACAAGAGAATCCTGTATGAATTATTTGAACAAAAAATCATGATTCAAATTATATAAAATATGAATTGACTTAAATAAATCAAATAAATAACCTACAATCCTCTCGGCTACAACCCTTAATTATTCTGTAAGATATTGCCACTTTTTTTCACTTGATACCTCTTCCATTTTTCATGTATACATGTAGGGGATAGAGGGTAAACCTCTCCAGACCCAAAATATTCAACTCTATTTTTTTTGTAATTTTTCAGCTGTTATTTGTTCTTCCAATAATTTATACTCTCCTCGATATAAACTAAGAGGGTATACATTTCTGGATTAGATATTCCAATGATCTCTCCTTAATTCCTGTAAATTATGAATAAGAATTAATTAAGAAGTCATTAATAATATCATTAATATAAGAAAACTTCTAAAATATTACATTGCACTTACCAAAAATTCTTCTTTTGTTTTACTTAAAACAAATTGTTTCCATTTGTATTCATCTTTAAGAGGTTATATATGACATGAACTATCATGTTGCCAGTCCCCAAAAATTAAATCATATGTGAGGGTTTATTTGAAATCCCTCCATCTCCTAACATGCATCCATAAAAATTTCCTCCTAACTCCTAAAGTGTCAGGTATATCAAATTTCATTTGATAAAGAAGAGGGAAAACAAATTATACAATAAATATTTCAATATTATTAAATCAATAACAAAATAGCTTACAAAAATAGTCTCCCACAGTTGAGCTAGTATTGTTTTGTTTACACTTATCCAATTGTTAAACAAAATGCTGACTTTTCTTTTGCCCTAATTTGATACCAAACTCTTGAACTGTTTTGCATTAGGACCTCTTGGAACATCATTATCATCAAATTCTACAACTATCCTCCAGTCCTAGCTATGATCAACTGATAGTTTTGGTAAACATGTTTCACTATGTTTACCAACCCTCGAACTCTTCTTTCCCATTGTGGGAGAACATGAAGAAGATTGAAGAACATCAAGAGAAGCATGTGGGTCTTCCTCCGCAGAGGTATGATCATGACGCTCATCTCTTGACGTTTTGGATGATTATCGGATTATTCTGTCATTTTCCTTCATATCAAAGAAACAAAGATTTAGTATAAAAAATATAAAAATTCATATATTATAATACTAATGTACACAAATAAAGAAAATTTATGAAACAAAAAATTAAACTAAAATTTAACACATTATTATTCATATTTATTATAGTTAACTAAAATGATAACAATAGTCATGATATATAAATTTTCATTTAAATGAATGAAAGCAAATCCAAAATTGGTATAGGGATATTGAAAATGGTCCAACCAAATAAATAATTTTTTTACAAAAAAAATAATACATTTAACATATAGATTTAAAATAATTATCATTCAACAAAATATATAAATATATATATTGTGTAATTGTAAACATCGTAAAATAAAAAAATGAAAATAAAATAAGCTAACATTTCTACTGATTCATTTTAATACGTGTTTTAATAAAGAAAAATACAATATAATATTTTATGAAATTAATAAAAGTAAACGATAAATAGACATATGTTACCTATAATATTATTATTGTACTGATGGATTGTTTTCCCAAATTCCTTCATTATAATCGTTCCTTAGGGCACACACCATGTCTACATCACGCACGTCATTATTATATATTAATATTTCCATGGAAGTAGGGATCTCACATAAATCATCATGAACATCATGTTGATCATCACGAATGTATTTTTTCCCTTGTAAAACAATAGACCACTACATATTAGATATATTAGGAATAAAGGAAATTTGTTTTTCATGTGTTTCCATTATAAAATAATTATTTGTGTCTTCTAATATATTCATATTAACAAGTTTCATTAAAAATTCCTCATTTCTAACACTTTTGTAACCAATAAACCAATTTTAGTAAAATATAAGAACTTTTGTTTTAATGTAATCAACCTACCATATTTCTTCAATGACTCCATAATATGCACTTTATGCAGAAATTGGGATTTTGTCTTTAGATCTTGAGAAATGAATTGCTTTTGTGAACCCCAATACACCACTATTCTGAACAGCACTTCTTTTGTCCTAACCTTTTTTATAAAATGTATAACCATTAATTTCATACCCAGACTATATTATCATATTTAAACATGGACCACCCACTAACCATCATAGTGTATCTGATGCACCTGATTTACCAAGAATGGCCTTTTTAAACCATTGAAGAAAAGTTTTTTTATGCCCAATCAAAATCCACATTTCCTTCTTCGTAGGATAAAATTGTTTCAACTCATTAATATGAAATTTTATATAAGGGTGATAATCATCCATGTTATTCAAGATATATAAATGTACCTTCCTCATTTTTTCACAAGAAAAAAATTTGACTTTCAAGCCATGAATCCCATTTCCTTCATTATTAACTCATTCACGTCAAGATGGTGTCAAACCAATGTACTCCACCACAGACAAGTAACAAGTACAAAACTCCAAAATCTCCTCAGAAATATACTTTTCAGCAATGGAGGCTTCAGGTTGATATAGATTCTTAACACACCCCTTCAATATCTTCATATATATTTTATAATAATACATCCAATGTTTATATACATTTCCATAAATCTTTATTTATCGAACCATATGAACCATTAAATTCACCATTATATCAAAACAATATAGAGGAAAATATATTTCCAATTTACAATGAATATAAATTGATTCATTTTCCAAAAATTATCAAAGCATCCACTTCAATATCATTATTACAAATTGAATAGAAAAAATAACACACCTTCATGATATTGTTTCTAACATCGATGAGAAATATTACACACATGGAAACTGGTAGAAGTTATTGCATCATGACGTGAAAAACATGAGATATCATACTTTTCAACTTCAAATCCTTCAAAGAGACAAGAGTTTTTACATCTGAAGAATAACTCTGCAGCACTTTTATATCCTGAAGACATTGAAAATGCTAATTTTATCTCTCTTTGATATTGTATGACATGAAGGGGGAATAAATGTTCATCTTCTATCAGGTGTGGGAGCTAACTCCAAACATATTCCCACTGATAGTAAGTCTAATCATTAATTGAACCCAAATTTATTATTTCCTTTAATATCTAACAATGTTCCAATAAAATTGTCCTAGATATTCTTCTCAATGTGCATGACATCAATGTTATGTTTCACTTAATAATATCTCCAATATGGTAGCTCAAAAAATATTGACTGTTTGTTCCAAATATGTATATCATTTCCATATTTAAGTTCCATTCTCAATTTCACATCATTGATTTTGACCCTATCAAAATACTCATCAGTGGATAATGGTTTCGTAGAAATATCAATTTCTTGTGACCCATTGAATTCCTTTTTTAATCTTCATTAGATTGATCCATAGGCAAAAACATTCATTGACCAAGGTTTATTGTTTTCCCCCAATGATGCAATTGATAATATGAAGTATGTTGTTCACAAATTAGAAATACTTTATGCCCCTTAACACTATATCCAGAAAAATTTCCAAATTCTAGGAAGTTATTTATAGTGAACATAATCAGTGCATATAGTTGAAAATATTCCATTTTATAAGAATCGTGCTCCCTAATACCATTCCCCCATAAGAGTTTCAAATCAGCAATTAATGGTGACCAGAAAACATCAATATCATTTCAAGGTTTCTTTGGTCTAGATATCCTTAAACTCAACAATAAATATTTATTATTCATAAAAAATTTGGGCACTAGAGGAAATCCCTCCTATACTAACAGTTATTTCCTAACGGTTTGGAAAAACCGTTGGAATAAATAACTTATACCAACAGTTATGTGAAACCATTAGTATAGACTAATATAAGTTTTTTTTCTCAATGGATTTAGTCAACCATTAGAGAAAAAACAACCTCAATACCCAACGGTTCATAAGAACTCTTGGGATGAACCTACAAAAAATTCCCCCTCTCACGACTCACCTCTCATCCTCACTCCCCCCCACACATCATGTCCCACTTCACCATCCCTACATAACTGAACCAATTCATACTAACTCCCCTTCATCACTGCTCCCATCCCAAATCCCCCTTGTTGCCTCTATCATCCCCCTTGAACTCCCCTCATCCCATTCCAACTCCCCCTCATCGCTCGCTACTCACCTCTCACTGCTCGTCGCTTGCTTCTCCCCACACGCTGATCATTGCTCGCAGCTTTCCGCTCCCCGCTTACCACTACCCACTCACCATAGCTCATGCATACCACTCCTCATCCTTATCTAGTTGATAAAATCTTCTAAGGTCACACACCCCCCCTAGGTAAATCTTTCCCTCACATGGTGTGAATCCCCCCTGGGTTGAGCTTTCCCTCACCTGACGTGAATCCCCCCCAGGTCGAGAAATTCAAGCATCCTGCCTAGGTCGAGGATCCCCTCTGGTCAAGAATCCCTTTCTACATTTTTATGATTCATGTATTCTTTATCAATGATTCCCAAATCTTCTTTTAGTATGGTTATTTGATACATTGTTTATTTTGAGTTTTGTTGATTTAATTTGTTTCATTTAATATTGTTTAATTTATCTGTGATATATGATTGATTTTCGTTTTCTCAAAACATAAAAATATTTATCATTGTAGTGTTTGTAGATATATATATATATCATTGTAATTTCACATAGAATATACCACGAGAACATTATTTCATTGCGATTTAGGTTAATAGTATATGATGTGTTTTTAGTTTGATAAAAAATATCATATTCTATGTGAATTCATTTGGACATCATAAAAATTTTAAGAATATTTTATGTGTAGAATTATTCATACCATTGATGCTTTGTGGATGCAGTTTTCCTGTGAATGGAGTTTTATAATTTGAAAATGAAAATTTTATCTAATTCTTATTGTTTTAATATGTACATGATCCATGTAAAGGGAAACTGGTTTATGGATAATTATGCTGTTCTTTTTGGATTCACAAACCGATGAATAAAAAAACCATATTTTATTAAATTATAAAGTGTCATCTAGATGAAAAGTTCCTTACAAATATTGCATTAACTCATGTGAAAGGTGTTGAAACTTTTTTAGATATGTGATTAACAAGAATATATTTTCGTATTTTTTCCATTTTGATTTTTCCATTGGAATGACAACACTATATGAAGGTTTCATTTTCCAAAATTATTTTACAAAAAAAATATAAATGTGAAGTGTGTGTTATGTGAAATTTAAATTAAAGTTTTGTTTTATATCAAAAATTATGGTAATAAGGTGGGTTTATCAACTTCTAAGCTATAAAACTGACTGAGGCTTTTTTCTCAACACTGGAGCACTTTTCATTGTAGCTCAAAGGTGTTTTATTTTCTTTGCGATTTCTTATTTCTCACATTCTAAATATGTTCGGGTATAGGAAACAGGGATTTATCTTCCTTCATATGTTTATTATTATTTGAAAATTGCATATTCACCTAAGCAATTAGATAACTCTCAATGTTTTCCATTTTTTGGTTAATCTTTTTATAACTCATCAGACTATATGATCAAAAATTATTTCTTATCATGTTCTGATTTCTTCAAAGGTGTGGATCCATTTGTAGCAACTGATTTAGAACATGATAACATTAAATATTTTCCCTTACCACTAATCAAATGCTTTTTACTAGGAATCAAAGTCATACATATGAAATCTCCATGACCAACATAATTACACCTTCAAAAACTTCTTCAACTGATTTTGTTTTTCCTTAAGAAATCAACAAAGGATATTCTTTAGAAATTTCAACTACTAATCCAATTACATTATCTCTTTCTTAGATGGTTTCCATTTTCATTTTAAATTTTCTATCCTAAAATTTGTAGATCATTATTTATATTTATTAAATATTCTATGATGTAACATTTACTACTGTAATAGTAGCATATTCTCTATACTAAAACCCCATGATGATCATCTCTCTTCAATGACCACTTTGGAGTGTCTTTTTTTAATTTTTTCTTCACTTTACACCTCAAGGTATACTTTTTTTTCTTTTTTTATACTTATTCAATCATAGAATTCTCTTTTCATTAACATATACCTCATTTTGAGTATCTATATACCAAAATTCTTTATAAAATTTTCCATATACATTGAAATATTCCCAAAAAAATTATCAAGACATTCAAATATGTTTCTAAGAGATAAATTTCTATTAATATGTGAAATCTAATTTTGAAAAATAGTTTTTTTTCTTATTTTTAACTATTCTATCATTTTCACATTCTCTTATAATACTTGTATGAGAATATATATTATACCAACAATCAATGTCCATGTTCCCAAACTTCCAATAACACCAATATTTTACAAAAAAATCTTGTTTCTTTCTCCATTGTGGTTGTTTTTATATATTTATTTCATTGATGTGTGTGGATATATTCAGCATTATTTTTGGATTTTTTTGTATAAATACTCTTTATAAAAATTTTCACATATTCCCTTAATGTATTGGTGAGTTTCGATATATTTTATATCACTAGGTTTTGCATTGACTGTGATCTTTTTACAACACTTAAAAATAACAAGGACTTAGTAATTATAAATTTATTAGGGTATTGGGATACATTATTCCATAAGGATGAAGTGGTGGAATCCACAAATTTTCTTATGATCTATTTTTTACTGGTATAAATATATTTTCAGTATAGAATCTTAAATGTTATTTGAGTGGTAAAAATTTTGTTCTCATTTATTTGGGGAGGTTTATCTTGGGTTGAATATAGATTCTTCATGTTTTGGTCCAAATCTATGAACTTCATAATGTAGAAATATTTATTGACCTCAAATAATATTAATCTCCCTTAATATTATGATTCTTTCTCTTTATTATTCTTATTAATCTGTTGTGGTAAACTATAAAGACATTTCACCACTTTATTTTTCACATGTAGTTGAAAATCGTTGATATTCATAGTGACTTTATAATACTCTTCTAAGATTCAATATTTTCCACTTATCTATCATTAATCACTATTTCTAGGGCATATCATGGATTTTCAGGTCCACCTTTGATGTGATTTGGGATCCGATGTTGAAGGAAAAGAATTTTGGATAATATTGGTTCATCTGCTATCATTTCTTACAATTTGAGGTTGGTTTATTCTGCCCTATTTGTTTGGATTAATTTAATTTAGGATTTTTTTGGATTTATGGGCCCATGAAAAATATATATTAGGTATGAATTGCATGAATAAGACTAAGTTTCATCAGACCACTCTTATGATTTTCCTTATATGATATCATTCATTACTTTTTATTTTTTACTCCAGATATGGAACCAATGGATATAATTTTTAATATGGATTGACCAACTATTATTAATTTCATGATCGACTAGAACCAAAATGAATGAAATTGTCCAAGATAATATTAAAAAAAAGGAAAACTAAATCTAATGGAAATATCCCAAAAAACCTATATCGAAGAAAAACAAACTAATCTAAAACTAAATCCAAACTGATGATATACCATTAATAGGAAGAGTAATTGTTAATTAATATTAATTCACTATTTGACAGTATCATTTCAAAACATGGATCTATTTCTCCCTTTCTTTTTGGAACATGATTTGACCCATGAGACATTGTGGTTCTTATATGATGGGTGGTGATGTGTATAGTCACATGAGACATGTATGTTTTAGTTTAGTTTTTATTTTATTTTCTTTATCTCATTGGCCACATAGGTCTTTTACTACTTTCTATATATAGAGGGTAGTTATATTCTATGAAGGGGTCAGAATAGGTTCAGATAGATTCTGTTGGATGACTTTGATTTGAGGTAAGATTCTATGGATACTACTTGTCTCGCAACTCATGTATTTGGGGCTTTTAGATTTTTTGACCCCATATTATGTTTTCGGTATGGTGTTGGATCATTTCATGTTGGTTTGGGTGGATTCGGTTCTCTTCTTCCAATTGTGTTTTGATCTCCACTCATTTGTTTTGAGTCACAAAGTCAAGGGTGAGTCACCTACGTGTTCATAAGTAAGTATATGTATATGGGTTCCCCTGTTATGTGTATAGTCAACCATGGTAGTGATTATGCATTTATGGGGCTAGGTGTTCCCATGTATATGTATATAAATGCATACGAAGGTGAGTGGAGACTGGTATATGTATATAATCATATGTGTAAGGATCCTATTGCACATTGTAATGGCCATGAGGGTGTGTGCATTGGGGATAGGTGTCCTTGTATGTGTATTAAGGTGTGTATACCCAGTGGGGGAGCAGTAGATTTTAGTTAGAAATATTAAATATCCAAAGTGGATGGCTTGGTTTTACCTTGTGGTTGGGTCCCTCTTCTAGCCTTTTTAATTCAATAATACTTTAAATTGAATTTATATTTTTTCTTAATTATGCTTAATTGTATTTAATTGCATGTCTTGAATAAATGTTCTTTAATATAATTGTCTCATATGATATATAAAGTCATGTTTTTATAATAAAACCCCTCCGATAGAGGTGTGTTGTCTAGAAAAACTCACAGTGATAATTATGTTGATCTAGTTTCTTAACTTATTGCATTTTATTTGTGTTGAATCAGTTTTGGCATAAATGTTAAGGATAATTAAATGAATTTTGTGATAAATCAATGCTATGATATTATAGTAAAACCCCTCCAATGAAGGTGTGTTTCCTTATCAACCAAAGATTAGTAATGGTTATTTGTATCATGTTTATATTTGGTTTTATTTTTCCATATGTATTTTGTTGGTGTTTGTTTTGTGGCTCGTTAGTTTTTGTTTTCTTTGAATAAAATAAATTGCCTTATTATACTTGTTTAGCTCAAATGACATTGCCTAAGTAGGCATATTCCTTGACCATGACACTTTTATTTTTCACCCTTTGTATATTATAAATGAAATTTTCATTTTTACGTGAAGTGAATTAATTTATAAATTGTTTGTGTGAGGTGTATGATTCTTTTCCATCATTTCATTTCCCTTTAGATGTTGTGTCATTGTGATTCTTGGTAAAACCATCTGATGATCCCTTGTTACAGCATATTAAATAGTTGATTTGTTCTATAATTTTTATTCTCACATTATCTTATGGTGAAACTCATTTTCGGTGTTTTCCTAGACTCTTGGACACCCCTTTGTGTTCTTACCTAAGACCATATATCTAAAAACATTGATGGTGTCATTGTTTAACACCTATCAGGATTATGGTTCTCCCCAACATAAGCTTCGCCTTACCACCATCAATTCATATGATTTTGTGCCTCCTCCTTTGAATTTTCATATTGAAACATTTATCCCATGTTATAATGAGAAGAATTATAGTGGGGAACCTCACTAAAGGCATTCTTCTCACTGTGGTGGACCTATATATTGTGAAATATAGAAAGATTCTATAGAGATCCCTATGTCATTTCCCAATGCATTTTTGGAAAGCTAGGTGTTTTGGTGTATCAGGATTTTGTAGTAGAGAAAATGGAAAAGTGGTCATGGTGTCCACCCTTTTAAAGGGAATATTTCAAATAGAAGTGTTGTTTCATGCTTTATGTGATGGTCAAAGCGATTTTGTTTGGAAACATAATTCAAAATTGAGTTTCTATGTCATGAGGTTCAGGATTCTAAAAGGAAAGTTTGAATGGTTTTTTATGCCAATGATATTCATTTGGAGGCTTAAAAGCATTAAAAAGTTATGAAAAATGTGTAGAATTAAAATGGAGGTATTATCATAAGATATTCAAATATTTTATGTGGTGGATTTAATAGGATATATCTGTAGATTATGTGGATTGATAGTTAATAGTTTTCAATGGATGATGATTGAAAACATGAAGATGATTATGGAAAACTGTAGTGAATTTTATTGGTGTCTAGTTTAGTATATTTATTTGAATTCAAAAACATGTTATTTTCATGCACACTTCGAGAATAAAGAGAATATTATAGAAGCCTGGTGTGATCCAATCCATTCATAGTTGTGCATAAAATTGTCTAGCATACATACATACATATATATATATATATTGCATGACTCTGTTATGATAAGGGGAGATACCTACACAATATTGAAACATCTTGTTCTTCAATATATATATATAGAAGCCTGGTGTGATCCACACCATTCATAGTTGCATATAAAAACAGACATCACACACACACACACATATCTCACTTTTAGTGGTATTCCCTTCTAAAAAACACAATTTTATAATAATAACCCATGTGGATGCATATAGTCATACATCAACTAATATCCCACCAATATGACCCAAATAAAAATATACACAATATGATCTATTTCTATCCTTGATCACCACCGAATATAATCACCTTCAATACCTATTGATATACTCCATCCCAATATAGAACATAATATTTTTTTAGATCAGTAAAACTAACATAAGATCTAGATACATACCAGGTTGATCATGCTAGGTGTTAGAAATATATGACATTAGAATCTCACAAAGATACACTAATATATTTTTACATATATTTTTACTAGGAATCAAAGTCATACATATGAAATCTCCATGACCAACATAATTACACCTTCAAAAAATTCTTCAACTGATTTTGTTTTTCCTTAAGAAATCAAAAAAGGATATTCTTTAGAAATTTCAACTACTAATCCAATTCCATTATCTCTTTCTTAGATGGTTTCCATTTTCATTTTAAATTTTCTATCATAAAATTTGTAGATCATTATTTATATTTATTAAATATTCTATGATGTAACATTTACTACTGTAATAGTAGCATATTCTCTATACTAAAACCCCATGATGATCATCTCTCTTCAATGACCACTTGGGAGTGTCTTTTTTTAATTTTTTCTTCACTTTACACCTCAAGGTATACTTTTTTTTTCTTTTGTCATACTTATTCAATTATATAATTCTCTTTTCATTAACATATACCTCATTTTGAGTATCTATATACCAAAATTCTTTATAAAATTTTCCATATACATTGAAATATTCCCAAAAAAATTATCAAGACATTCAAATATGTTTCTAAGAGATAAATTTCTCTTAATATGTGAAATCTAATTTTGAAAAATAGTTTTTTTCTTATTTTTAACTATTCTATCATTTTCGTATTCTCTTATAATACTTGTATGAGAATATATATTATACCAACAATCAATTTCCATGTTCCCAAACTTCCAATAACACCAATATTTTACAAAAAAATCTTGTTTCTTTCTCCATTGTGGTTGTTTTTATATATTTATTTCATTGATGTGTGTGGATATATTCAGCATAATTTTTGGATTTTTTTTGTAGAAATACTCTTTATACAAATTTTCACATATTCCCTTAATGTATTGGTGAGTTTCGATATATTTTATATCACTAGGTTTTGCATTGACTGTGATCTTTTTACAACACTTAAAAATAACAAGGACTTAGTAATTATAAATTTATTAGGGTATTGGGATACATTATTCCATAAGGATGAAGTGGTGGACTCCACAAATTTTCTTATGATCTATTTTTTACTGGTATAAATATATTTTCAGTATAGAATCTTAAATGTTATTTGAGTGGTAAAAATTTTGTTCTCATTTCTTTGGGGAGGATTATCTTGGGTTGAATATAGATTCATCATGTTTTGGTCCAAATCTATGAACTTCATAATGTAGAAATATTTATTGACCTCAAATAATATTAATCTCCCTTAATATTATGATTCTTTCTCTTTATTATTCTTATTAATCTGTTGTGGTAAACTATAAAGACATTTCACCACTTTATTTTTCACATGTAGTTGAAAATCGTTGATATTCATAGTGAATTTATACTACTCTTCTAAGATTCAATATTTTCCACTTATCTATCATTAATCACTATTTCTAGGGAATATCATGGTTTTTCAGGTCCACCTTTGATGTGATTTGGGATCCGATGTTGAAGGCAAAGAATTTTGGATAATATTGGTTCATCTGCCATCATTTCTTACAATTTGAGGTTGGTTTATTCTGCCCTATTTGTTTGGATTAATTTAATTTAGGGTTTTTTGGGATTTATGGGCCCATGAAAAATATATATTAGGTATGAATTGCATGAATAAGACTAAGTTTCATCAGACCACTCTTATGATTTTCCTTATATGATATCATTCATTACTTTTTATTTTTTACTCCAGATATGGAACCAATGGATATAATTTTTAATATGGATTGACCAACTATTATTAATTTCATGATCGACTAGAACCAAAATGAATGAAATTGTCCAAGATAATATTAAAAAAAAGAAAAATTAAAATCTAATGGAAATATCCCAAAAAACCTATATCGAAGAAAAACAAACTAATCTAAAAATCAATCCAAACTGGTGATATACCATTAATAGGAAGAGTAATTGTTAATTAATATTAATTTACTATTTGACAGTATCATTTCAAAACATGGATCTATTTCCCCCTTTCTTTTAGGAACATGATTTGACCCATGGGGCATTGTGGTTCTTATATGATGGGGGGTGATGTGTATAGTCACATGAGACATGTATGTTTTAGTTTAGTTTTTATTTTATTTTCTTTATCTCATTGGCCACATAGGTCTTTTACTACTTTCTATATATAGAGGGTAGTTATATTCTATGAAGGGGTCAGAATAGGTTCAGATAGATTCTGTTGGATGACTTTGATTTGAGGTAAGATTCTATGGTTACTACTTGTCTCGCAACTCATGTATTTGGGGCTTTTAGATTTTTTGATCCCATATTATATTTTCGGTATGGTGTTAGATCATTTCATGTTGGTTTGGGTGGATTCGGTTCTCTTCTTCCAATTGTGTTTTGATCTCCACTCATTGGTTTTGAGTCACAAAGTCAAGGGTGAGTCACCTACGTGTTCATAAGTAAGTATATGTATATGGGTTCCCCTGTTATGTGTATAGTCAACCATGGTAGTGATTATGCATTTATGGGGCTAGGTGTTCCCATGTATATGTATATAAATGCATACGAAGGTGAGTGGAGACTGGTATATGTATATAATCATATGTGTAAGGATCCTACTGCACATTGTCATGGCCATGAGGGTGTGTGCATTGGGGATAGGTGTCCTTGTATGTGTATTAAGGTGTGTATACCCAGTGGGGGAGCAGTAGATTTTAGTTAGAAATATTAAATATCCAAAGTGGATGGCTTGGTTTTACCTTGTGGTTGGGTCCCTCTTCTAGCCTTTTTAATTCAATAATACTTTAAATTGAATTTATATTTTTTCTTAATTATGCTTAATTGTATTTAATTGCATGTCTTGAATAAATGTTCTTTAATATAATTGTCTCATTTGATATATAAAGTCATGTTTTTATAATAAAACCCCTCCAATAGAGGTGTGTTGTCTAGAAAAACTCACAGTGATAATTATGTTGATCTAGTTTCTTAACTTATTGCATTTTATTTGTGTTGAATCAGTTTTGGCATAAATCTTAAGGATAATTAAATGAATTTTGTGATAAATCAATGATATGATATTATAGTAAAACCCCTCCAATGAATGTGTGTTTCCTTATCAACCAAAGATTAGTAATGGTTATTTGTATCATGTTTATATTTGGTTTGATTTTTCCATATGTATTTTTTTGGTGTTTGTTTTGTGGCTCGTTAGTTTTTGTTTTCTTTGAATAAAATAAATTGTCTTATTATACTCATTTAGCTCAAATGACATTGCCTAAGTAGGCATATTCCTTGACCATGACACTTTTATTTTTCACCCTTTGTATATTATAAATGAAATTTTCATTTTTACATGAAGTGAATTAATTTATAAATTGTTTGTGTGAGGTGTATGATTCTTTTCCATCATTTCATTTCCCTTTAGATGTTGTGTCATTGTGCTTCTTGGTAAAACCATCTGATGATCCCTTGTTACAGCATACTAAATAGTTTATTTGTTCTATCATTTTTATTCTCACCTTATCTTATGGTGAAACTCGTTTTCGGTGTTTTCCTAGACTCTTGGACACCCCTTTGGGTGCTTACCTAAGCCCATATATCAAAAAACATTGATGGTGTCATTGTTTAACACCTATCAGAATTATGGTTCTCCCCAACATAAGCTTCTCCTTACCACCATCAATTAATATGATTTTGTGCCTCCTCCTTTGAATTTTCATATTGAAACATTTATCCCATGTTATAATGAGAAGAATTATAGTGGGGAACCTCACTAAAGGCATTCTTCTCACTGTGGTGGACCTATATATTGTGAAGTATAGAAAGATTCTAGAGAGATCCCTATGTCATTTCCCAATGCATTTTTGGAAATCTAGGTGTTTTGGTGTATCAAAATTTTGTAGTAGAGAAAATGGAAAAGTGGTCATGGTGTCCACTGTTTTAAAGGGAATATTTCAAATAGAAGTGTTGTTTCATGCTTTATGTGATGGTCAAAGCCATTTTGTTTGGAAACATAATTCAAAATTGAGTTTCTATTTCATGAGGTTCAGGATTCTAAAAGGAAAGTTTGAATGGTTTTTTATGCCAAAGATATTCATTTGGAGGCTTAAAAGCATTACAAAGTTATGAAAAATGTGTAGAATTAAAATGGAGGTATTATCATAAGATATTCAAATATTTTATGTGGTGGATTTAATAGGAGATATCTGTATATTATGTGGATTGATAGTTAATAGTTTTCAATGGATGATGATTGAAAACATGAAGATGATTATGGAAAACTGTAGTGAATTTTATTGGTGTCATGTTTAGTATATTTATTTGAATTCAAAAACATGTTATTTTCATGCACACTTAGAGAATAAAGAGAATATTATAGAAGCCTGGTGTGATCCAATCCATTCATAGTTGTGCATAAAATTGTCTAGCATACATACATACATATATATATATATTGCATGACTCTGTTATGATAAGGGGAGATACCTACACAATATTGAAACATCTTGTTCTTCAATATATATATATAGAAGCCTGGTGTGATCCACACCATTCATAGTTTCATATAAAAACGGACAGCACACACACACACACACATATCTCACTTTTAGTGGTATTCCCTTCTAAAAAACACAATTTTATAATAATAACCCATGTGGATGCATATAGTCATACATCAACTAATTTCCCACCAATATGACCCAAATAAAAATATACACAATATGATCTATTTCTATCCTTGATCACCACCTAATATAATCACCTTCAATGCCTATTGATCTACTCCATCCCAATATAGAACATAATATTTTTTTAGATCAGTAAAACTAACATAAGATCTAGATACATACCAGGTTGATCATGCTAGGTGTTAGAAATATATGACATTAGAATCTCACAAAGATACACTAATATATTTTTACATATATATGTTTACCTTAGCAAAGTAAATGTTATAAAAATAAATTGACACACATATTTTGTCAGATGTCATGTTTTAACTAAGACACCAAGACTCCATGTGTATTAGGTCATCGTGTGGTAAATATGTTTCCATGATACCCAACCATACATACATTTCTCATAATAAAAAACTTGCATCATTGTACCATCAAACATGAAACCCATCCTATACCCAAATACTCACAATAGAGAGTATCAATGATTACTCAATCAAAACCTGAATGTGTAGGATAGAGTCATGTATCCAAGACCTAGACTAATAATCATCACTCAATATAGGTCATCACTCAACTCCTAACATCTACCATACTAATAAAGGTATTGTCTCATACCACTATATATCACATACCAACCTTCACATTCAAAAAACATCCATGTTAATACATTATGATCAATGTAAAACCATTTTCTAAAATAATACCATATTAACCATGGTAGGATTAATATCAGATTCCAAACGCTCCATTATCACTCATGGTTGGGTTCTTCTAGAACCTTATTACACAAGGTGATTCCATTATCCTGACAACAACAATATCAATCATGGTAGGATTTGATACCATGTTATAATATGATAACTTTATTATCACTACTGTAAGGGTCCTTCCAACAACTTATCACTCAAGGTGTTTTCATTCCTTAAGATATATCACTATACATGTTAGAATTTTTCAACGAACATGTGTATGAAATAACAATAAGAAAAATTTGTTCTGTATCATAGATCACCAGATATATACAAGTTTCTAGTCACTCAGGACCTATACACCCATCTCAAAAATGTCTCACAATACATGGGAAAAATGACAGTTCTCTTGGTACTCATATATCTTACAATAGGGAATCCACAATACATATTGAGACTAAAATCAGTCGCATACCCAAAAAAATTATTACCTCATGATGACCTCAAATACTATATTATACTCTTGGAACATTCCTTGAATCCATGTCTACCTATGCTTACATGTCCTCACCACCACACTAACTTAGGTACCATGTTCTATTAGTATTAGAAGATCTATCAAGACCACTTGTTGAAGGAAAAACAACTTTTTCACACCATTTCTAGTCCTTGAGAAATAATTAGACCTATTTCACACATCATATGTCATTCCACCATTAGGAGTGTTCTCCATTCCCCAGATGGAAGGGTACTTTTTTGCATATGACTTGTTTCTTTATTATTCACGATATTTTTAATGTGATTGTTTCTAGAAACTCAGTGCACTGTGTGTATGAAAAAATCCACTATGAAAAACATTTTTTCTTGTGGCCCTAGTTATGACATGTAACTAACCAAAAATTCATTTAATTCCTATAGTTTTAGATTTCCTTTATTGATTGGGAAACATGCCACAGTTATACGTTCTTAATTAAAAAATCACTTTTAATGAAAAGTTAAAACCAATAGAGTACACAGATAGATCGTCAACAAATATGATATGAAATAGCATAATCAATGAGTTGAAGTTGGAGCCTTTTAAGGGCATTACCTATAAGGATACTCGATTTGAGAATAGTATCCTTCTCATCCAAATCATCATTTAAGAGGTTTTAAAAAATTTAAACCATCTTGTCCCAAGTTTGTATCTTCTCTTATACTGTAATCTTCTACCCATTGAATCCACATTCCAAAATTCCAAGTTTTTTTTGGGCATAGGCCCCTACCCCTTAGTATGGTTGGCCTGGAAATGCCTCCCTACCAGCCTGTCGAACTTATTTTTCGTAGTGATGTCCCTTAATCCCCTATCTAATAATTCTTCGTTGCACTCAAGGATGGTTTCCCACTCATAAAATTCCTTCATTTATTTCCCACTCTGGTGGATATCTAATACAATCATCTCCTTTCCAGCATTATCAAGGATGGTGAGAAATAATTTTCCTATCAGTGGATCAATCTCTTTTGTATAATTTGTCACCACCTTCTTGGGAACCTTCTGATGGATCTTCCCTTTTCTTGAGAATCTAGTGACAGGAGGGTCATGTAAGGAGGAGTAGTCTTTTTTCTTCCATAGCCTCTGAGAGTGCTTGATGAACCACTATGAGTCAATGATGGTGTTATTTCCTTTATTTGAAGAGACTCTGATATAATCCTCCACAAATTCCACATCCCTAGGCTCGATAAGGGAATCTTAATCAAAATCCCAATCCTCTTGAGAAACCACCAGCCGTAAAGGAATGATCTCGCCTTAAGAAGCCTCTTATTCATCCCCTTCTTCAACCATATGATGCTATTCATCTTCCAACTCTATGAAACAATTAATATATCAGGTATACTTTCTACCAAACTTCACCCTATCAGCATAGGATGAATTGTCCTGCAGGACCTACTTGGGAAAATTTGATCCTATAATCTGTTCAAATTTATGACCCATGTACTATGTTTTCTTATTTTTGTCTTTCTAACCCTCACTATGAGTATGTTTTCCAGCTCTTGGGGCATCCATGCACGCGTCATCTTCAAAGGTAGGACTGGAGGGGTCTGGCTTCTTAGCTAAATCAGCATCCAAGGGGGATGCCTCTCCTTTTTCCCATCCTCACACACCTGTGCAGCCACCCCCGATCTAAGGGGGGAACCTCTCTAAGGGGTGGTGCCTCTCCTCATTCCAAAACATTCCCTTTTATCACTTATTACAAATAAATATCATTGAATTTTTTATAGGTTCTTCCCTTTTTACCTTTGTGGTTAATTATGATTCTCTTCATTTGGTGTGATTAGAACTTTCTCTCCATTGTTCCTGTAATTCTCTTTTAACTCTGTACTAGTAAGTCTCTTGTTCCCGCTTTCATTACATATGAATGATATTATAACATGTAGACATTTTTCAATGAAATTTTATACCATATATAGTAATAACTCTAAAAACATGTATACGTAATGATTTTCCTTCAAATATTGAGATTTTGATCTTAAACACATGTGCGAATGAAGAGCCAAAATCATCCACAAATTTATTATTTTGTTGAAACTTTTCTTTTAGAATCTATTCTTCTAGATATTCAATATTTATTTCCATTATTTTAAATTTTCAGATTTACAGTCTTGAATTCTCTACTTGTTGTGGATTCCATATAGAGAATTTTCACCTTCAATTTTACCATTGATAGATAGAAATTTATATTATGTTCCCTAAACTTTTGATCATTTTCTTTTACATGAGATTCTATCAACTTCAATTTGGTTCAAAATCCATTTCTGGTAATATTCTCTATCATAGCTCAATTTTGAGAGAGAAAATAATCTTCATTAATTCTTTCTCTATGACTGTCTATTTTCTGACTTGGTAGGTACTTTTTTGAAGTATGTAACTTTTTTATTTCAACATGGTACCCATCTTTTGTATGTCTTCATTTAAGGCCACAAGTCTCTTCATGGTATTTTTTTCATTTGAATATATCTAATACTGTGATTCTTTTCATTTTGTTACACCGGAAATGTTCTTTTCCTTCATATGCTTCCCTATGAGCTATCTACCACAAGATGGTGAGTGAGCTACTTGTTACTAGATGGAAGGAAGGCCTGCTACTGGATGGTGAGTGAGCTTCTTTCTACTGGATGGAAGGAAGCCTTCCTACTGGAAGGAAGGCCTTCTATTGGTGGGTGAGATGCTTACTACTGGTTGGTTGGAAAGAAGGTCTGCTACTAGTGTATTCTTGCTTATTACTTGCTAATAGCTATTTGAAGCCTGCTATGTGTCTATATAAATGGTTAAACTAAACCATTTGTATTAAGTATGTAAGAAATTGTATACCAATGGTTCAACTAAACTGTTATTATTAAGTATAGAAGAATTCTTGTTTTTCCAATGGATGAAAGTAAACTGTTGGAATTGTTCTATGTAATGGTTCAAAACCATTGGGATAATGGTATAACAACGATTGAATACCATTGGTATAAATCTATCTCAATGGTTTCTAACCATTGGGATAGGGATTAACCAACAGTTCAATGTGAACCATTGGGATATATCAATTTCAAAATCACTATACCAATAGTTTTACATGAACCATTGGTATAGGGCTATCGCAACGCTCTACACCCCAAAAATTTGATAAACCATTGGGATGGGTTATCCCAACAGTTTTGGGGACTATCCCAATAGTTTCTAGCTATAGTTATAGTATATTTGTATAGTAGTGGGAAGATAGGTTGTAAATTAACAATATAGAAGGCCACGAACTGTGTGTACTAATGAGGCGTTGATATCGATACATTCCATCCGTGCACAACCCATGTCTGATATTTCGAACATCATTTCTGAATGTATTATACTTCTCACAGATTTTCATCCACTGTGGAAAATATTCAGGATGACATATTTTTTCATCACATATCTTCTCATTTTCATGCCATCATAACATATTTACATCGTGTGAATTAGAAAAAAAATGATTCAAATGAGGAATTATAAAAAGATTCCAATATACCTTGGTAGGGATCTCTGTAATCTCTACATCAGCCACTGATTTTTATTTCAACCTATACTGTGATGTCCCACATTTTGGACACTCTGAAAGAAATCCTTATTCCTTCCTAAATATCACATAGTAATTTGGATTGGATTTTATTGTCTTTTATCCCAATACCATCAAGCATAATATTTTATTGTCCTTATAATGTGAATTTGGAAGAACGTTGTCTTCATGAAGAATGTATTTCAACAATTTTAGTAGCTCTGTAAAACTTTTTTCACTCTATTGATGTTTCACCTTCAGGTTAGTCAATCTTAACGCTAAAGATAAATCTGTAAAATTTGTACAACTAGGATACAATGATTTTTCATCATCACCACATAGATGCTCAATTTTCAGTTTTTTCTCAATTTGTTCCTCTTTAATGTCACGAATCATTTATTTAATTTCATCTACTTTACGATCTTACAAATCATCATCATTTGTAGATATGAAATTGTTCCCAGTTTCACCATACCAAATACAAGGGTTTTAAATTGGATTAAAATCATGACTAATTAACTGATCATTGATCTTACTACTTTTCAACTTAATCATATTTAAACATTTCAGTCATGGATTGAAAAACGGGTCACTTTTTGGAACATTTCGTTTAGAAAAATTCAAAAATGCATCAACACCTTCCTCATATTAATCACTCATTTGATGTGTCGTAATCCAACTTCGACTCATTATTACCTATAAAAATATCAAAATTATACATCTTGTTAAGATAAGACAATATAAAATTTATAAAAAATATGTCATAATTTGAAAGTAACACAATTTTGAAATATAAAACAAATATACGCGTATTTGAAAAATATGTGCAAGGAAAAAAATTTAAAAATAAGATATAGTTAGATAAGATATATTTATATTTATATGAAATATTCCCTAATTTTGAAGTAACGAAAATTTGAAATATAGTAACAAAAATATTTGTATATTTTAAAATTATAATGATATTATTTTTGAGAAATAATATAGAAATTTATAATATATAACCCTACAAAATTAAAACAAAAGAAACACATCACTTTCACCTTTTAAAATCACATATTCCAATTTTGAGATACTATATTATAAATAAACTACTCTTTAATAGAACCCCATAAATTTATTTATTCAATAGTCTCTAGCATCCAATTTCATTTAATTATCATGCATTTAATTTCATTATTACTTTGGAAACTAGAATAACTAACGTCCATTGTATTCCCACTGTACAATCACACCACTACAACCATATCAACCCAGCTACATAACATATCCATTGGTCCCACCAATCAAAATAAATCCACTCCCCATAAATACCCCAAACTAGAAGAAAAAATATCAAAACACATACCATAGATTTTTTTATATTAGGAATAGGGGATTTCATTAAATTCCACATCATTATTTGAGGGAATCATATTAAAATCCAAATGTTCCTAAGAAATTCATTTCATTAACTAAATATACTTGGTTAACCATCCATTTATGGTGATTTAATAATAATTCACACAACATGGGAGATCACAAAATATTAAAAAAACAAAAAAGGGGGTACAAAGACCCATTGAGTTCAGTGATACAATAAAGACTAATAAATTCAATATCATAATATAAATATATATAATCTTGTAAAGATTTTCAGTTCCCATTCCCATTTCATCTAAATTGAATATTTTTTTTGTTAATATGGATAAAACTATCATCCTAAGAGATAATGAGAGTAACCATGTTCAATAATGATAATATTGGAAAATTAAACAAAATATTGTGATATTTTAAAAAATTAAAATCACAAAACGTAAATGTAGGGAATCAATGAAAAATAATGATCTAAATCGATGTTTTTGAGGATTACATGACTGTTTATAGTTGATTAGATATATGAGGCGATAAAAAAGATGATGAACAATGTTGTAAAAATGAGGTTGGATGCCACGGGTTTTAAGAATCGTTTCTAGGGTTTTCGTGCGAGAGAGAGGAGTCACTATCGCCCAACCAAAAAATACCACAATAACTCAACATGGGGATTCATAAAAATTTTAAATTATTTATCACATTGGCCATTTTGTAACGAACATGATAAAGTGATTTTCATTACATTTATCACATTGTTTATTATATAACCGATGTGATAAATCAACTATCTTGTTTTATCACATTGTTTATTTTATAACCAACACGATAAGTCAACATAATCAATTTTTTATATTGGTTATAATATAATGGACGTGATAAATCAATTTTATAAAATTGAAAATTGGTTATTTATAACCAATGAAAAAAATTCCAACATGGTAAATACTTTTTGTACTATTGTAGATATTTTATTTAATTATTTAAAATAATTCCCCAACTACTCAAAGTGTATATAATGATAATATAAACCCTTATAACCAAAAATAAAGTTAATAATCACCTTCTCCATCACTGATTCTCCCATATATATTTACAAAAACCTATAAATTCCATTTATAGTGATAATATTTATAATACTTATAATTGACAGAAAATTAAAAAATATAAGTTGTATTTCCAATATTCTCCTCTTTGGAATTTTTTTTTTCAGTTCCTTGTTAAAAAATATAAATAAAATATTCTCCATATTTATTTTTATCCATCATTATTTTTACTCCTTCTGAGTATGAAACTCCCCAAGAAATCCTTCTCCACCTTTGACAATAAAATTAAAATATTTATACCTCTAATTTTTATTAATTATGATAAATATGGAAATATGTCCATTCAAAAAAATATTGAGAAAATATTCATTTTCATGTTATCTGAGCCTATATGAGTCAAATATTTGTGTAATAAATAAGATAATTAGTTAAATTTTATAGTTATCATCGTGTAATTTAGATATTTATGTCACTTTTCCTCTAGAATTATTCATGGATAGTACCTCCCCTCCCCCATTATTCACTGACAAAACATAATATAATCACCTATAACATACAAATAAAATAAACAAGTAATGAAATATATATAATATGGAAATCATAAATTTCAAAAACTCTTCAAGCTAAGGTTGGTGGTTGAACACCAAGGTGTAAATAGTGTTTCTAGAATGTTGGGGTAGCCAAGTGATTATACCTGACATTGGTCACTTTTCGATTAGTCCCAATATACTCCATGATAATTACTCTTAACTCCAACATTTATTTTATGAAGTTATATATAATTTAAATGTGTTTGGTACAATAGTGTTGAACTTGTTTAATTGTGAGTTTAATTTCCCTCTTATTATCACAAAATATCACCATAGGTTTTTACACTTCTTCACCAATATCTTCTCATTGTTGTTTTATCTATTGAATTTGTTTGTATGATGTATTTAATGTAATTTATTTATATTCATCCATACTCATGGTTATACTCTCTTAATTCATACTCATCCAACATATAAATTTAGTGCCAATGATAAATGAATGATATTTTTTGGACTCCTAGTCCACCACATCACATACTTAATGAAAATTAGAAAATATGATGGTTTATGTTCCTATTCAAGGTTAAAGAATAAACCATAAACGAGAGTACATAAAATGTATCTCATTATTCTATTTAAAAGTAATGAGATGATCCTCATTTGTATTTATTTTAAAATGGATCACCAAACAAGTATCATTAGAAATATATGTTCAATTTGATGTTAGGTAAATTAAACTTCCAAAGATCCTCATGTATATGGTGTCCTCTGTTGGCTTTCAATCCTCATGCTTCCGATGTTTGGGTCCAACTACAATCATGGTTAACATAGTTTTGGAACCCCACATGCCAAGATTATTTAGCATCTCATTTGAATATAGATATATATATATATATATTGTGAGATAAAATCAGATCTAAATTTCTAGCCACTTATAGCCCCAAAAATGTATTTGTTTAACAATCAAGAATGTTTCAAATTCTGAACTCATTAGATTAGTAAATCCCCCACCTCATTGAGTTATATTTTCTTATATCAATGAAATTATGATTGGTATATACTAGAACCATTAAATGATATTACTTATTTATATTCACATAGATATTATGGTCAATTCATACTCTTTTGAACTATAAATTCTTTAAGCACAAGTACAACTGAGCATGACATGCCCATGGACTTATTTTAGACCATATTAGGCCTTCTTTAGTATAAACACCTTTTTTCATCACCTAAAATAAATAAAAACACCATCTATTATATGTAAAATTCATCATTCATTACACCATTTACGAACACTATTTTTACATCCATTTGAAAGATCATAATTCCTCTTGGAATAACAAATTCTAGGAAGATTCTAATTGAATCTAGTCAGTAAACTAGTATAAATGTTTCTCTAACATCCACACCTTCTATCTAATCATAGACTTTTTATACCATCAAATCCTTATTCTAGACAATATTTCCTTATAAATTTAATCTATTCTTAAATATCTACTTTGTATCAATCAAATTTTGAATAATCATTTTATCCTTATGTTCCCATGTATGGTTCTTTCCAAATTTATCCAATTTATCTTGTATGCATTCAAACATGATTCAACCCTTAATTCTTCCTAAAATATTCTTTTTTATACTATTTACAATTGATAATTTATATTAACAACCCTCGTTCACCTGGTTTGGGTTGGTGCAGTTTTATCTCTAATTACATTATATGGATCGACTCCCATTATTATATTATTTATTTGAGTTGTAGGATGATACCTTATAGTAGTTATTTAATTCTCTAACACAATTTTATAATCTTAATCTCTTGAATATCATTATATAATATTGGAAATTGTAAAAGGATCATCATTTTCTTTATAAAAGTCATCTAGGTTTGAGATTCTTGAATTATTTCTTTCTCTCTCTGTGATAACCTTAACATCATTCATCTCTATGATTTTATTTAGTCTCTTCATGTAACAGTTATATGAGTTAATATTTATTTGTTAGCTTAAGAAAACTCCTTCACCTGTAAAATCACCATAATTCTCTTGATTTACTTATTTATTTCAAATGTAACACCTACTTCCAAATACCTATAAATGTTTCAACAAATTATTTCTTTCATACCACATCACATATGGTGTTATTTTATCTTAGGGGCTTGGAAACTCATAGTTTTGAGTTTACACTAAATCCTATGTTTTTTCATTCTATTAGTGGTGAGAGATTCCATTTCCTATAAGAAATGTCTTTACTACATTATTTACCATTTTATATCACCATTAAATGATTCCATTATAACATGGTTACCCTATCAAAGACACCTCATGCTTAATTTTGTGTTTGACAATATCATTTTTCACCTTAATGGAATGGAACAAGGTTTAATTATCAATTAGTTGTATATTGATGGAGTATCTAAGTCCATTTTAAATTATCATTCAGTATCTCTTAATACAATCTATAAATTATTTCATGTTTTTCATAAACATAGGTCAATTCATTATATTATGATCATACATAAATAGTATTAAGTACTTATCTTCTCATATTTTAGGTTGGATCGTTAGATAGCACACATTACATTCAACCACATCAAGAGAGTTGGATGTCCATTTATTTTTTTCAATAAGAATTATATAATATATTACTCTTTAGGCATGTATTATATGTACTTTATATCTATGAATTGGATTTGGTATATCAACAATTTCTCTACGAATATATATAATTTCCTTGATTTTTCTATGAATTTGGAAAATGATGTAGTTCAATAAGTGTTTTTCACTTCCACGATAATAAGGCACATGTTTTATATTCTATCCACCTAGTAAATACTATCATCCATATTCCAACCATTTATGAGATAATTCAAAATCTATCCATTGATCAATCACCCTTTTCAAATTTTAGATAACCTCAATCTCAGTTTCACAAATTTTACTCACGCATAATAGGTCATTTCATAAGCCATCCATATTGAGTACTTATTTTCCCTCTATTAAATCTCTTGTCAACTTGGTCTTCACATTTTCATTTATCATTAGTACTTCATCATTTCCAAAATGGATGATTCCATTAAATTTCCCTGTTACATTTTTAAGGAGGTTCATATTTCTAATCATGTGGGATGAACAACCAATAGTAAAGATCCAAGATCTATTATTTTATATGTCTTAGAGTAAAATTATATCTATTTTTGTCACCTTTATATCCTTCTCCTACCATGTGATACCTAATGGAGTCAGTTCATAAGATGTACTCACTTATTTTTCTCCATCATAATCAATGTAATTACCTTATCCTTATTATTATAATGGGGAGAATCCATTTCCTAATGGAATCATGTTTAGTGGCTCTATATACATCTTACCTTAGATTTCATCATGACAATTTCTATTACTCATTTTTCTGTAATCAACAACCCTATTCCCAAAATTATTAAAATGAAATAAATACCCATAAAATTTTTTCTTTCTTGAGATAAAGGATATATTATTAATATTCTTAATTATTTACATATGTAAGATTATCCTTTAGAAAATACATTCACCTCTCCATAGTAAGGCATCGTATATACATGATATATAAAAAATACTTAATTAAAAGAATAATCTTCTCTGGCTTCCTCATCCACATGTCTCCAAATTTTTGACTAGCCTATCAATTATTTTATTACCCATTAATGACTGATCATTTTCAACAGCCTTATGCTTCCCTTTTTTCTTATAATACCTTTTATCCTATTTTTGGTTTATAAACTTCATAACTAACTCCACTTAAAATCATGTGGTTATTTATCAAAAAAAATAATCACCTTAAGATCAAAAATACCTTTAGGTTGATGGATATTATTTCTTTCATATTTTAATTCTTTACCTATTTCCATCATAGAATCTTCATTATTAGACGTAAATTTTATTTCAATCTCCCCAAAATAATCATCCTCATAATTTTCATCATTGCAAAAAAAATATTTTTTTCAACCCTCTTCCTAGATGAATATCCATATTTAAAGTCCGTTTTAGGAGGAAAATATATTCAGGTGTTTTATATGGTTTCTAATTCAATATCATCACCATCTAATTAAATTGTATTCCTAAATAAAATGTTTCAAACCATTCAAAACTAAAAATTAGACTATAAAATCATTCCTTCAAATGTACCTTTCCCTATATTTAATTTTCTATCAAAAATAGATAAAAATTATTTACATAGATATTATTAATCATTTTCACTATTAAAAATATAAATATTATCTATAAATTTAAAATATATCACTTTATTTTAGTGTGTTGATATTCATTTTGGCCCTAAATTTTTCTAATACAGAACCAGGTTTCCCTTTAAATAATATAGAGGAAATTCTACCAAATTCCTTTATTCATGATCTAATACTTCTGGATTATAAAGATAGGTAATCCATCCCAATATTTTATTGACAATTTATAAATCCTTAAAATAATAAATAAGATTTCCAATATCTATAAGAAATACTATAATTAAATTAAATAATCCATCAATGTTTTTATTATGGTACATCTTCATGTCATCAAATTTATTTTGTAGGACATGAATATTATCATCATTTTCTTTGTTATCCATGTCATATGTATTGTCCAGTTTTTACCACATAGAGTTGGAATTTTTACATCTTATTATATTCATATAAATATAGTTAATCAAGGCTACAAACAGGGAATTTTTATCTTTATAATAAAAATCAAGAAATTTTTTATATTCTCCATTCACGAATAGATCGGAATCATCACTTATATATATCTCATGTACAATAGTGGAGAATTCATAAAGTATAAGTGGCCATAAATTATATGACATTATATTCCTATATATTTGGAAATTTCATTAATTTAATATATTAACCACTTTTACATTCACTATATTATATGTAGTAATAAACCCTAGATAAAAAATTCAGTCCCAAAACCTATGGATTTAATACCACTTATTAAAACCTATAGCCAAATACACTCTAAGAAGGGGTGAATTAGGGTGTTTAATTACTTTTTCCTATCACAATATCTTCTGATCATGTTATAAAGAAAAATATGATTCTATCAACCTTAAAATATACACACACAAACACACATGATCCAGATAATGAGAGTAAATACAGGGTCACTAGTGTCTTACTTTGTTCACCAACAAATATTAGTAAAAGGGGAATACACCAACAATGAATTGATGTATCCAGAAGTAATACTACTCAATACAGTTATTATAAAATTTTAAGAAGGGAACCTTGTCAATCCTAATGGAAATTTAACTTCTAATCTCTCAACTCATTATGTAAAGAAAAGGGTTATAAAGAGAATATGAAAAATTAGTCCACTTAAAAAGATTCTTCATAAAAAACATGAACACCAAAACTATCATGAATGTTATTTTTTCCTTATTCTTCTTAAAATCAAAAGCTTTTGAGTATATTTCCTTAATATCCTCTCATATAATCATGATATTCACACACCCTGTAATAGTGTATCCTCTTTACTTCTTCAATAATTACATTTTTTTTATTCCCTTTGTAGAATAATTATTAAAAAATATTTTCTATATTTTGAAAATAGATACTTTGTGTAACCAAAACCAAAAAAATTTCCATACATTAATTATTCAAAAAACTATATAATAAAGGATAATTTAATCTTCCATTTAAAAATTCAATGAAGTTTTATTTCAAATAGTTCTGCATACTCCACATCTGGATGAAATAATAACACCATGGCATGGATTCTCAAAACATGGAATGATGGTTGGTAAAATATATGTTCTACCAAAACTATAAAAATATTTAATTTTAATCAATGGAATATAATAAAATAATCCCCCTTTTATTTCATCATAACATTATATATTGTAGCTAGATGAATAATTGATCATATTTTATGATCAATAAAACATAATAAAAAAATTTTATTGGCTGGATTTCTCTTAAAATATTAAAGGGTATGACCATTATGAATTATTATTATTCTCTGAGATGGCTCATATAATTTTCCTTTATAGTAATAAAAACTCTTATGAAGTGGTCCAACGACTCTTACATTTTCACCTTTCCACAAAATAACTCTTACAATTTACCATTAATCATAGAAATGATACTTATAACTTTAATGTATAACCCTTAAAATTCACCCTTTTCCACAAAAATACTATTATAAAGTCTAGTTATGAACCATATGATTCATATTCTACCAATAAATGACTCTTATCATATCCATGGATGACCCTTATGATTCACCCTATATTACGAAAATACTCTTAAGAAATCTAGTGAACTTCTCCGAACCTTTTCATTTTCTATAAAACATCAAAAAGTAGCTTTTATGAACTCGGGGTACTTTTATGACATATCTAAATTCTTTCTACTCTAAACTAGTTACACTTAAGAATAGAATTGGTTACCCTTATGATTTGAGACTTAATCACTTTCATATAAATCTACTCAAACCCAATTTTCTATAATTCCTTATAAATATTCCAAAAATCTATGAAGTGCTACAAAACTATATTAACTAAAAATCAATATAATATATCCCTTATAAACTATTGATTCTCCCATATCACTTTTTGCTAACTTATAGAATCCTTTTCTAGTGGGAATGAGTTTAATTAACAACAAATCCTATAATATATGGTGTGGTTTCAATAAGGTAAAATTAATGAGTTATTTTATATTATGAAATTAAAAAAAATCCCTATTAACATTATTTATTTCTAGAAAGATAAAAAATATTCAATACTAAATCACTAGGTACCGGGGGCCCTGAAGGAGATTTATATACACTAGGTTCCCCACTGAGTACCCAATACTAGGAAAATAGGTTCCTTATACTTGTTGAACCACTCTCCCTTCCCTTGATTCATCCAACACAACTAAAAAACATGGTATACCTCCTTTAACTTAATATAAAACCAAAAAATGAAATTAAAATACTAAAATTATTGATATTTACAATTTTAGAGGTTTGTGTCTTTACAGCCTCCCCACCATCATACTTCTCATCCCTGAGAAGCTATATGTAATATTCTATGGGAATAGACATAACCATTATCCCCTTATTTTAATTTCTTCCTCCCATGTCTCAGCTTAGAGCTACCCATGATTAACTTCACCTAAACATTAAAAATAAATTTTTTCGATAATATCATATAACATCAGCTAATAAAGGATAAAAGAAGCTCTATATGTGATGCATCGACCTAAAGCTCAAAATCATAATACCAAATAACATGTCAAGGGTTTGGGGTGCACTTACTTAGTAGAGGTACATTAAAATTGGTGTGCATGGAGAAGGACTTCAAGGGTAAAGATATTTGATTGTATACATTCCATGATTTTTTTAATATTTTGTAAGTCATAACATATTATAAGTTTATTTCCACTATTTACCCATATATAGTTAAGACAACATTGTTGAGACCTTAGGAAAGAGGTGTCCATCCACTATGAGTTATGGGGATATCCTTTATTGAAGAGAATAATATTTCTATCAGTTTTGAGACTTCATGATCTATTTCAAGATCAAAATTAATTTTTTAGTTTTTTCCATGAAAATATTATATTTGTTCGCTAAGTATTATTCTATTTTATCAAAAAAAAGATAAATTCATAGTAATCCATATATAACCTTAAATTATTAAATTTCAATGGATAAATGATATCCATTATTATATAATAACTCCTCCAATTAGACATGATCCTCCCATGAGTTAATAAATCTTAAATAAAATCTCAAATTGTATCCTCCAAAATATATATAGTTCAGTCAGATTGGCCATCATTTCATGAGTTAAAGGTAGTAATGAGTTTTTCCTATGAACTCAATACCCATTTAATATCTTAACAAAATTAATACATGAACCTTAGGTACATGATAGAAACAATACTATTTGATACAAAATGAATCATTACAATTTATCTAACATATATTATCCTAAGTTCATCAACTAAAAAGTCACATATATTTGAAAAATGTGGACCACATTTGTTATATGGTCTATTATTACCCACAACATATCCTTTCCCATGTAGTATTTAGGAAAATGGGTCACAAAATCCATTGTTATTTCATACCATTTCCACACTAGGAAAGGCGCAGACTAGAGAGTACATAAAGGTTTTTGATGCTTTGTATTTCCCAATTTTCAGGTAAGGAATTGATATATAAATTCTATAACATCCTTTTGTATTTCATGAAACTAAAATTGGTGACATATAAAATTATATATTTTCATTATACTTATGTGAACTACCCATAATAAATAATGTTACTCCTTTATCATTTCCTCATTCATGCCCATAGGAACAATGATATGACCATGAACATATAAGAAATATAGAATATCCTAAAACTAGCCATCAAGGATCTCCCCACCATCATGTTTTTTCTCAAATAATACCATTCTTAGATTAAAAGACTTACGAGTCCTTAAAATTCCCCATGATAAATGATGTAAGATTAATATGGTTTAAATTATCTCCACTAAAATCCTTGATCACATCTATATGGAGTTCATCCATGAAAATAATCACTATCCACTCTTCATTCATATTCATATCCTTTTGAGGTTTATTTTTTTCTACCAAGGGAAATGATAACAACATTTCCATTACCAGAATCCTAAAAATTTTCAAATACAATGAAATTTCGATATTACACATAGAAATTCTTATTAAATTCACCTCTTTCTGAGAAATGATATGCCGAATATTTTTATAATCGATTAATACAATAAATATTTTACCAAACAAATAATTCCTCAAACACTTTTATGAATGAATAACTGTAACCAATCACATATAATTTGTAAAATAATTCATTTAATGTGGATGAAGCTATCTAGAACCATACACTAATACTCATTTTTCTCGTATGAGAACACAACCAAGACCCAAACAAGGATACATCACACTACACCTCAAATCCCATTCCTGGATAAGTTAAAATTAGAATTAGAGCCTATGTAAACTCCATCTTCAACTCTTTAAATTCTATTTCACTTTGTTTAGACAAAAAACATGGAATAATTCTGGGTTAAATCTATTTTTGAAGTAGATATTATTTATAAGGTTTAAATAAAGTAGTGTTAATACCCCATGAACCTGTGGAAACTACTATTATTGAATACATTTAATGGATCCATCCATGATATAAATGGTTCCACTTTTTCTGGGTCTATTGTAATACCTTCCTTTGAGATAAAATTCCCAATAAATATTCAAAAAAAGATTAATTTTATATATTAGCATACAAATGATGTTATCATAAGTTCTCCATGAGAATTTATAGATATCGAGCATGTATATATTGAGATTAATAATAAACCAATATATCATCTATAATAGACATGACAAATAAATATGAAATATAGTAAAGATAAAATTATTCATATCCATGAACATAATAAGATAATTAGTATACCCAAAATGTAGTAAAAAATGCTCAATATTTCTATATATACTCTGGAATGTAGTTTTATGAATATTTTCTTGTTTAACCCAATGATGTCCATAGTCCAATCAAATATCAATTTCAAAAAACAATATCACCCCCTTTGACTAGTCAATAAGATTTCATATCATAGGTAAAGGTTAGTGGTTCTTAATAGTGACGTTGTGTAGTTTTTTGTAGTTTATAAATAGGAATAGACTCTCATAACCCTTCATAGAAAGAAGGACTGAATCACCTCAAGGGAATGTGTTGTACATAATGAACCCTTATGATACAATATCCTATAATTGAATATTTATCTATATTAATTTCTCTTGATCCTTTCCCTATGAATTAATTAATATAGGTTCAGATCTAGGTATAAGGTATGTGGGGAAATATCCATCTTTTTTAAGAGGAAATCCTGAAAATTATTTAGGAAATACATCTAGATAATTGTCTAAAAAATAGGTAGAATAAGAAATCTTTTAGGCTACACTAAACTAAGAAAAAACTATGGATTTATACAGTAATAGTTGTAACCCACCCCTAATCGGGACCCACTCTACTATCCTGAATCTCCCAATCTCTACAAATGGTATATTGTGTACAATCCAGATATGAAAAAGATATTCTTTGGGTATAAATATTGACGAAATCTTGAAATTGATTTTTCTACTCCATCTCTAAGATGAATTCAAATGAATCCATATCCAAGAATATAAGATCCCAGAAATTACTATATGAAGTAATTAAAATAGAATAAAAATTATACTCCATAGTTTACTCTATCTATTTTTTATAGGGGTATCAAGTATCATATAAGAAGATATGTAATCTATTTTAATTTCCATAATAGATTCCAATTCAGTATAAATAAAAGATGATGATTCACTCGTGTAACGCCCCAACCCCAGAAGCCTAAAGTCGGTGCATTATTACGTATCATTGGAATGATCACAAAAGATCAAGCCTCAAAAGGCCGATTAGTTTAGTAGCCCTGGAAGTACTAGTTACATTCATAAGGTTTACATTACATCATAAAATGGAAAACTACAACATTTTTTCCATAGACAACACTGAAATCCCATAGACTATCCATGCAGGTCAGTCATAATATACTTCTTTGCATCCTAGTAAAATGAATCCAAAGAAAAGGGTGAGCTCAAACACTTAGTAAGGGTAAGAAATATATCAGAAGATAATATAAATATTAATCATGGTGAATAATTGAAACCACATTCCTTTACCAATAAACATGAATAATTTTATGGAAGGAATATGAGATGAGTAAATAATGCCATAATAAAACATAATCATGGGTATTCTAATAGTCGAATGACCACATGAACCATCAATATTATTTTCATAATGAGGAAATGTATATTGTCGAACATTCTGAAACATTTTTTCAAGGCCTCGGCCAAGAAGTCTAAAAATGATTAAGGCCTCAGCCAAAACCATATATCAAATTGGGAAAAGCCTCAGCCAATTCCACATCTAGTTGTATCATGAGACCTACCGATGCATCTAGGAGCTATAGCGGGCTACACTCATTACATACTAAGTCCAATGAATTCCTCATATGAAATGGCTGAAACATAATCTAAACATTTGTTTTAAAACTAGCATAAGAATTGTCAATACTTTAACCTCATCCCATGAATGACATCAAAATAGTACATCCACTGTCAAGCATAACTCATTCAATAAAATATGGAATATTGTATTATAATAGATTAACCTCAATAGATAATAATTAAGGATATTGACATAGATGAAAATAATCATCAAAACTATATGAGAGAAATATCCCCCTTTTCGTGAAAACATTTAAAAGTCTCACTATTTATCAAGAAGTCATTTAAAATAAATTTTTGAATCAAAGTGTCCCATAAGACTTGGAAACATTTAAAAGGAATATTAATTTTAAAACATTAATGTCCATATAAATAAATCCTTAAAACCATTTATAAAACATGGACATTAATGAGAAAGATTTAGAATAATAAATCATTAAAACATTTAAAATTATATCTTATTTCGAGTTTCTAACCAAAAGAGAGACACATGAGTACAAATAATTGAGGTAATAAAAACATTATAATATCATGATAATAAAGGTATTCATGATATACTGTGTCAATGTACATTATATACACCTTATAAAAGTGAATTGGTGTATAACAACAAATAAGTCTCAATGGAATGTAAATTGAGATGAAATCTCTTATAAAGACAGTATCCTTAGGTTAAGGATAAATAAACAACCTAATTATGTGTGAAAAATATAAATACACTCAATATGATTGGATATTCAGTGTAAATCAATCAAAGTATATTCGTACATATTCTTGTAAAAAAACACCAATGAATTGGATGTTTAACTCAATAAATGGAGATTGAGTTAAAACTACTCTTATCAAGTTCATATCGATGACTTGAGAATTTATAAATGGAGTGATTATGTTAATCCAAAGTATATACATAGAAATAGGAGTGAAAATTACTACACAAATAATAAATAGTTATTCCATACATAATCTTGGAGTAAAATAATCAATGAAGTATACGTAAAGCCCACTGAGTGGAAATTGAAATTCGAAATTCCCTTACCGATTTAGTAACTTATGAAACATAAAACCCAGGAAACAAGGATCATACAATGAAGATTTAAATAATAATAAATTAAATTATATTACACCAATAATACAATCATGGACAGTACATACACCACGCAAAAAGAAATAGTTGCGAATATAGCATGAATCTCACGGGAATAAAAAGTGAGATGAAAAACCCTTACTTCGTTGTAATCAATCGAGTCGTATGACCAAAAGATAATAACCACAAAATTATTCACAAAATACCATCAATATAAATATAATCATGATAATATATATCAAATGGAAGTACACAATACACCACATGCAATAAATAAGTGGAGAACAGTTGAAATCTCATGGAATTAAAAGTGAGATAAGAAACCCCTTACCTTGTAATTTTCCTTGGTCGAGGGTAGCTTAAACTCATTTATAATGGTGAAATAATTTTTATTAAATTATTAAAGAATTAAATACATTAATATGACATCATATATGATCATTTAACATTGTTTTGTTAATAATATCTTAGTATTATCATCGTTTCGGGTGTTAACTGGTTCGTTTTCCTTTATATGCTTTGTTACGTAAGTAATGTTTGTTATGGATTTGATGTATCTTATTAATATTCAGAATGATATTAAGTCTTGAAACATTATTTTTAATCATATAATGAAAATTAGTCTTGAATGGATACGATGGGGAATGAATCTCGTCGTGTTAGTGGATATGGTAATCCGTACGTATGCACGAGCAACAATATCACTATTTTGATATTAAAATAATATATAATTGGATGATATATAATATATAAAGAATAATTATTATGTTATATTTATTATTTACATCAATTATACATCATTATTATACCTATCAAAATTATAATGTATTGAATAACAATTACACCACTACGTGGAGACGGTAAGTCGTACGTACGCACGTATGGTGAAATGTCATTCAAATAATGGATAGAATAATGAATATGGTTTTAACATATTTATAATAACATCACAGTATATATAATATACTATAGTTATTATTTTATAATGAAAACAACAAAGAAGGAGGAAGTGGAAGAAGAAAAGAACTTGAAAGAGGTGATGAAATATTTACCTCTTCTTCGGGTTATTCCTTTTGATTTGATCAAAAGGGCTCCATAGGATGGCTTTCTGACTAAAGGAAGGACTCTAGGATGAAGAGAGGACAGTTGAGAGGGTATTTGGGCAGGTTTTGGCTGATCCAAATGGCTTTGAAGGTGTGAATTAGAGAGAAGGTGGAGTTCACTTTTATAAGAGGGGTGAAGGGCACCTTAGGAAATGCTAGAAATATTATTTTATAATAAAATTATTTTCGGTTTATAAAGGCTCCTAAATTATTTATTTAAAGGATAAGGTGGGTATGGGTCAAAAACCACTTAATCAATAGGTTTTAGACAAGTTTGGGTCACTATATTAACCTTAACTTTTATATTTAACTCTTAGTTAAATAGATTGACTTTTACCATGTCTCCTTGTATTTTTATATTATATGTTTAATAAACATACCATAAACATCCAAGATAACCCAAATAGGTTAATTAATTACACATATAATATTATTTAGTACATTTGGAAGAACCTTAGACTTTTAGAAATATTATATCAACCAATAATATAGTATTTGTTTTAAAACCCCAATTATGTCAATTTTGACATTATTTAATAATTGATTTTTGTTAAAGTCATAAGATCATTATTACTTTGAAAAAAAAATCATTAAATAAACCATAATATGTCATATTCACCTATAAAATTAGTGGATTTCATAAAAATGTGGGAATTAGTGGATTTCATAAAAACGTTGAAATTTGATGGTATATAAATTAAAACCTATAAATATGTGTAAACATGAGACCAAGAGGTAACGAACTTTATAACATAATTTATTGATGTCCATGTAAAGTTCTATTGGAGGTGTTGATAACTGAACCATGTTTTGACACAACCCAGAACATGATGTCTTTCCAAGGGCTCCTAGAACTAGTTCTAATCCAATATGTTATGGGTTCTAGATTAATGTAAGTAGGAAAACATAAAATGGATCATACAAAACATACATGTGTATAATCATCATAAAAGGGAATTCTCAAACTTGGTCAAAGAAGAGAGGAGTAAATACCTCTAGAAATAAGAGGGTCTCTACAGATCAATGTAGGGGTTTTGGTATGGAGGTGCATAGAATATATCCACCATGGAACGGGAGGTGATGTTATGGTGAATGGGAGACCACTATGGGACATGACCGACAACTTTGGTGTGAAAGAGTGCTATAAATCGACCCATATCTTGTATAGGATATTTATATAATGTTGAACTATGTTGTTCTATGATTTTCTTATGGCATAAAGGGGTTGAATTTATCATTTAGTTTCATCTAGATCCCTTTAGTTCTCCTAGAATCCAATCAAATGAAGTATGATTAGAGGTATTTACAAGAAAATTTGGGGTATGTTACTTGCTTTTAATTTCAATTATAAATCATACATAAAAATTCCCCATAATGAATAATATAATGGTCTTATTAATATTTTTCAATGTCGGAATATGGAAATAAGTATGTCCATCTATAACTAATACGGAAACGATTCTATAGTGTGGTGTAAGGCACCACAATATCACCATCCTAATCACCCCTCCAAATTAGTAGCTATAGTGAAATATCAAAAAAACTACCACATTAGGACTCATCCATCAATTCTACAGAGTAGAACAATACCCTTTAGTGTGGTAATGTGCACTATAGTGAAAAAAACCCTCGTTTTGTATGTAAGAGTTCCAAAACACCCATTTAATCCTTATTCATCTTCTCAAAGCTCCCAAGTCTTTTCTAAAACACATCCTCACTCAAAAATAAAAGGATAAGAAGGAAAAAAAGATTTTCATTAAGGAATCAATAGTTAATGGCATTAAAATTATCTCCCTCTAAAGACCTAATATCCTTGAGAAGAATATCTAGCGGGCCTATAGAAATAACTCAAGACACTAAGCACTAACACCGACCTCTCACTTCCAAGACTCCTCTTATATCCTCTCATACAGCCACCAAATTCAAAAAAGTTGTTTTGTCTTCCCTTATAAGAATTTTTGACTCAAGTGTATAATCCAAACCAGATACTTCCCATATGATACATCAAGATCTAGCTCAACATCCTCACAATTGATAACATGTGCAGGGTTATGTATGTATCTCTAAAGCTATGACACATACAACACATCATGCATACCTTTATAATGAGAAGGAATGCCTATAGGATACACCATTGACCCTATTTTATCAGGGAACTCAAAGGGTCCTAAAAAATGATATATTTCCCTACATCCTCAAAAATCTCTTACATAACCAATGATACACTCTCATGAAAACATGATCATCCATATGAACTCCATGGGTCTTATCCTATGGCCAGAAAAAGATCATTTTTTTTCTCTGAGTGGTGATCAACCTCTTCTGAATCAGATACAGTATCCTAGAGGTCTCCTAAACCATAATGGTTCCCACTAACATTTTCTCACCTACCTCATGAAAATATAGTGCTGAATAAAACATCCTCGTATAAAGAGCATTGTATGGTTTCATCTCAATAAAATCCTGGTGATTATTATTGATTTTAAATACATCTAAGGATATGTTATCATCCCAATAATCAATAAATTATAGTATGAAATCTCATTGAATATCCTTCGTTATGAATATAGTCTACATGGATTATTTGTCTGTCTGAAGATGGTACATTGTGCTTAATATCATCTAAGTCTGTAGCACCATTACCATGCCTGCCGAAATTATGATAAAGAATGTTTATCTCTTTCTAAAATAATACTCAAGGTAACTATATGCAATCATATGATCTCATGGACATTTATCATTCATAGCTTATCTAGTTAGTGTGTCTCCCTGATAGGTAAAAAGTGAGTAACATTCATCAACTGATCAATAACCACCCAGATCATGTCACACCTCCTAGGGGTCCTGGGTAACCCTATCAAAAATTCCATCATGACTTCCCCCCATTTTTAAATTGCTATAAGACGTGGTTAAGCAACCCACATGGTCTCAAATGCTCATAATTCACCCTATAAAAGGTATGTTATCAATAGACAAAACTACAAATATCCCACATTATCCTTAGCCACTAGAACTAACATTTAAAGTTGTGATATATCTTGGTCACACCAGAATCTACTAACAATCTATAGGTATGGTAATCTATAATTAAATGCACTATAATGGAAGCAGAGACTACTACTATCCCATTAAACATGGTCACGTCATCATTATCTATCGACCATTTAGGTATCAAGTCACTGTCATCCAGTTTTCCCTCATTACAACACACTATGGGTCTAACTCTAAACTAATATTCACCTGATCCACCAATGAGGATATGATCACTAAGGGAGAACTAGTCCTATAACCCCAGTACTCATAAGAATCTATCCTCCAGTCATCTAATAATCATATCAATTTCCCCTTATCCTCTAAAGGCTACACATCGGCCCCCTAATCATTATGAATCTTATAGCTATGAGAATCATCAACAATGATACCCTTTCCAAATTAATAAACCATCTCAAAGATGAAATTCTAAAGATACTAAACCCAGTGACTCTATATCAAGTTAAGGTCATTCTATGTGAAGATATAATAAAGGCTCTTTTGGACTATGTAAACAAAAAATATCTCAATGAAGAGATATTACCACCCACACCTCCGAGCATCAACCAAATCTTCATGTTCCAAATCATGCATTGGGTAGTTTTTTTCATGGTTTCATGGAATAAATAACCCATAGGCTAGTACCTGATCTATTTTAATCATCACTGCTCCTAGACCAACACATGATTCATCTCAGTACATAGCATTACCAATCTCAGGATTATGGAGTGTCAGTACTATAGTTCGTATCGATATTCCCTTCAATTGAAAGAATACTTATCCACAAAGATCTGGCCACTATAACTTCACTCATTTCACTGTTAACTCTATTGTGGGAACTGATAGTCAAGAGAAATATTAGATAGACCATCAATAAAACACTACCATTCCCATAAATTTCCTAAATCAAACATGGTTTGAGTACATATCCAATACATGAATTCCTCAAAATACTACAGGTCCATGGATATGCCCATATTAGACACCACATTTTTTAATAACATCACCTCTAGAATCCATAAGTTACACATTGATAACTTGGCATAAATCCTATGTGCTCAAAGCAATCTCAAGATTATCTCTAAGTTCCTAAAAAGTTTCTATAGTGTCGGCATGTACATGAGGATGTTATCAATGAATACTATGATGAAAGAGTCTAATTATGGGTGAAATATTTTTTTCATGAAGTCCATGAACATTTTCATCATGTTCATTGACCCTAATGTTTTCACCATGTACTCATATATACCATACCTGCTCTACAACAATATATTCATAATTACGTCATCTCTCACTCATATTTGGTGATATATCAATTGAACATATGACTTTGTGAATCACCAAGATCACCATAACTGATCTAAATAATTATTGATATTTGGAAATGGATATCAGTTCTTCACTATGACCTACTTTATATTTTGATAATCAATGTAGATTCAAATACTACCACCCTCATTATCAGTAAACAACATGGTTCACCCCATCATAAAGTACTCATCCTAATAAGTCCCTTCCACAAAAATTCATCCAACTGTACCTTAAGATCCTTTAACATGGTTAGAATTATAAAATAAAGGGGTATCAAAATGGTATATGAACCTTGTAGGATCTCCCACTCAAAGTAAAAACATATATTATAGGGGATTCTAGTAAAGTCATCTAGGAAGACATCCTGACAGTGATCCATAACTAGAGGGAGAAGTGAGGGGATTTCATTGATCCCATAAAAATGTCCAATCTTACCATCTATATTCTGATAGTCCTAAGTAGACTCAATTTCGATCCAACTCTTCCAGCTCCAAGTTCCCACTCTCCGGTCATCAAGAACTTCACTCCCTTTGGCAAAGTAAAAAATACATACCTATGATAGCATTTTATGTGAACTAAAAGGATGGTCATTTAATATATGTTGAGTATTACATTGAATATACCCATATATCTAATCATAAACACCAATTTCTATCTATAATTGGTAAACACTATAGGACATTGTGAACATCATTGGAGATAGTCCACTTTCAGGCCCAATGGTGTATTAAGGGGGACTAATTCAAAGGATAACATGACTAGTAGGCCAGTTGCAACAACTAATTGAGAAAATATGAATGAATGGAATGCACTAGTTTAAAAAAATCCCTAGATAAGTTGTAAATGATCAAAACCATACCTCCAACAGTAGACAAACCCTCTCCATCATCTTCTAGAATCTGTTCCATAGCATACAGAAGACCTGTATCAAATTTTCATCTTTGTCCCTAAGGTGTGTGGATAGTCTGAGTCTATTACTAATAAATCAGGCTATACCTCTAGACCATTGTTCATGGGTATCTCCACAACCTAGAAAATGATCTAGCCAAAAAATAATGGTGGTGTACTATTATACAACATTGTCAACACTTGCTCTGGAACACTTTACACACCTGATGGTAGTGTCCAAACTAACCACATTTAAATCACAACGAGTCACCTCTAGAATGAGCCAAAGAGACTAATCTATACTGAGCATTCATTTAAATACTATACTATGTGTCAATGGCCTTCCTCTTAATTCCATTAGAATATGAAATTATTCTACCTATAGGAGGACTTTCCATATGAGTATTGAAGGGTAGGAAAATTCCAATTGTTCATTCACACCCCAAAATCATCATGTTGGTCAATCCCTTCCTTACAACCACTAGGTATGAGGCTAGGTCAAATCATCAAACCTGATATTTAATATTGGGTTGGAGTGAGATTCCAAACTTCCTATTCTTATGAGCTTCATGGGCAACTATAAGTGGTGAGAACTGGACGATCTTAGTAAAATATGTTGAGTAAACTGATACTATTATAGAACATTAATACAGTTCCATGAAATCATATGCTAAGTATAGATTTATCATGTTAGGTAAGAACTACTCATAAAAAAATATATTTTGAAATCCTCTCATGTGAGACCCTGAAATCATTCATCCTAACCCATAACTTCTCACCAATCCATATTGGGTCCCAGCAATAAGAATGTTACAAGCTTCACCTTCCTATGCATCAGTTTCTTAATGAGGTTGAAAATGATTTCAATGATTCCCATAAAAACCTCGGAATCCTATTCTAAACATGTTCCATCAAATCCAAGAGGATACATTATCTATAAATCATATGTATATTCCATCATGGATATTGATGGAAGATGGTAAGGAACCATGATTTTACCCTTGTAGCAGGTGTGGGAATGTTATCTAGACCATCCTGCTTAGCTGATGGTCTCACCAAATTTATCAAGGTGGAATCATCTATAACATTAAGGGAATTATGAATATAAATAGATCCTAAATAGTCTATGGGGTCACACAATTATTTTTCCTAGGATTCTACCTAAAAAACATGGTATACCCCTCTAAGATCTGACCATGTTCTCTATCCCTACATGTTAATAATAGTCCTCATATACATGCCAACACAACAATATTTTCATTTAACTAATTAATGAAGGTAATGATATATCAAAGAAACATGTAATCGATGATATATGATACAAAATAAACTATCCTATACATATATAAAATCCAATTAATATAGTTTAAAAAATACTATACAGTACAAAAACATGTATATATATGGAATTTGGACCTATGTGCATAGTCATGATGCATGAACATACATTAAATACAATAAATCGCATATAAACAACATCTGAATCATTCAATTTGAATTTAATAAATTGTAACATCAATAAAATTACACACTTTATAGAAATTTGATGGTACACTATACAGTACCGGAAATGAACTATCATTGTTCCCCTTCCAAAGTCCCAACCCTCTAATATTCTATGAACCCCTCCCCAAATCAAGGAAACGGGAATAGAAAAGATAGTGAGTCATAATCCTCAGATACCTCTTTATAAAATTCAATTCCAAACCACCAAGTCCAATCCTGAGTTCTATGTGAACTCATGTACATCTCCTAATTCATAAGAGGATTCTGACTAGCAATGAGGGTTAGAATCTGTTAGTGGGGAGACTACACCCTCTTATCATTTCATTAGATCAATAATAAATCATATACAATATAATAAATATTAAATAATCAAAATAATTATGCTAAAAATGAAAGGATGTCATATATTTCATAAATTAATGTATCCCCCAAAGTGGTGACAACATCCAATATATTATATAGTAGAAAAATAAATACAAAAATAGTAGGTCCCCTAGTGTCTATCTTAGTCCAACACCAAATTCTATAGTCTTATTCCTAGTTGTCCATCACATGGCCATTTCCCTTCACCAGATCCTTCATTAAATCTATAAGTGCACCAAAATTCCCAAGTAGGGTGTGAGTACATGTCTTTGTAGGACACCACCAATGCATACTTAACCGATTGTGATAAAGTATAACAAGTGTATTCCATAAAATGAATGAATGAATGAGGAATAAACATACAATCTAAAACTGAATGGTCATGCACTAACAAGTTCGCCACAAACACCCAGTTTCGCCTGCTTCATCTCTATGTTGGTAGGATAATAGAAGATATTATGAGTAACCAAAATGAACATGGTATGGAATCCTAATATATCCATGTGAACATTGTACCTAGAATCCTCTAGCCATCAAGTAGGTCATGCACCCTAGTTTTCTCTAGTTAAAAATATCATTGTACTAACATCTACTAGGATATCTCGAGGGAATGATAATTGTAAAATTATAGTCTACCTTGATTGTACCCTCAATACAGTCTCCATGGATACCTCAAACCTCCAACCTATTCTCTGTTACCACATCACTGTCATTTCAAGTCATGTGAACTTTCCCTCCCAGGGATAAGAATGTCTTGATGGTCCACCAGTAATATTTCAAATATAATATAGGGTAAAGCATAGAAAAAATCAAATTTTAACATCATGAGTATATAACATCACACATAACAACATGTGATCATAATAAAATAGTGAAACAATATACTCTAATATCAATCATGGAAAAAATATCAAATTGGGTCCGATAGCTAAACACACACCCACAAGCAACCAACTCAATCATGGTATCAAATATTTCATCACAAAAATTAAAATATGGAAACATTTATCAAAAAAGATCACAAGACATAAGGAATATCCATCATCAAGTTGTATATTTCCATATTAAGGCCTTTTTGGATGTTTCTATAACTAAAACATATTCGCACACCAACTAGAAAATGATCTCAATAACTAGTCCCAATCTGATATGTTATGGGATTTTGAGAAAGTAAAGGAGGAAAAAAATAAAATGGATCATTCAAAACATTGGTATATTTGATCTTCATAAAAGGGAAACCTAAATATTGAACCAAGATTGTAATGTCCCGACCCCAGTTACCCAAGGTCGGTGCATTACTTCGTAACATTGGCATGATCACAAAAGATCAAGTCTCGAAAGACCAATTAGTTTAGTAGCCTTGGAAACACTAGATACATTCATAAGTCTTACATTACATCATAAAGTAAAACAAAACTACAAAATCTTCTCTTCATATCCCCTTAGATTATCCCTGCAGGTCATTCATAATATACTTCTTCACATCCTGGAAAAATTAAAGCATTGAAAGGGGTGAGCTCAGATGCTCAGTAAGGATGACAATATAGCAGAAGCTTTCATAAATAAACATTAACATTTCAATCTTTCCAAGAGTGCCCCTTCTCTCCTCTTATAAAAGGCCACCACCATTACCACATTACTCACACCTTCAAAGACTTTTGGCTCATCCAAACTCTACCCAAATACTCTCTCAACTTCCCTCCCTTACTCCTAGAAGCCTCACTTTTGGCAGAATTCTTCCCAAGGAAGCCTTTGGCTCAAATCAAAAAGAGTTACCTGATTTTATGGTAATGACTTCTCTTATGTTATTTTGTTTTAATTTGCTTCTCCAACCCCCTAAACTCTTTTTATCCTTTTCTTTTGTAACAACACCAGTATCCTCAATATACTAGGATGTTTTTATAAGAAGTACTGGAGCTACACTTACACACACCTACATCTAATGGTTAAAGAACATACTGTTTCTGTTGATGGCGAATTTCTGCCTCACGAAACGATGGTTGTTCAACACCCATATAACAACTTCAAAGGTGGCCATTAAGATTTCACTATATTTATATATGATATATAATATGTTAATGTTTTACTTAAGCTTCTGTATTTTTCATTTATGGCATACCTTTATGGTTTCCATTATGGGTAAACACGATATTCTCATTTTAGGAAGTGCGGACTACCGCCCCCTCCAAGTGATTTGAATCGTTAATACCATATGTTGGATGTATAAAGGATGGAGTAAATGGTATTATAAATTATATTATATTGGAATTATATTATACCTTTATATAATTATAACTTCATCCCATTAAATACGAAATAGAAATGAAAGTAGCGTTCATGCGTACGTACAGCTTACCGTCTCCATGAATGGTGCATTTCATTTCTTACCTCTAAATGTTATGTAATATTATAAATGCATGTATACACTGGATATATATGTTATATATGATATCTACATCATGAATATAATTCTGGATATAATGGATATTTCACCACATGAACAACTTGTAATTATAAGAAGTATATTTTTGACTCAAGTACCAAAGATCAACAAAACGACTATTATTAACATAAATAATTACATAATGTTCATAACATGGTAATAGGTGATATAAAAGTAATAATTAACATGAAAAAGGTTCTTAATCAAATAGAAATTGACTCTAGTTTATTATTCAGGAGATTAAAGAACGATCGAGTCAAGTCGGACACGGGGTAAGGGAACTTCTTAACCCAATTTCTATTCTTTGGGTTGATCTCCTAATTTCAAATTATGTCATGATATTATTATGTCCTATCTTGTATTTGTACTTAATTTATGTGTACTTATAGTGAATACACATAATAGATATACTTTATTTAAAAAAAATGATCTTTGTAAGGGTCTTCGTCTCAATTTCCTTTCATTGAGGCATATTTTGTTTTATACACAACATTCTTTTATACGGTGTATAAACCCCTTTGACATTGACTTTTATTCAAAAAGGAATTTTTTTTACAAAGCGTTTTACTAGATGAAAAAAAGAATGTTTTTGTCTTACGTATGCGGCGACAACGACTTCTCCACCGCCGTGACCATTATTTGTGTTTCAGCTTCCTCTACAAGCCATAACTTTTTTTTAATGAAAAGTAAATACAAAGTTTTAACTTTATTTTATTTTGGTATTGAAAATGGTTTTGAAAGTGTTTTTATTATATCAATGTGTTGTATTGATATGTTTTGATTGAAATGTGGAAATGTTATGTTTCCTTTATGCATGTTTTATGTGATACGGTTATGTTATGGTTTATGATATGTTTAAACCTATTCATATGAGGAATGAATTGGACTTAATAAGCAATGGGTGGAGCCCGCTACAGCTCCTCGATGCATCGGTAGGTCTCATAAGACAAACTAGTGTCTTGGCACGAGGCCTTGACAAAATCTTATTTGTGGTCTTAGCATGAGTCCTTGGCTACGTGGTTATGATAGTCTGGCATTATGCATTCCATCATTATAAAAGTGGTTATTGATATTGCATGAGATTATTCGACTAGTAGAATATCCATGTGAGTAAGTAAATGGAATTATTTAATTTTATTTTTTCCATTTTATGTTGATGTTCAAGTTTAAAAGGCTTTTGTTTTAGTTATACATTGCCTTAAATGTTTATGTTTATTTATGAAAGCTTCCGCTATATTTTTATCCTTACTGAGCATCTGAGCTCACCCCTTTCAATTTTTTAATATTTTCCAGGATGTGAAGAAGTATTTTATGAATGACCTTCAGGGATAGTAATAAGAGGATATGAGTGTGGACTATGGAGACATTTTTTATTGTATTTTTTCACTTTATGATGTAATGTAACATTTATGAATGTATCTAGTGTTTCCAAGTCTACTAAACTAATCGGTCTTTCGAGACATGATCTTTTGTGATCATGTCAATGTTACGCAATAATGCACCGACTCTGGGTAACTGGGGTCGGGGCATTACAAAGATGGGAGAAGGAAACCTACCTTGAAAATCATGGGTCTCCAAGACGTAAGGCAGATGCGGTAGAATAATGGTGCATATAATTAAATCACCATGGTGTAGGCAGTGATGTTTCATAATAGGGGAGACTGCCATGTCACAGTATTGATAGTCACAGCATGTAAGTGTGTTAGAACTCAACCCCTATATTGTATAGGATAGTCCTGCAGCATAGAAATAGGGTGTTTCGTTTTGTTTTATGGAATAAAGGGGTTATATGTGTTATGTATTTCCTTCTGCATCCCTTTAATGATCCTAGAAACCTCTTGAATAAAGAAGTATATGTATTTTTATGGACTTTAGGGTATGTTCTGTGTGAGTAAATTCCTTAATAAATCCTCTATAAATGATTCCATAAATGTAAATGGTAACACCCTTATTAAGAGGCTTAGAATCTCAAAGATAGAAAGATGGTAAAACATCTTTAACTAACATGGATATGCTTATGTGGTGTGATATAGGAAACCATGGAATATCCTTCATAAAAACCACTCCATTGTGGAATCTATAGTGAAATATCCCTTGAAAAACCACAATATTGCATAACTATTTAAGATACGTCATAACATACTACTATGTGGCATAGTCATTTATGTTCGGTTGCATCCTCCCTTATTTTAGAAGTAGACATTGGAAAACACCCCTTTATACCTCCTTAAACATATATAATCCCCATGGACTTTTCAAAAACATAGCCTCACTCAAAAATAGAAGGATTATAAGTAAAATAATAATTTTAATTTAAAAAGAAAACATATATGGATTTAAGGAAAATAAGGCCTTCTCGAATTAGGAGTTATAGGTGCACCACTAATCTGGATCCCTTGACAAGAACCTCTCCTACTCATCTCCTCTTTTCACTATTTTCATCCATTGTTCAAACTATATAACATAGTAAATCTATATAATAAGATACCTACTCTTGATCCTTTTTTTATCTAGTCTTAGTAAAAAAACCTTCTTTACATCTTTTGAGAATATAGAAAAATTGATAATCATAAACCACATCTATGATGGATAGTTTAAGCCTTTATCAAAAAATAATCTATTTAGAATCCCTAAAACAACATAGATATGGATCAATTTGACATAAATCTATAATGTTGTTAGCATTTCCTATAACTATCATTGAGTCATACTAGATGTTCATGAACACTTTTTTCATAATCTAAAACAATTTTCCAAGATAAAACTTCTTGAAGAACAACCCTTAAAAGTTCTTCCAAGTTAGGTACTTTTCTTTTTTTCTTATATATTGACTTCCCACCATAAATGGGATTCCATTACTATAATATAAGTAGTTATCCAACATCATGTCACTCTAGAGTATCATTACTATAAAATATTTAGTGGAGCTGATTATTCCATTCCTTGTCCTATTGAGTATAAATGTTTCCATGAAATACTATAGGATAGAGAAACGATAAGTAGTTTTTAATCTCAAAAGTGGTAGGATCCATTTATAGATTTCTTCAACCCATAATATAAAGCAACTATAAAACCCTTTCTAATACCTCGTGATTTACCATAGTTTTTTTAGATGGAAAATTCCCCCTTACCCTTCCTTCTTCGAAGAATGTCATCTTCATGGATAATTCACCGATGTTAATGTAGATTACTAAATTGTATTATTTTCACACACAAGAATATCCTTATATTTTTTAATTTATTTAAATATATCATGTCTAAAAACATTCCCCCTCTTATCCTTCCATTTATCAAAACACTTCCATCTATAAAACACTTTTTTATGTTTTTTATTTATTCAGAACTACTTTTGATATAAATTTAAAGACATGAAATCATGATTTAGACATTATTTAAGAATAATTAATAAATTGACTTTAAATATGACAAGAAAGATTAATAATCCTATTTATCAGTATGAATAATCGAAATTTTATAATAAGGTAATTAAATATTTATTCCTATTAACATACTAATTTACAATAAATAAACAAGAATGCACTACTTATTTATTGTTAATGTTTTAGTAAATTGGAGCTACAAATAACAGATGAAGGCTCATGAAAACATTAGTAACTTAGGCTTCAACAATAATTATGTTTTCCATGTATATTTATGGGTTAATTCTAGAGTTTTGAAACTCTATCTCATGGTTACATCAAGTTTCATACCCAATATCCCTTAATGTTGGTTTTGATAAAATTTTTTAATAATTATAACCTGATTAACTGAATAGTATCAGGTTGGGTATTACAACACCTCAAGTGCATGTCCTAGTAACCATTGTATAGTTTAAAATTTTCAGGTCATGTAATATATAGGTTGTAGGTGGTTTCCCACTTAGAATAATTATTTAATCTAAAATAAGTATATTCCAATGTTTTCATGAAAATATGGGTCTTAGGGACACTCTAATATAAAAAAAAATAAACATAAGTGTCTGGAAAAATGTATTTACACATTATTCTTTATAAGGTATGAACACATAAGTCTTGGATTATAAATATTCAAAAAAATATTTATATAATGATCAAAAAAACATTAATGTAACAAAAAATTATTATGTTCATAATTTTTCAAAAAAACCGGGAATAAAGAGTCAAATGTGAGGGTCCAAGTGTGCAAAAATGTAAGGAAGTTTCATGGATAATTCATAAACCACCAATTGGTTCCCCAATCAGTTTTCACTCCAGATGCCTAAAATTATCCCATTTAGTTACAATGATTTACATATAGCTATATTCCTTATTTAGGAACCATTACCTTACCTAGTTCATATACAATAGTTTCTAAACACATCCTAAGAGGGGTATGTATAGAATGTGAGCGTGATATACCCAGTAGTTGATCAGCACCTACCCCTAACTACCTATCATAAGTTGAAGTGTATTCATCAATTGAACAAAATTATAAAAAAATATCAATAAGGAAAAAACATGTCGAACATACTATAAAATTTTGTAATTATAGCCAAAAATAAATAACTTTGTATACTATGGGGAAATATAACTATCAAACCTTCTATAGTATCAACTTGAAGCTAATATGACCCTTAATTATAGTCAAGGTAAACAACCCATTTTATTTTTTAGAAAATGAATCTTGTATAATAGAGTCGATTCTGCTAAGATAATCATCCCATTCAGGGATAGGAGAAATGGGTAAGATAAAGTCAAATAATTGTGATCCCATCATATTCCATCAACCCATACATATTTATTAGGTGTAACAAGGAACCTTTTATTCAAGAACCCAACATAATCCTTTTTAAGAATAATTTATCAACTTCACTTTTCAAAAAAAAATTAATACCATAAAGAATAGATTCATGCAGATATAAAATAGACTATTCAATATAAAAGAAACATTTTGGAAAATAACTAATATAATAAACATATAAAGTATCTAATCTTTTACTAACTAAAAAAAGCGTTCTATTATTTATAATTTACCAAACATAAAATAAGTACATGATTTTTAATAATAGAAAACCAAAATGTAAATATAACAATACAACCAAAACTCTACCTGGTTTTTCATTAAACCATTTAGTAAAAACCTTTATTAGATTAAAACTAGTTGGTTTCAATTAATTACACTCGACCTTATATCATTTCTAACCCAACCCTTAATTAATATGAGATAAGGATAGGTTTTTCCAATAAATTAATTTTTAGATTAGTTATATGGTATCAAAAAGAGAAGATCATGTTACCAAATGAGTCTTATGATCATCCTATAATAATAAATATGGTTAATACTTGGTTTTCTCTTGATAGAAAAATGAAATCAGGAAAGGAAACCAAAGAAATACCTTAGTATCTTTTGAGATAGCATCACACTCCAACCAAAACTGAAGCTGATTTAATAAAAATAATGATCTATAAAACCCTAGATTTTATGAGAATGGTATATGAACCATTGCTATAGAAACATGGAGAAATCAGGTGATTAGAGACAATCCATAGCCTTACCTTGACAAAGAGTAACCCCCATTCCCAAATAGAGTACCTTAGATAAATCTTGTAGAAGGACTTAATGGGGATGATGGGGAGTGTGATTGGAGCTCCCAATAAGGTGTTTCCCACAGTATATGGGAGTGAAATCCTAAAGGGTGTGATTAAGGAGTTTTTTAGGTTTTTAAATTAATAAATTTCCACTTATTAAAGTAATATTTCCTAGGAGGATACTACATAATAAGAACGAAGACATCGGGTACTCAGTGGCCCTAACATAGCCACATATACCCTAGGATTTTAACCATGTAGTAAATATTATTTCATCAAGTACTCAATTCTTGTAGCACCATACCCCCTTCCGATTGTTCTTCAAACTCATCTTGAATCCTCTCAATAACTCCATAAACTTGAAATAATACCAAAATATGAAAGTTAAATGACTAAAATAGATGGGATTTTTCTAATTAGGGTGAGTAAATCCTAGAATAATATATATACATAATTGATCTTTTTAGATGAAAAATTAATATATTTGACAACAATTCACACCCTCGAACCGTAAGGGTTTTTTGTGTAACATATCAACCTAGAATCAAAAAAGTGGATCCTCAATCCAATTGACCACATGGACTCAAGCGCACCTCCTCAAACACTAGAGGTTTTATACTAGTAGTAAGGGTATGTGATGGTATAGTGGGGAGACTATAGACATGTGATTAGAGTAATCTAAAATGGTAATAATAATGATAATTAGCATAATAATAAAACATCCAGATAAATAAATAGGAAGAATCTAAAACAATTTTAGATAAAAAATGATGATCATGACATGATTCAATATAAAAGAAAAGTACATGGGATATAGAGGAAACATGTATATACCATATGATAGAAAATAAAACAAGGAAAAAATATATATCCACTAGAATCACAAGAATAGTCTTGGTCCTCTGCTCTCATACTCTATCCTAGTACTGGAAATCAAACACTAGAAGTTGGATGCCTCTGTTTATCTACACATGTAATCATGATAACTACTTGGGTACCATGGTATGCTTAAACAAGGTGTGAGATATACTTAGTAGGACACCACAAATAGTGTCTATAACAATCCATTATGTGCATATAAAATGAAAAAAATTCTATTAATAATAAAATTGAAGATATAAATAAATCATTTCATATGAGGCCCCTCAAGGAGACTCCCAAATGATACTACCTACTTCAGCATAAGCTGTATATATCTAAATGGATCCAACCTATGAAGATATAAACTAGGTGCATAACTATCCCATCACAATATAGGTAACATGAATAGACTAAACCTAGGTATATTATTTGTCTTAGAAGACACTTCTATAGGTTAAAAGTTTTACATTATTAGATTTAACAAAAATAGAATCCTTAAAATTCAGTAAATGGTATACTAAGCTTGTCTATGGAGATCGTAAAGAGGAAAATAAGTATCTCTTTTGAAGCACTATAAATATCCATCATTTTAGGAGTCCGCCCAAGAATATTTGTATAAATAATCCAAAGTATCACAATCAGTATGGTGTAAATTATGACCCTCAGATCCCATCCTGTGTATCTAACATAGGGGATCGAGTATCACATGTGGCATGGTATAACCATCTTTACACTGATCCCATTTTAGTTGACTCTTCTAGTGAACTGTTATCGCTCAAGGTAAGGTATGTAATCCACTCTGTGATCCCATCCATTGCATTTTATAATGAATTTTAGTATTTCTCGTGGCATATTTACTATACATAATAAGTTATAATTATAAATCATGATGTGCCCATACTAGGCATCCATAATTTTGGACCCTTGTAACACCCTAAACTTGATATGGAGGTATAGTTTAACTATTAATAAATCATTCCATTTTAAAAAGTCATAATAACTGTATTACTTTAATAAAGTTGAACAATTAAATTTATCCAAGTAAATGAAGATATGAAATAAATAAAAATGTCCTAACAGATATCTATTAAAATTATTTAATTCATTTCCAATTTCAAATGTATTTATTAAAATAGAATACACACACCTCAATTGGTTGGTTAATTCTATTCTATACATGGGGATTTTAATCCATTAAGAAAGGGATCTCCCATAGGGGTGGATTATATCGAGGTGATCAACCAACAATGTTGATTCACCCCCTAGTTAGGGGCATGTTTAACTAAGAATGATTTTTTAATTGAATATAATTTAAAGAGGAAACAATGAATGAGTATGGTGTGTAGAATAATGGAAAATGATATAAATCAATGGGACTTTTACGTAAAAGAGAAATAAAACATACCTTAATCATGTTTTGCTATCCTCATCTAGTTTTGGCCCTTAAATTAAGCTAGAATGGGAGAAAATTGAAGAATTGATAGAAGACTTGAAAATAGTTTATATTATCTCATAATAAAATATTTCCAAGGATTGTGAAATAAATGATGGAATTAAGGAATAGGAATGAGTATCTTACCATTGCTGATCTAACATGACCAATAGAGAAGTAAATAGATCTCGAATGATGAAGAACCGATGGAACCTAGGTTGAGGCATAGGAGGATCCCTCCCACATGGCTCGTCATATGTGATGGAGGAGAAATGAGGGCTCTGTAAAAAAAATTGTAGGCTATTAATCCATTTGGAAACACTAACCTAGGAAATTTACACAACATGAGAACTTTACAAATCATGTAATACCTAGGTTTTTCCCCTCTAGGGATAACAAATACACATCATGAAAAGGGTATGGCTATCCCAACAAACATTTTTTATTTAATACATTCTATGTATTTAAATGCACATCATGTATTTGGCCTATAACTAGGCTCCATCTCCCCCACCCCCAACCTTTCCTTCCAAATTGAAATAGAATTTCTAAATGAATAGTTTACCGTTCCTGATACAAAAGAGAAACATAATAGGGCTTCATCAAAAATTTAAATAATTCATACATTTATAAAAGGATTAGATATTACAACCTCACCTCTTTAAAACAACTCATCATCATGTTTCACTTATGAGGGTAGTAAAGAATCATTTGAGAAAATTTTAGGCCATTGAGCATTTACATCATCCTCTATTTACTAGGTATTTTCATATACATGGTAATGATTCCATAGCACCTGAACTAGAGGAACTATCTTTCCTCCTAGAGCCTTCATGATTTGATCAATGGTACATATCATATGTTTCTCAATGAATGCAACAGTCTCAAACTCAATATCTTTCAGATCAAAAAATTTAGATTGGTTAGAGTGATAACAGTGAAGCTATGATAGATTGAATACATTGTGCATGGACCAATACCTATAAGTTAATTGAAACTAATAGTCTATCATATTCACTCTCTATATTATCTCGAAAGGTCTAACATAACGGGGATATAACTTTCCATATATATGAATCCTTATATAAAACAATCTAGAAGAAACTTATAGAAAGTTCCAATGTCCCAACTCAAACTCCAGAGGTCAAAAACAACAATTTGTATAATTGTTATTCCTAGAATGAGTTGTAGGAATATGCTTCTAAATCAATTCTACATACTCTGAATTCTCTAGAAGGAGATGAGGACCCATTAGTGATGACTCACCTTCCTCTAACCAGTATAGGGTTGAATGGAATAACCTTACATAAATGGAATCATAATGTTCTATATGAATAGTTTCATGAAAATTATTTTTATAGTAAACCTTTTTTAAGTGGTAAATGTTTCTCCTAAGAACTCCAAAATCCTAGACTCAAGGTCAGATGATGTCCTCTGACACCTATATCATCTTCTCAGACTTACCATTAGTCTAAGGGTGATATGTTTTACTCAAAAGTACCTACGAACCATGTGGTTTTTGAAACCCTTTCCAAAACCATGATGTAAAACAAGAATCTCAATATAATATGATAAAACAAGGAACTCTATGAAGCCACAAAATCTCCAAAATATAAATCCTTCCAATATCAGAAACTAATAAATTATCTCAAATTGGGAAGAAGTGTGTGACCTTGGTTAACCTTTTGATGATCACCCATACTACATCACTACCTTGAGGGGATATCGTCCATCCCATCACAAAATCCATGGTGATGATGTCTCATTTTCACTCCGGAATGTATAGAGTCTATAGAAGTCTAGTAGGCCATTGGTGCTTATCCTTCACCTGCTGACATGTTGAAAACTATTCAGTAAAACCTGGAATCTATATCTACATACCTGTTTACCAATACTAATGATGTATGTCACAATATATCCTAGTAATCCAAGGGTGTGTTGCCTAAACATCGGTAAGAGATTCCCACATCAACTCTTCCCACATATATGATGGAACCCAGATATGTCTATGGATGTAAAAAATCTCATCCTCATTGATAACCAAACAAAGAGTTGGGTGCTCACTTGAGATACATTCCCTCAAGACTAATCCCTAGGGAATTGAATGTTGGCTCATCTACACCTCTTAAAGAATGGAATATTTCACAACCAAAACTACTAAAATAAGTTTCCCATGAAATTCTTAAACCTCAAGGTTTATCTCAGAAAATAGGGCCATCAACTTCCACTCACTACTAGTCTCTTAGAAGGTATGTTTTTGATTCGTTCGGCTTAGGGTGTTAGAAATTCAATTACCCTTTGTGCGTATAATAATGCTCAAAATCAAATTATTGTAGGTATTTTTCCCACCAACACTACCTAATATTCAATTCACGATATCTGGGGATATATTTGAGACTTTTATGATTATTATAAACAAAAAACCACTCAACCAAAAGATAATGCCACAAATAGAATAAATCATAACTAAGGATTCTAGATCGAGGTTGTTTGTAGGATAATTCCACTCATGAGGTCTTACTTGGAAGGACCCATATGCTATAACTCGATCTCCCTTCACCAGAGCTACTTCAATCCCAATTCATAAAGCATCACAACAAACAATGTATCCTCTGCCCAACTCTGGTAGAATTAAGATCAGCAATAAAGTTCGTATCCCTTTAAACTTATAAAAGGTTTTCTCATAGGGTTATGACCATAATAAATTCACACTCTTCTCAGTCAATCTCATAAGAGTTTCTGCAATTAATAATAAGTCTTGAATAAAATACCTATAATAGCTATCTAGCCCCAAGAAGCTACATATGTCAATGACATTCTTTGAATACTCCTAAAAAACTATGGAACTCACGTTATCTGGGTCGACATATAATTTTTCATTTGAAATGATACGACCCATGAACTAAACCTTATTTATCCAAAAGTATAATTTATTTTTCTTAATATACACCTAATTCTTGTTCACTATATTCATCACAATCATAAGATGTTTGGAATGGTTGTGTTGAGTATGAGAAAAAAAAATATGTCATCCACAAAAAATCGCAAAAAATAATCTAGATATGGGCGGAAAACACAATTAATCAAACAAATAAATACTTCCAACAAATTTTTAAGGCCGAAAGACATGACCAGATACTTATACATGTTGTATATACTCGTAAACACTATATGTGGTATGTTTAATGGTCTAACGCACACCTGATGGTAGCCCAGCCTCAAATACATCATAGATAAACCTCTTTATCCTCAAATATATTCTAATAATTCATCTATATAATATTGTGGATATTATTTCTTTACCATAATCTGGTTTAACCAGAGACAGTCTATGAAAATTATGAGGTTATCATCCACCTTCCAGGTGAAACGGATTGGTGAACCCCATGGAGAACTATTGGGTTATATAAAACCCTAATCTTCTAATTCATTGAAATACTTCAAAATTCCTTAGGATCTCTATAAGTATCATATTATAAGGAGGAATGGACACTCGTGTGGATCATGGAACTAGCTCGGTGGTGAACTCCTCCTCTCTCATAAAAGGTAAACTAAAGAAATCACCAGGGAATACAGACATGAAATGATCCACCATGGGAATAAATCCCATAAATTGTGTTCCTTGATTTATCATAAAGAGACCTGCTATCTAGGAGATCACTTATCCCGACACATGATTCTTAGTTCCATCAAGACTTTATTGATAATTCCATTAACATTTATGAATGTAAAAAATGACTTTGGTGATGTAAAATACACCCTTCAGTGATATAAATCAACATGCTCAAGGTAAGGAACCAACCATTCCATCATAAGTATGACCTAAAAACCCGTTCATCTCAAAGAAAAAATGATTCTAGAGGAAAATATATCTTCCCACCTCGAGAGGTAAATCCTTTAACTAGTGCATATTATCTGATAAAACTACTAAAAATATGTTGAGAGTCATTATACAAAAAAGTATTCCATTTCTAGGCCTATAATTTCCATAAATTTCATATATATAAAAGATTTTGAAGAGAATGTATCAAATAAGGTAGATTATGTTGTAGAGGATATGAGAATAGTACCTCAAACTATACAAGTCTTTGGACTCTTCACCTCAAGAGTAGGCTACACTAAATATTTATGGCATGATCCATCACCTGGAGAGGAAACCAGAATTACTTGGGTTGGTCTGCTCTTCGAGAACAAAACCTTTGATGTCTAACTACCTTGGTCAGGACCAGCTTCTCAACCTGATTAGCTAGTAGTAGAATAGCTCCTAGCCTCACATGGAGATATGGATCCAATACTCGAAGATGGTGTAAATATAGATCCCTTCTCACTAAAAACTGAAAGGAAATATTAGAATAATTACTCAAGTTGAACTATCATGTTGTAAGATTTAAACTCAGTTGGTTCCCTCATACATTGGAGATTCTTATGGCCAATCCTACCACACTGGGAGAAGACCGCATAACTATTGGTGCCTAGAATATGTCTTATTTTTTTACTTTGGATGGTCTTAAAATGAAATTTTCATATGCTATATTAATCACCTCCCTGCCCAAACATTGAGTTGTCCTAACTCACACTGACAGCTTCCCTTAGGTTCTACTCATTAATGAGGTCCTGGTTCTGTATCTCATAAATAGTTTCCAACCAAAATAAATTCACCTATGACCATATTGTGTACACAAACCCATCCTCAAACTATCTCACAGTCATCAAATCATCACCCATCAATGTTATTAAAAAACATTGAAGACCTTTAAAACATGATGAAAACTCTATCATAGACAAAGACCCATATTGGAGGTTCATAAAATCCATATCACAGTTCATTCTCATTGTCTTGGGAAATAAATAGTCATAGAGGGATTCCTGGAGGTATGCCTAGACAATACCATGATAACGAATAGCCTCAGTGATAACATCCCACCAACTCATACAAAGTCATGGAGCATATGGTGGATATCTTGACCCTTCACCTCAAAGGTGAATCTATATGCTTGATGACTGAAAAGATGGACTCTAGAAACTATTCTTCAGCATGAGGACCACTATCCCCCGAAAAGCTATGTGGATGCTACTACTGGAATTCCCACATCAACTCTACCATAGTAGGGTAAGGTCACCTATATCCCTATATGGAATCCATAAAGTGAAATGTAACATCCTGACCTAATTGACCACTAAAAGGGTAGATGGATTGGTGGGTCGTATGGCCTCAAGCATGCGTCGCCATATGCCAGAGGTTGCTGACTAGCTATGAGGGTGTAAATATGGTATAGTGGGAGACTATACCATCATGTCATGGTATCATAGTGCTATAACATAAATAAAAATCATAAAACAATGGAAGCACTAATAATAGAAAGAAATAGAATCATAAGAATAATATAAACTGAATAAAAAGGATGGCCAATTCCAATACACAATAATGCATGCATGTTTGGATGATGATACATAAAATAAAAAAGAATACAATCATCATGCTATAAAATACAATATAGTACAAAAAATAAATCCGGAAAAGAAAATCACTATGATAGATATCCATGTGTATCTTGGGATCTATCTTTTTCCTATGGTCTTAACTCCCAACTACAATAAAATCATCACAAGAAATAATCCATGGTCCTACAAACATAAGGTTTACTCATGTACCCCAGTGTAATGGTGTCCTAAGTAGGGTGTGAGATATAAATACAAGTATGTTACCACCCATGGTTTATAAAAATAAATCTAATTAGTGATTATAATGTATAATAGTGTGTGGGTAATATGAATAAATAAACAAAAGCTCACTCATATTTGTAAAGGATACCCACCAACTCTACCTACATCAGCTCACGGTTAGAAAAAGATGTCTAACTCATAACTATATATATATATATATTTATTTATATGTGTTGTTTAGTTATGTATTCCATCCACTTATACGAACCATGTTTTCATAGATGTAAATGGACATATATTGGAATACAAGTTTCTGTCTAGATCGGGGTGTAACTCAGTCATCTATAACAAGTCTGAACAATCCTATAATCTCAAGACAAAGGGTATAAGTACTATAACTCATAATGAGTGGGGATATCATGCTCGTAACTCATTATTATGTGTGTGTCATCATGTCAACACTCTAAATAGTAGTGTGTGTGTCGTCATGTCAACACTCAAAAAGGGATGTGGTGTGTCATTCCCATCATCCAATAGACCACTTAACTTGTACTTAGGATGTTCCGCTCATCCAATATCAATGTCTGATTCATTAAAGTTTGGAAGAAATATATGAAATGGATATCTGACCTGAAAATAAGGCAAATTATCTGTCACCTTATAAAAGCTTTAGAGATAAGATTAAACAAAGAATAGATCGAAAGGAATAAATGGCTTGCTAGGAGGGATCCATAGGGACCGATGGTGCTTGAATAGAACAATGGATGGAGGAGATATTGAGATCCCTATAATAGGTTTAGAAAGGAAACCAAGGTGCCAAAGGAGAGACTCACATGATTAGAGGAAGGAGAAGAAATAAAGGAAAGAAAACTTAAACCTCATTAAAGGAATTTTTATATTTTTACCTCTAAAACATGGTCACATGGTTTGGCCACATAGTTTGGTCAAACCGTGCACAAACTATGTGGCACCCAATTCCTAAGAAACCCACCTATCATGGTTGTACCACATGGTCTTCCTAACCATGCAGCAACTATGCGATGAGTTCTTACTAGGTACTGCATAAGTGGCACTGACCATGTGGTATAGGCACATGGTTATGGAATACTATGAAAATCCCATATAGGGAATTTATGCTCACATTTTTTAGCCACACAATTTGTTGTTGGGGGATGAATGGTTTCAGAAAAACCATGTGCCCTTACCATACCACCCAAACCTTTGATTTCATGGTCTTGTTACTCCTGAAACTCAACGAGACACCTGGAAAATCTCTCAGGGATTTACCCAAGTCTGAAGACAACACTTTGAAGTATTCCAACTCTCGAAATTACATTCTAATGCTTTGATAAAAGAACAACTCTTCCATTAAATTCCAAAAATTTAAATTCCCTTGTAATTTTTCCATCACTCAAAACATAGGTCATAGAAACCTCTCCACCTTTGAACTTCTCATACCCAAGATGCCTTAGAAAACAAAAAAACATCACATAGCCTATAATGGTCTTGAAAGTCATGTTCAAATAGTCACATTGTGTTTCCAAACACCCAATGAACCTATAAGAATCACCTTAAGCATGTAGAACTTAATCCACCAAGACCCAAGCCAATAATCATTTTCTGATTGAAACAACTAAATAGTGCATACCCTAGACCATTTAGCTAGAGACATGTTCATGTCATTATCTCATTAAGAATACATGGAAATTTTCTCCCCACCATAGGTTTTAACATCATAGGGCGAAAATTATGAACCACAACACCTCCACTGTCAGAATTTCCTACAAAGAACACTTTAACCATTCTAACAATGCTCCCAGTGTGGTTTATTTAACTGAGACAAACCAGTTACATATGAGGTCATATCAGGGACCTATTTGTACATATTTGGTCAAATACTGATTAACCTGACTAAAATTGTTCATGCGATCTTTCCTCGATAGACAAAAATGACCTTTTAAGATCACACTCACCTCACTTGGTGACACGTTTAAATTAGTTTATTATGACAGTAAACATTAAACGACAAGGACAATAAGTTGATCTCATCTGGACGAATATTTTCAAAAATGTCTGGAATAGATAGCCAGTGCATTGTAACTAAACCTAAATGCCTTTCTCCAAGGTATATTTCAACCACATCAAGTGTATTCACCAAATCCCATACAAGACTTTAGGTTATGTATCTTGGTTATATCATTAACTTCCCATTTGATTGGTCTTCTCAACTCATGAAAAAGGTGTAACCCAGATCTAGCCAACATGAATCTTCACCCATTAAAACACCTGTGATCCCGAAAACAAATCCAAGATAACCTTGTATTCATCAGACATAATTCCATGTAACTAACCCATGATATTCCACAACCCATGTTTACAAAAGAGATGTTGGTAAAAATACAAGATGCCTACTTCCAAAAAATTGATTGAGCCAAAAGTGGAATTAACATATTTGTCATGTTAATAGGTAATAGATGGTGTCCAAGAGTATGTCCAAGGCACACCTACTTAGGATCCCAAGAATATGTCAAGACTAACCAGGCCTATTTAAAAACAACCATGACTTGATCACTCAACTAAGATGGAAACCACCTCTCTTTCCTGATGGATTTTAAACTTTAGTATACTGTAAGACCAAATCCCTCATAGTGAATCAAGGATAAAAACAAGATGGGGGACATGTACATCTCTAAAATAAAAGAATAATAAGAGGATTTATAATATTACTAATAATACCAAAAGAAGAATAGTTGAACCATTCCTAGTCCACTTCTAAAAAGAATCTCATCTTCACCTACTAACACATCGTCATTAACCAATCACAATGAATTTACCACCTGATGCATCATGTGTTCATTCAAGAATAATGTAGAGACCCGAAGCTTGACGTACATTGACATTACATTACATTTTCTGAATACTTAGTACATAACAAAAACTACACACACAAGGATCGTAATAGTTTAGTGTCTTTGGAAACTCGGAACGTAATATTCTAATCATGGTGAAAGATATCCAATATCTACCATAAAGATCTTCCCTTTTTTTACCTAAAACCTTTCCTTATATCCTGGGGAAAAGAAAACATAAAAGGGTGAGCTCAAATGCTCAGTAAGGGTAAACAAAAGAAATATAAATCTCATCGTATACACAAGCACATAACTTTTGGAAATCTTAACCTGCAAAAGAGATCATAATTTCATAACATGGGATAAATCATGGAAGTGAAATGTAATCACAATAATCATAACATAAAACATGAAACACTGTGTCATACACACATAATCATAGAGAATCATTTCTTGTTAGTCAAGACTCATTGCCAAGACTATCTTAGTGGACAAAGTCCCTTTCTGAACCGAGTCACCCTCATTTCAGTCCTGTTTCACTGAATCGGTATAACCTACCGTTCTAGCCATGTCTGTATCATGAGATATAAAATCTTTACCCAATGAATTGGAGGGAGATATAGGTCCCACCCATCTTATAATTAATCATTTCTTATGTGTGCCACATAATCATAAATCATACATCATCACATAACACATGTTACAAAAATGGAATTCTTGAAACATCATGACATCATAAAACAAATCATATAAGGTAAATGACTTCATAAAAATAATTTCCTCAAAACATAATCAAATCAATGTAATAATAGGGATAAAAACAGAGCCCTCTATTATCTTAGATGGAAAATAATTTTGTTAAAACATTTGAACTCCATTCTTGAGGAAAATATCCTTTCTACTTCAAAAATACTTTTTCTTTCTTAACATGTCATTCAATTTTAAACTAAAAGAAGTTGATTAAAAATAAACTTCTAAACTTGTAAAGGAAGCTTCTTGGAAATAATGTTTTAAAAATCCATTCTTGCCGTATAAGTTAAAAAAACATTCTTCCCGTACTTTTGTCAGAAAAGTCAAAAAAAGTACTTCGTACCAAAAACGAAAAAAGATTCCTTTCATATCCTTTACTAAAAACTCACAGAAGGGTAAAATTGGATTTAAACAATTTTACGTGGATGGAAATAATATTACATATTGAGGAAACATGGATTTGGATGATAAAATACACCCCAGTAATTACCAAAGTAAAAACAATCTTGGATAAAAGTGAGATTATGATATTTCCCTTACCTTAGGTCCGATTTGCTTCGTAAGTGTCCGAACCTATTGTATAATGATTTAAATAATGTCATTGACTTATTAAAGAATCATATTCATTGTTATGATATCATATATGGTTCACTTATGACTTTATATTACCCGTTCTTTTGTAAATTCCATGTTAAAGAGCGTTTTGGGTAAAATTGTTTCATTTGTCGTCCGTGTTTTGACTTGTAATTATTCATATGATTAATTAGATAATGATTACTTAATTCCAGAATATAAATCATGATTTATATATAATATATATTCAGAATATACATATATATAATAAATTAGTAAATGGAAAGAAATACACCGTTCATGGAGACGGTAGGTCGTACGTACGCATGAACGCTGTTTTCGTTTCCTTATTGAAGTGAATGAAATTAAGTAGATGAAATACATATAAATTTACATAAATCCAGTATCATTATTATGTCATATATTTCATTAGTACTTATTATATATACTTTATAATCATTCATGAATGGTTAATCATTGAGAATGAATCTCATCGCGTCGTGGAGACGGTAGTCCGTACGTACGCACGAGCGATGATATCGTTCCCATGGTCGTGGAATTGTGTTGAAGTGTATGTAGACTATTTCAGTATCAATATCACTTTATAATAATCATATATAGTTACTCATTACACCATTATGCCCATCCTATTAAGGTGGTGGTGGAAAATAGATTACACCACGGTGTGGAGATGGTATTCCGTACGTACGCACACGCGGTGATTTCATTTTTCCGTAGGATGGATAGAAGGTGAATTAGGGTTGTTTCATATTTATAATAACATATCAGTATGTAAGTAATACTGATGTTATTAATTTGTCATGAAACAACTAAAGAAGAAGAAGTTGAAGAAGAAAGAAATTGAAAAGATCGGTAATGGATATTACCTCTTCTTTGAAACGCCTCTTTGAATCCTCCACTTAGGGAACAAAGATTGGTCTTTGAAGAAGACCAGGACCTCTAGGATTTTTCTAGGGAAGTGGATAAGGGATTTTTTCAGGGTTTTTCCGATCTTGAGTGCTCAAATGTGTGTGAGGAGGAGGGGGAGGAGGTGTCCTTTTATAAGGGAGGAGAGGGGCACCTTAGGAATATCTCAAAATATTATTTTATATTAAAGTCAAATTCGGTTTATAATGGTTCCAAAGGGTCTTATTTCGAAGCTAAAGTGGGTATGGGTAGAAATCCTATAAACCAATAGGATTTAGACAAGTTTTGGTTATTATTTTAACCTTATCAATTAGATTTAACTCTAAGTTAAATAATTTAACTTTTACCGTGTCTTTTTGTTTTCTTACACTATATGGTTAATACACTTACTATAACATGCCAAACGAACCCCAAATTGTTTATTATTAATATATATATCCTTATCTAATTCATTTGGCCGAACTTTAGATTTTTAGGAATAAAATAACAATTAATAATATAATATTTGATTTAAAAACTATTTTGTGTCAATTTTGACACTATTTGATATATTATTTTTGTGAAAGTCATAACAGAATTATATGTTCGAACCAAGTTAATTAAATAAACACTAATATATCATAGTAACCTATAAAATTAGTGGAATTCATAAAAAGTCTCAAATTACATTTATTTTTGTGTTTATAACATCAATTATGTCAATATTTCATTAATAAGATAATTACTGCATCATCATTGTGTCATAAATAAATTAAATTATTTAATGTCTAAAAATTACAAATAAAATACCATTATATAGGAAATCTTTTTAGCTTTCTAATTAATATTTATAGTCTAATTTATCTTATGTATAACCCCATATTAAAAATGATTTACTTATTAAACTTTGATTTTAACTATTTTAACTATTCATTAAATAAAATAATATTAAATGTCATAATCTAATCCAAGTGGACCTAAATGGTCATATTATATTCATAAGGTTGTTTTTGGTCGAATTACACTTATCCAATAGAATTAGGACATGTGTTAGGGTAATAGTAATATCATATTTACCCTTAGTTACCCTATTTACTATTAACCGCGGTAAAAAAAGTAAAAAGTTACTATTTACCAAAAAATTATTTTTATCTCATTGAACCACATTTTACTTACTGATATCAACCGTGTCTGTTGGATTTTCGAAATTCCATTCACAGAATCGGTAAAATTAAGTTTTATGCAAAATTCAGTTTTTAACCTACCACTTAGTGGTTTCACTATTCATCAAAAATTGAAGTTTTTCAGAAAAATGCCAAAATTTCACCCTAAGCTATAATTGATATTCCGAATTCAAAAATGATTTCTATTTTACAAAATTTCCAACATATAAGTTTCATTAATTAATTTTATAATTAATTTCCGTTGTCACAACAAATAGCGTGTTTTTAAGAGATAATAACTATCAAAAGATTGACACTTGTTTATGTCTGGTTTAAATGTGAAATTACATCCAATGACCAACATTGTATTAAATTGTAAAAATATATTATAAATATACTTTAAAACCACTCAAATTATTAATTTATCACTATTAATTATTTCGATTCAAAAAGTTGTTTTTAATTAAAATTTAGTAATTTTCACTATTCATCAAAATATGAACGTTATCCGAAAATCACCAAAAATTTCACCCTAAGCTAATTTCGATATTACGAATCCAAAAATGAATTCCATTTTGAAAAATAAAATTTTCAAAATTTCAAAAAGTGGTTATTACTATTCATAATGGCTAGTTTTAATAATATTTTAATAACATATCGTTGTTTAGTGAAACTCAGTAATACGTACTACACACGCTATCGAGGAAGGTCGTGATTGCGTGTAATGCAAGGAAAGTCAAGGATGTGTGTTGTGAAATCTCCTTTTGGTGTAGCGTACAACACAAGACATTAATAAAATTAAAAAGAATATTTTTCATAAAATCTCGGGCTGTTACATTCTACCCCCCTTAAAATGAATTTCGCCCTCGAAATTCGTCTGCGTTATAAATGGTTTACTACTCGAAATTTTGTTTAAGATAAACCCACATCGTAAAAAGAGAATACCAAAACCAATCTTTAAAAAAAAGGTATGAAACGTAACGGTTACCCAAATAAACTAATCACTGGGTTTCCACATAGGTGAAAATATGGATATGGAAAAGAAATCTAATCATCATGTTCTGATGGAGAGTGGTAGAGAACATGGCTATGGAAAAGCTAGCAATCACAAATCCATAAATTTGTGACGATCTAAGGTACCATCTGATTAATTAGATATAAAAGCACTAGGACAACATTTTTGGTTTTCAAGATCATTTCCCTAAAGTTGAAGAATTCGAATTAGAATAAATACTTACTTTATTTTGGTATAATCTCACAGTTGTTCATGCCATGAACAATTTCCACTTCATCTCTTAAATAAATGAAGTTGAATTTGTTATTCGTGAAGTGTTAATATGATAGTTCATTCCACCTGTCTCAAACAAAAGGTTTGCAAAAGTTATTAAATATACATAAGTCATTCTTTAGTGAGATTAATCATATATGGTTCCTAAAATGGACTTATACTTCATATATCATACCGCTTAATAAAATAAAACTAGTTTCTACTAAACAGGGACTTCCTGTAGGCCAGTGGTAGGCGATAAAGGCCAGTCGCACTTCGGTTGTGGGTTCGATTCCCACAGCCTTGTCTGACACGATGGGCTGTCGCCCGTCCTGCAGTTTGTCCTTTTTCTAAAGCTATATTACTATAACATCCCATCAACAATATCGAAAAAAGTTCTATCCTTAAACAATACTAACTTATGTCCAACATAATCCATTCCAATCTTTAGGCTTATCTAAAATACTTCGGTCCAAGCTCATAGTATAAAGAAAATAATCATGTGAATTCCATCATTTATCCCCCATATATCATAAGATATATCTTGTTGGTAAAATTTCAAACATGTGAATACCTTAATTATGTATTCCTTTGAAGAATGAATACCCATTGAACCTTATTGAAAACATGAATGCTGTTAAAAGTTAACTCTTTCCACATACCAAAATCCTCAATATTCTATATACTCAAACCATGATATCACTTAGTCCTTATATCAATCATGAGCTCATGAATACTGTCAAACATTTCATTTTCTCTTTATCACTTCAATATGCGCATATCATCCACTTTCCAAAAAATATATGAATAACATTTCATGGTTACTAGTACCATTAATCATACACTTTAAAAACTTAAGAAAGAAAATAGTGTAACAATCATTATATGTCTCTTTATTCCATAGTACCATGAGATTACTTATACAACATTACACTTGATAAACATGTAATCATTCCACTACCTTCTTAAACCATTGACCGAGATTCAACAATTCTTTCATCTCACATATCATTTGTAGTCTCTTCATCATCAACAACATAAATACTTCCCATACGACCATACTGATTCTCTTCATGAGACTTTCCCTTAGGGCATTGGTTTGCATAATGCCCATACATTCCACATTTAAAACATTTAACCATTGTTGATGTCGTAGCAATACCATTATCCTCATCCATGGTGTTAACTGAACCTTTTCCTTTGCACTTACTGGCTTTGTGTCCTTCTTTTCCACACCCAGAGCATCTTCCAGTTCCTTTGAAACATTCACCTTGATGCCTCTTCCCACATGATTTACATAGGGGAAATTGAACTTTCTTTCCTCTATGATCATCATGAAACTCCATCTTTCTCTAATTAGCCGAGTCAGGAAACTTACCAAATTTTACTTTATTGATCATATTATGAGATTTCTGATTCGGCATAATAATGATGTTTGGACCTCCAAATCCCATTTCATTTTATTTCTCATGATGAATATCATTCCATTGTCCATCATATCCTCCATTATCGTGAATCATCTTGTTTCCAGTCATTTTCTAAAACCCAAAAAGAATAGTGTGAGAGGCAAAAATCATAATAAAGGGGGAGTAACTTCAATATCTAACATCTTTGGTTTAATCTAATATCGTTACCATAGTTCTAGGACTATATCCTATACGTATACATATCCTTAGGGACATTCCTATCCATACCTTAGAAATATCTCTAGGGATCTCACTAACATTTTCGCATCCTAGTTTCCAAAGGTTGACTAAACTTTTCCTCTGATACCAACTGTAGAGACCCGAAGCTTGACGTACATTGAACTTACATTACATTTACGGAATACTTAGTACATAACAAAAAATACACACACAAGGATCGTAATAGTTTAGTGTCTTTGGAAACTCGGAGTATAATATTCTAATCATGGTGAAAGATCTCCAATATCTCCCATAAAGATCTTCCCTTTTTTTAACTAAAACCTTTCTTTATATCCTGGGGAAAAGAAAACATAAAAGGGTGAGCTCAAATGCTCACTAAGGGTAAACAAAAGAAATATAAATCTCATCGTATACACAAGCACATAACTTTTGGAAATCTTAACCTGCAAAAGAGATCATAATTTCATAACATGGGATAAATCATGGAAGTGAAATGTAATCACAATAATCATAACTTAAAACATAAAACATTGTGGAATACACAAATAATCATAGAGAATAATTTCTTGTTAGTCAAGACTCATTTCCAAGACTATCTTAGTGGACAAAGTCCCTTTCTGAACCGAGTCACCCTCGTTTCAGTCCTGTTTCACTGAACCGGTATAACCTACCGTTCCAGCCATGTCTATCTCATGAGATATAAAATCTTTACCCAATGCATTGGAGGGAGATATAGGTCCCACCCGTCTTATAATGAATCCTTTATTATGTGTTCCACATAATCATAAATCATACATCATCGCATAACACATGTAACAAAAATGGATTTCTTGAAACATCATGACATCATAAAACAAATCATATAAGGTAAATGACTTCATAAAAATAATTTCCTCAAAACATAATGAAATAAATGTAATAATAGGGATAAAAACAGAACCCTATATTATCTTAGATGGAAAATAATTTTGATAAAACATTTGAAATCCATTCTTGAGGAAAATATCCTTTCTACTTCAAAAATACTTTTCCTTTCTTAACATGTCATACAATTTTAAACTAAATGAAGTTGATTAAAAATAAATTGAAAACATGCAAAGGAAGATTCTTGGAAATAATGTTTTAAAAATCCAATCTTGCCGTATAAGTTAAAAAACATTCTTCCCATACTTTTGTCGGAAAAGTCAAAAAAAGTACTTCGTACGAAGAACGAAAAAAGATTCCTTTCATATCCTTTACTAAAAACTCACCGAAGGGTAAAATTGGATTTAAACAATTTTACGTGGATGTAAATAATATTACATATTGAGGAAACATGGATTCGGATGATAAAATACACCCCAGTAATTACCAAAGTAAAAACAATCTCGGATAAAAGTGAGATTGTGATATTTCCCTTACCTTAGGTCTGATTTGCTTCGTAAGTGTCCGAACCTCCTGTATAATGATTTAAATAATGTCATTGACTTATTAAAGAATCATATTCATTGTTATGATATCATATATGGTTCACTTATGACTTTATATTACCCGTTCTTTTGTAAATTCCATGTTAAAGAGCGTTTTGGGTAAAATTGTTTCATTTGTCGTCTGTGTTTTGACTTGTAATTATTCATATGATTAATTAGATCATGATTACTTAATTCCAGAATATATAACATTATTTATATATAATATATATTCAGAATATACATATATATATAATAAATTTGTAAATGGAAAGAAATACACCGTTCATGGAGACGGTAGGCCGTAATTACGCATGAACGCTGTTTTCGTTTCCTTATTGAAGTGAATGGAATTAAGTAGATGAAATACATATAAATTTACATAAATACAGTATCATTATTATTTCATATATTTCATTAGTAATTATTATATATACTTTATAATCATTCATGAATGGTTAATCATTGAGAATGAATCTCATCGCGTCGTGGAGACGGTAGTCCGTACGTAGGCACGAGCGATGATATCGTTCCCATGGTCGTGGAATTGTGTTGAAGTGTATGTAGACTATTTCAGTATCAATATCACTTTATAATAATGATATATAGTTACTCATTACACCATTATACCCATCCTATTAAGGTGGTGGTGGAAAATAGATTACACCACGGCGTGGAGACGGTATTTCGTACGTACGCACGCGCGGTGATTTCATTTTTCTGTAGGATGGATAGAAGGTGAATTAGGGTTGTTCCATATTTATAATAACATATCATTATGTAAGTAATACTGATGTTATTACTTTGTCATGAAATAACTAAAGAAGAAGAAGTTGAAGAAGAAAGAAATTGAAAAGATCAGTAATGGATATTACCTCTTCTTTGAAACGCCTCTTTGAATCCTCCACTTAGGGAACTAAGATTGGTCTTTGAAGAAGACCAGGACCTCTAGTATTATTCTAGGGAAGTGGAGAAGGGAGTTTTTTCAGGGGTTGGACGAGCTTGAGTTCTCAAATTGGTGTGAGGAGGAGGGGGAGGAGGTGTCCTTTTATAATGGAGGAGAGGGGCACCTTAGGAATATCTCAAAATATTATTTTATATTAAAGTCAAAATCGGTTTATAATGGTTCCAAAGGGTCTTATTTCGAAGCTAAATTGGGGATGGGTCGAAATCCTATCAACCAATAGGATTTAGACAAGTTTAGGTTATTATTTTAACCTTATCAATTAGATTTAACTCTAAGTTAAATAATTTAACTTTTACCGTGTCTTTTTGTTTTCTTACACTATATGGTTAATACACTTACTATAACTTGCCAGAAGAACCCCAAATTGTTTATTAGTAATATATATATCCTTATCTAAGTCATTTGGCCGAACCTTAGATTTTTAAAAATAAAATAACAATTAATAATATAATATTTGATTTAAAAACTATTTTGTGTCAATTTTGACACTATTTGATATATGATTTTTGTGAAAGTCATAACAGAATTATATGTTCGAACCAAGTTGATTAAATCAACACTAATATATCATAGTAACTTAGAAAATTAGTGTAATTCATAAAAAGTCTCAAATTACATTTATTTTGGTGTTTATAACATCAATTATGGCAATATTTCATTAATAAGATAATTACTGCATCATCATTGTGTCATAAATAAATTAAATTATTTAATGTCTAAAAATTACAAATAAAATACCATTATATATGAAATCTTTTTATCTTTCTAATGAATATTTATAGTCGAATTTATCTTATGTATAACCCCATATTAAAAATGGTTTACTTATTAAACTTTGATTTTAACTATTTTAACTATTCATTAAATAAAATAATATTAAATGTCATAAGCTAATCCAAGTGGACCTAAATGGTCATATTATATTCATAAGGTTGTTTTTGGTCGAATTACACTTATCCAATAGAATTAGGACATGTGTTAGGGTAATAGTAATATCATATTTACCCTTAGTTACCCTATTTACTATTAACCGCGGTAAAAAAAGTAAAAAGTTACTATTCACCAAAAAATTATTTTTATCTCATTGAACCACATTTTACTTACTGATATCAACCGTTTCTGTTGGATTTTTGAAATTCCATTCACAGAAGTGGTAAAATTAAGTTTTATTCAAAATTCAGTTTTTAACCTACCACTTAGTGGTTTCACTATTCATCAAAAATTGAAGTTTTTCAGAAAAATGCCAAAATTTCACCCTAAGCTATAATTGATATTCCGAATTCAAAAATGATTTCTATTTTACAAAATTCCCAACATATAAGTTTCATTAATTAATTTTATAATTAATTTCCGTTATCACAACAAATAGCGTGTTTTTAAAAGATAATAACTATCAAAAGATTGACACTTGTTTATGTCTGGTTTAAATGTGAAATTACATCCAATGACCAACATTGTATTAAATTGTAAAAATATATTCTAAATATACTTTAAAACCACTCAAATTAATAATTTATCACTATTAATTATTTCGATTGAAAAAGTTGTTTTTAATTAAAATTTAGTAATTTTCACTATTCATCAAAATATGAATGTTATCTGAAAATCACCAAAATTTCACCCTAAGCTAATTTCGATATTACGAATCTAAAAATGAATTCCATTTTGAAAAATAAAATTTACAAAATTTAAAAAAGTGTTTATTACTATTCATAATGGCTAGTTTTAATAATATTTTAATAACATATCGTTGTTTAGTGAAACTAAGTATTACGTACTACACACGCTATCGAGGAAGGTCGCGATTGCGTGTAATGCAAGGAAAGTCAAGGATGTGTGTTGTGCAAGCTCCTTTTGGTGTAGCGTACAACACAAGACATTAATAAAATTAAAAAGAATATTTTTCATAAAATCTTGTGCTGTTACATTCTACCCCCAAATTCTATATAATACTGATGGCATGTCTGTAGGTTTCATACAAGGCTAACCCAACCATATTTGGGCTTCTAATCAATCACTGACATGATTAAAACTTGAAGGCCTCAATGGAATTAGAACAAGGTCAACCATTTTCAAATGATCCTTTGTTATTGTGTTACATATACATGGAAGGAAACATATTCACCATAACATACTTGATTGTCCCCAATATAGGAGTGTCCTAGTAATCGAAAGAAGATGTATACTAGCTTCTAGATCAAAATAGCCTTAAACATACATGCATTTCTCCTTCGAGTCATGATCACTATGATACGACATTAGATCATTTGGAATGAAAGACAGAACCAACCTGACTGGTGTGTCAAAAAACTCGATCTTCTTGGAAATTCATCATAAAAATTGGGAGGAAATTCATCCTTTAGCACCCTGGTCACTCTACTCTGGAGAGGACTTGAAAACATACCCAACATCTCAAGGCTCAACAATTTCACTGAACATAACGGGTCCATTGCATCATTAGAAACTCTCTAGGTACTACATATATCAACGCATAATACCCTAAGGTTTAGAATCATGACAAAATACCCTTGATACTATCCCTTGGTTGTCTTCCCTATCTATGCAATTATATGGTGGTTTGTACAAGATATTTATCCTAGAGTCTTATTTACCCATATAACCATTAACTTGGATGATGAAACACCAATTCATCCATCACTGATAAAGAAAAAAGGGTCACATGACGTACGAAGTGGCTGATCATGCCCTATGCATGTCTAACCTACGAAAATTTAGCATTACATGATTCTCACACCCAAAAGAGTCCAAGAAAAACATGAACACCCATTCGAATAAGGGTGTCATTTAAAATATAAGAGTCCTATAAGGGACAATGACACCTGAACATCACCAATATTCAGAAATCCCACTGTATTTATAAAGGTATTGAATTTTAGAGGGTTATACCTACCTCAAGAAATCCCCTTACAATGAAAAAATGTTGCCCTCTCACTAGGTCACACCAACATATTACACTAGGCCCTACACCGATCACTCGATATATTGCTAAAAGGAAAAAATAACACCAACATAAAATGATCATGTTTCCATTAAAAGGAACTCGTGATGAATTTTAAACAATCCTTACATGAGGGTTGAACAAATGACCCCATCTAAGTTTCCATGTTCAAGTCTTCTTATTACTTTACTCTTAATCATTAATAATTTAAAATATTTAAAATATAACATTGAGTCATACATGAAAGACTAGTCAAACATACTTCTTAAAAAATTAAATACTCACTAACATCCCACCATAAATTAGGAAATTTATCATAAAATTTTCTTTTTTAAAATCCTCTGTATTAAAATATAAGGAAAACTATGAGGGTCACATTTGACCAACCTGGGCTCATTATGATGCAACCCAATAGTAGTTTTTTTATTATTAATTTTTTTAAACACTAGTAGTGGGTTATCACAAAAGAATAATGCTCTAATAGACATAATTGGGCCCATTAGTGTATTTAATTAGCTAATAACATGATCTATAAACCCGTGTGATAGAGTCTCAAGCCTTTATAAAGGAAACCAATTTTTTTCAGATTAAAATTAAAAAACCTTTATATTTATAACCACTTAGAAATACTACACGTTCCTATATCATGGTTTTATTTTATGGGTTTTCATTCCCCAACCTATAAAGAACACATACACTTTATAGGCCACGGTCTATTTCCCATTTAACGAAAACCAACTCACCTTAAAACCTAAAATTTGGCAGCCTTTAAAATTTATCAAGTTCAATATATATATCATGATCATAAAAAATGGTTCAGTTATATGGCTTTCCTTCTACCATTCTATAAAGTGCCCATACACTTTAGAGTCCTTAAACAGTCCCCATGAAAGCCATGAAAACTTCATTCTTACACTATAAAGCACAAATGAAGGATGATCCACAGTGTAACACCCCGAGCTTCCATGATACGCTTCTCATTCAATAATGTAATAGCTTGCATTGTACGCAACTTCGAGTTCTAAAACACCATGACTAATCAAAGTAGCCATTATGAATAGTAATAACCACTTTTTAAAATTATATAAATTTTATATTTCAAAATGGACTTCATTTTTGGATTCGGAATATCAAAATTAGCCTATGTTGAATTTTTGGTATTTTTCTGAGAACTTCTAATTTTTTATAGTGAAAAATACTTAAAAATAACTTTTTTAATCAAAATAATTTATAGTGATTAATTATACTATTGAGTGTTTTTAAAGTATAATTAGAATATATTTTTACCATTTTATCCAATGGTGGTCATTAGAATTAATTTAACATTGAAATTGGGCATTAACAATTGTCAATCTTTTGATATAAATTGTTTTTTAAAAACACGCTATTTGTTGTGACAGCGGGAATTAATTATAAAATTAATTAATGCAACTTAAATGTTTGGAATTTTTTAAAATAGACATCATTTTTGAAATCGGAATACCAAATATAGCTTAGGGTGAAATTTTGGCATTATTCTGAAAAACTTGAATTCTTGATGAATAGTGAAACCACTAAGTGGTAGTTAAAAAACTGATTTTTCGTTTAAATGAAACATTACCACTTCTGTGATTTGAATTTAAAAAATCCAACATACATGGTTGTCATTAAGAAGAAAAATTTTCTTCAATGAGATTAAAATAATTTTTGGTGAATAGTAACTTTTAAGGTCTTAATCGCGATTAGAGGTAATTAGTGTAGTTTAAGGTAAAAATAATATTTTAATAATATGAGATGAGCTTGACATATGTCCTACCCTCATCGGATGTGCCATGGCCGACCAAGACAATCCATGGGTCAACTTGGGGACCCCATGGAGCCACTTTAGTTGGAAAATGACATAAATACCTTTTATTTAATGTTAAAGTAAAAAAATGACACAAACATGAAATGTTTTACTAAAACAATTTTTACATGGGGTTATACAAGTCATATTTTTGACTATAAATAGTCATTGGAAAGATAAAAATATTTCCTACATCATAGTATTTTTTATAATTTTTAGACATTAAATAAATTAAATTATTTATGACATCACGATGATGCAGCGATGACCTCATTATTTAACGATTTAAATAAAATAAAAAGATAATGTAAAATCCAAGGCTTACACTTGTCAAAAACCTATTGGATGAGTATATTTAGAACCCTTATCACCTTATCCTCGACTAATATAAGTGTGGGACCTCTAAAATCCGAAACTCATTTTATAATAAAGTGACTTTTCTTTACTTTCCAAGAGTGCCCCTCCTCTCCACTTATAAAAGGCCCCCACCTCTACCACCTCATTCACACTTTCAAGCCATTTGGCTCGGCCAAAATCTGCCCAAATACTCTCCCAACATCCCTCTCTTACTCCTAGAAGCCTCACTTTGGGCAGAACTCTTCCCAAGGAAGCCTTTGGCTCAAATCAAAAAGAGTTACCCGATTTTGAGGTAATGTCTTCTCTAATGTTGTTTTGTTTTATTTTCTTCTCCAACCCCATAAACTCTTTTTATTCATTTCTTTTGTAACAAAACCAGTATACTCAATATACTAGTATGTTGTTATAAGAAGGATTCGAGCTACACTTACACACACCTACATCTAATGGTTAAAGAACATACGATTTCTGTGGATGGTGAATTTCTGCCTCACGAAACGATGATTGTTCAACACTCATATAACACCTTCAAAGGTGGCCATTAAGATTTCAATATATTTATATATGATATATAATATGTTTATGTTTTACTTATGCTTCTTTATTTCTCATTTATGGCATACTTTATGATTTCCATTATGGGTAAACGCGATAATTTCATTTTAGGAAGTACGGACTACCGCCCCCTCAAAGTGATTTGAATCGTTAATGCCATATGTGGGATGTATAAAGGATGGATTAAATGGTATTATACACTATATTATACTGGAATTATATTATATATTTATATCATTATGATTTCATTCCATTAAATACGAAATAGAAATGAAAGTAGCGTTCATGCGTACGTACAGCTTACCGTCTCCATGAACGGTGCATTTCATTTCTTACCTCTAAATGTTACGTAATATTATAAATGAATGTATATACTGGATATATATGATATATATGACATATAAATCATGAATATAATTCTGGAGATAATGGATATTCTACCACATAAACAACTTGTAATTATAAGAATTTTATTGTTGACTCAAGTACCAAAGATCGACAAAACGACCGTTATTAACTTAAATAATTACAGAATGTTCATATCATTGTAATAAGTGATATAAAAAGGATAATGAAATTGAAAATGGTTCTTAATAAGGTATATATTAACTCTAGTTTATTATTCATGAGGTTAAAGAACGGTTGAGTCAAGTCAGACACGAGGTAAGCGAACTTCTTAACCCAACTTCTATTCTTTGGGTTAATCTCCTACTTTCAAATTATGTCATGATATTATTATGTCCTATTTTGTATTTTTACTTTCTTTATGTGTACCTATAGTGAATACACATAATAGATCTATTTTATTTTAAAAATGATCTTTTTAAGGACTTCGTCTCAATCTCCTTTCATTGAGGCATATTTGGTTTTATACGCAACTTTCTTTTATAAGGTGTGTAAACCCCTTTGACTTTTACGTTTATTCAAAAGGAATATTTTTTATACGAAGCGTTTTACTAAACGACAAAAAGGGAATGTTTTTCTTTCCGTACATATGCAGCGAAAACGATTTCTCCTCCGTCGTGACCATTATTTGAGTTTCGGCTTCCTCTACAAGCCATCACGTTTTTTTAATGAAAAATAAATACAAAGTTTTAACTTTCTTTTATTTTGGTATTGAAAATGGTTTTGAAAGCATTTTCATTATATCAATGTGTTGTATTGATATCTTGTGATTGAAATGTGGAAATGTTATGTTTCCTTTATCCATGTTTTATTTGATATGATTATGTTATGGTTTATGATATGTTTAAACCTATTCATATGAGGAATGCATTGGACTTAATAAGTGATGGGTGGAGCCCGCTATAGCTCCTCGATGCATCGGCAGGTCTCATGAGAGAAACTAGTGTCTTGGCACGAGGCCTTGACAAAATCTTATTTGTGGTCTTGGCACGAGGCCTTGGCTACGTGGTTATGATAGTCTGACATTATGCATTCCATCATTATGAAAGTGGTTATTGATATTGCATGTGATTATTCGACCAGTAGAATATCCATGTGAAGAAGTGAATGGCATTATCTCATTTTACTTTTGCCATATTATGTTGAAGTTCATGTTTAAGAGGCTTTTGTTTTAGTTATACATTGCCTTAAATGTTTATGTTTATTTATGAAAGCTTCCGCAATATTGTTATCCTTACTGAGCATCTGAGCTCACCCCTTTCAATGTTTTAATATTTTCCAGGATGTGAAGAAGTATTTTATGAATGACATGCATGGATAGTCAGAAGAGGATATGAGTGTGGACTATGAAGACTTTGTTATTAGTTTTTCACTTTATGATGTAATGTAACATTTATAAATGTATCTAGTGTTTCCAAGGCTACTAAACTAATCGGTCTTTCGAGACTTGATCTTTTGTGATCATGCCAATGTTACGAAGTAATGCACCGACTCTGGGTAGCTGGGGTCGGGGCGTTACAGTTGGTATCAGAGGCAGTTTAGTACTAACCTTGGAAGCTAGATTTAGATAAACTCTGATTAGAGCACATAGCCCGAAGATAGACTTTGAGGATTAGTATAGAAAAACTTCCTAGAATTTTGGTATTATAGAGATTTTGTGAGTTTTCCGAGCTATACATCCCTGTCTGGATACGAGCAGGTAGAGGCGGCTCTGACACAGATGTACCTAGGGGTAAAACACGAAAACACCGCTTTGAGCTAGACTCGAACGGGAACTGGTGCACGACAACGGGCCTTGCTGCACTCTTGGTTATGACACTCCCGGGGGATATGCTTAGGATAATTCTCATTTTCTTTACAAACCACTATGAAGGGTTATGAGTATATACTTCCTCAAAGAAAACTTTTTTTATGATTATGTATTATATCCATAAATAGTTCAATTAGTGTTAAGTGTTTTACAAGTACGGAATTATGTATTTTGATTCATAAACTAATCTATTTTATGCCATTGTTTAGAAATGGTGCCTAGTGGAAGGAATGGAAACTGTATCAATGCACGCACTCCGTGTAGAGATTTCCCTCCTGCTCAAGATAATTATTGTGGAGATGGAGATACAACTGGTGCTGATCAACTTATTACCATACTGGGACAACTCACTCAGGTTATGAATAATAACCTTACTCGTATGGAGCACCCTGATCCGCAATGTGGAGGATCAATGTTAGACCGCTTCACGAGGCAACAACCGCCAACTTTTAATGGGGGTACAAATCCATTAGTAGCTGAGCAATGGATAAACTCCTTAGAGAAAATATTCCATGCCTTGGGGAGTAGCGAAAGGGAGAAGGTTGTCATGGAAGTTTACCGCCTCACTGGATATGCCGATCAGTGGTGGTCGCTTATTCAAAACAAAAAGGAAGATGATAACGTATCGAATATGGAATGGAGGGAGTTCAAATAGCTTTTTCTAGAAAAATACTATCCTCATGACCATCGAGCAGATATGGAAAGACACTTTTTGAGTCTGAGACAAAAGGAGGATGAGAATGTCGCAAAGTATGAGGCCAACTTTACAAGATTAGCGAGGCATGCTGCAGATTATATACGTAACCCAAGAAGTAATATTGATCATTTCTTTGATGGGTTAAATACATTTCTCCATCGAGAATTAGTCTCACAAACCTTCTCATCATACGAAGATATTGTCTCGTGTTCTATCAAGACAGAAAAGGAATTCTCTAAGTCTTATGACAACAAAGTAAAGCAAGAGAAGAAGAGAACGGTGGAACAAGAGACAGATAAATGGAAAAAGTGAAAGAGGGATTTTCCATTATGTGATAATTGTGGGAAGAATCACCCTGGTACTTGTCTAAAAGGAATGGGAGTTTGTTATAAATGTGGGGAAAAAGGTCACCAGGCGCGTGATTGCAAGGGAAAGAAAGAGGCTATCAATGTTGAATGCTGCAATTGTTGGGAATTGTGGAATTATGAAAATTAATGTCCTAATCATTAGGGAAACTTACCTCAGAAAAGGCCAAGGTATCAAGGACAATCTTATGTTGTTACTACAGTTGAAGCAGAATAACTAATGTATTGGTGCTTTTGGACTCATGGATTATATTCTGGTTATTAGAATAATGTGATATATATATAAGGATTGTACTGCAGTACTTTTTGATTTCAGTAAGGTTTTAATATGATGAAGGTAATTATATTTTTAGTATGTGACAATAAGAGAAATATTACTTTGTTTGGGGAATCTGATAAATTGATATTGGAATTAAGAGACCTTTTAGAGAAAGTCTAGACAGAGGTATTTTGGATAACTATAAAGGTTGGAGTGGATTAAGTTGATCTTTGGATGTTATTTTTTAAGGTTAAATCATTTCTGAAGATTATTTTTGGAATATTATAATACTATAGTTTTAGGAAAAGGACAACCTGCAGGGTGGTGCATAACCCATCGCGTCGGACAAAGCTGCAGGAATCGAACCCACAACCATAGTGCGACAGGCCTTTATTACCTACCACTAGCCTACAGGAAGTCCCTGGTTATTAAAAAATAATTTTACTAATCTAAATGATATGTGTTAACATTTGGAACCTTATACAATTAAAATAAGTATAATATTTTTGAGTTCTATTATCTTTTTGAGTGAAAGATGAGTTGAAGGTTGAAACTCTAATTGTCAAGCATAAATATATATATACATATCTCTTATTCAATGAATAAATTAATTATTAAACTTTATTAAAGGGATATTAAAACAAAAATATGTGTTATCCTAATACCTTATGTCTTGTTGAACTGATGATATTTTAAATCAACATAGATTGAAGGCTTTAAGGCCCTCAATTTGACAGTTGATTGTGATTGATGACCACAATCACTCCCTACAAATATTTACGTTTTTCCTCCAATTATATGTCTCTAATTACCACCAATGTTCTCCTTATCGAGATCATAATTTGGTGGTGACTTTCTTATTTCCATTTCCCTCTTATTAAGGCTAAATTTTATTAATATTATTTCCGATGTGGGTTTTCCACAAAGGTATTTTCTATTTTCAACCTTTTATTTTCCATGAAAAATTTCAAATTACGAGGACGCAATTTATTGAAGGAGGGGAGAATGTAACACCCCGAGCTTCCATGATATGCTTCTCATTCAATAATGTAATAGCTTGCATTGTACACAACTTCGAGTTCTAAAACACCGCGACTAATCAATGTAGCTGTTATGAATAGTAATAACCACTTTTTCAAATTATATAAATTTTATATTTCAAAATGGACTTCATTTTTGGATTCGGAATATCGAAATTAGCCTATGTTGAATTTTTGGTATTTTTCTGAGAACTTCTAATTTTTTATAGTGAAAAATACTTAAAAACAACTTTTTTAATCAAAATAATTTATAGTGATAAATCATACTATTGATAGTTTTTAAAGTCTAATTAGAATATATTTTTACCATTTTATCCAATGGTGGTCATCATAATTAATTTAACATTGAAATTGGGCATGAACAATTGTCAATCTTTTGATATAAATTATTTTTTAAAAACACGCTATTTGTTGTGACAGCGGGAATTAATTATAAAATTAATTAATGAAACTTATATGTTTGTAATTTTTTAAAATAGACATCATTTTTGAAATCGGAATACCAAATATAGCTTAGGGTGAAATTTTGGCATTATTCTGAAAAACTTCAATTTTTTATGAATAGTGAAACCACTAAGTGGTAGTTAAAAAACTGATTTTTTGTTTAAATGAAACATTACCACTTCTGTGATTTGAATTTCAAAAATACGACATACATGGTTGTCATTAAGAAGTAAAATGTGGTTCAATGAGATTAAAATAATTTTTGGTGAATAGTAACTTTTAAGTTCTTAATCGCGATTAGAGGTAATTAGTGTAGTTTAAGGTAAAAATAATGTTTTAATAATATGAGATGAGCTTGATACATGTCCTACCCTTATTGAATGTTCCATGGCCGATCAAGACAATCCATGGGTCAACTTGGGGACCCCATGGAGCCACTTTAGTTAGAAAATGACATAAATACCTTTTATTTAATGTTAAAGTAAAAAAATGACACAAACATGAAATGTTTTACTAAAAAAAATTTTACATGGGGTTATACAAGTCATATTTTTTACTATAAATAGTAATTGGAAAGATAAAAATATTTCCTACATCATAGTATTTTTTTTATAATTTTTAGACATTAAATAAATTAAATTATTTATGACATCACGATGATGCAGCGATGACCTCATTATTTAATGATTTAAATAAAATAAAAAGATAATGTAAAATCCAAGGCTTACACTTGTCAAAAACCTATTGTATTAGTATATTTAGAACCCTTATCACCTTATCCTTGAATTATATAAGTGTGGGACCTCTAAAATCCGAAACTCATTTTATAATAAAGTGACTTTTCTTTACTTTCCAAGAGTGCCCCTCCTCTCCACTTATAAAAGGCCCCCACCTCTACCACCTCATTCACACTTTCATTCCATTTCCCAAATACTCTCCCAACATCCCTATCTTACTCCTAGAAGCCTCACTTTGGGCAGAACTCTTCCCAAGGAAGCCTTTGGCTCAAATCAAAAAGAGTTACCCGATTTTGAGGTAATGTCTTCTCTAATGTTGTTTTGTTTTATTTTCTTCTCCAACCCCCTAAACTCTTTTTATTCATTTCTTTTGTAACAACACCAGTATCCTAAATATACTAGGATGTTTTTATAAGAAGTATTCGATCTACACTTACACACACCTACATCGAATGGTTAAAGAACATACGGTTTCTGTGGATGGCGAATTTCTACCTCACGAAATGATGATTGTTCAACACTCATATAACACCTTCAAAGGTGGCCATTAAGATGTAAATATATTTATATATGATATATAATATGTTTATGTTTTACTTATGCTTCTGTATTTCTCATTTATGGAATACTTTATGATTTCCATTATGGGTAAACGCGATAATTTCATTTTAGGAAGTGCGGACTACCGCCCCCTCAAAGTGATTTGAATCGTTAATGCCATATGTGGGATGTATAAAGGATGGAGTAAATGGTATTATAAACTATATTATACTGAAATTATATTATACATTTATATCATTATGATTTCATTCCATTAAATACGAAATAGAAATGAAAGTAGCGTTCATGCGTACGTACGGCTTACCGTCTCCATGAACGGTGCATTTCATTTCTTACCTCTAAATGTTACGTAATATTATAAATGAATGTATATACTGGATATATATGATAGATATGACATCTAAATCATGAATATAATTCTGGAGATAATGGATATTCTACCACATAAAAAACTTGTAATTATAAGAAGTTTATTGTTGACTCAAGTACCAAAGATCGACAAAACGACCGTTATTAACATAAATAATTACAGAATGTTCATATCATAGTAATAAGTGATATAAAAAGGATAATGAAATTGAAAATGGTTCTTAATAAGGTATATATTAACTCTAGTTTATTATTCATGAGGTTAAAGAACGGTTGAGTCAAGTCAGACACGAGGTAAGCGAACTTCTTAACCCAACTTCCATTCTTTGGGTTAATCTCCTACTTTCAAATTATGTCATGATATTATTATGTCCTATTTTGTATTTTTACTTTCTTTATGTGTACCTATAGTGAATACACATAATAGATCTATTTTATTTTAAAAATGATCTTTTTAAGGACTTCGTCTCAATCTCCTTTCATTGAGGCATATTTGGTTTTATACGCAACTTTCTTTTATACGGTGTATAAACCCCTTTGACTTTTACGTTTTTTCAAAAGGAATCTTTTTTATACGAAGCGTTTTACTAAACGACAAAAAGGGAATGTTTTTCTTTCCGTACATATGCGGCGACAACGACTTCTCCGCCGCCGTGACCATTATTTGAGTTTCGGATTCCTCTACAAGCCATCACGTTTTTTTAATGAAAAATAAATAAAAAGTTTTAACTTTCTTTTATTTTGGTATTGAAAATGGTTTTGAAAGAATTTTCATTATATCAATGTGTTGTATTGATATCTTGTGATTGAAATGTGGAAATGTTATGTTTCCTTTATCCATGTTTTATGTGATACGATTATGTTATGGTTTATGATATGTTTAAACCTATTCATATGAGGAATGCATTGGACTTAATAAGTGACGGGTGGAGCCCGCTATAGCTCCTCGATGCATCGGCAGGTCTCATGAGACAAACTAGTGTCTTGGCACGAGGCCTTGACAAAATCTTATTTGTGGTCTTGGCACGAGGCCTTGGCTACGTGGTTATGATAGTCTGGCATTATCCATTCCATCATTATGAAAGTGGTTATTGATATTGCATGTGATTATTCGACCAGTAGAATATCCATGTGAAGAAGTGAATGGAATTATCTCATTTTACTTTTTCCATATTATGTTGAAGTTCATGTTTAAGAGGCTTTTGTTTTAGTTATACATTGCCTTAAATGTTTATGTTTATTTATGAAAGCTTCCGCAATATTGTTATCCTTACTGAGCATCTGAGCTCACCCCTTTCAATGTTTTAATATTTTCCAGGATGTGAAGAAGTATTTTATGAATGACCTGCAGGGATAGTCAGAAGAGGATATGAGTGTGGACTATGAAGACTTCGTTATTAGTTTTTCACTTTATGATGTAATGTAACATTTATGAATGTATCTAGTGTTTCCAAGGCTACTAAACTAATCGGACTTTCGAGACTTGATCTTTTGTGATCATGCCAATGTTACGAAGTAATGCACCGACTCTGGGTAGCTGGGGTCGGGGTGTTACAGTTGGTATCAGATGCAGTTTAGTACTAACCTTGGAAGCTAGATTTAGATAAACTCTGATTAGAGCACATAGCCTGAAGATAGACTTTGAGGATTAGTATAGAAAAACTTCCTAGAATTTTGGTATTATAGATATTTTATGAGTTTTCTGAGCGATACATCCCTGTCTGGATACGAGCAGGTAGAGGCGGCTCTGGCACAGATGTACCTAGGAGTAAAACCTGAAAACACCGCTTTGAGCTAGACTCGAACGGGAACTGGTGCACGACAACGGGCCTTGCTGCACTCTTGGTTACGACACTCCCGGGGGATATGCTTAGGATAATTCTCATTTTCTTTACAAACCACTATGAAGGGTTATGAGTATATATTTCCTCAAAGAAAACTTTTTTTATGATTATGGATTATATCCATAAATAGTTCAATTAGTGTTAAGTGTTTTACAAGTACGGAATTATGTATTTTGATTCATAAACTAATCTAGTTTATGCCATTGTTTAGAAATGGCGCCTAGTGGAAGGAATGGAAACTGTATCAATGCACGCACTCCGTGTAGAGATTGCCCTCCTGCTCAAGATAATTATTGTGGAGCTGGAGATACAACTGGTGCTGATCAACTTATTACCATACTGGGACAACTCACTCAGGTTATGAATAATAACCTTACTCGTATGGAGCACCCTGATCTGCAATGTGGAGGATCAATGTTAGACCGCTTCATGAGGAAACAACCGCCAACTTTTAATGGGGGTAAAAATCCATTAGTAGCTGAGCAATGGATAAACTCCTTAGAGAAAATATTCCATGCCTTGGGGAGTAGCGAAAGGGAGAAGGTTGTCATGGCAGTTTACCGCCTCACTGGATATGTCGATCAGTGGTGGTCTCTTATTCAAAACACAAAGGAAGATGATGACGTATCGAATATGGAATGGAGGGAGTTCAAAGAGATTTTCCTAGAAAAATACTATCCTCATGACCATCGAGCAGATATGGAAAGACAATTTTTGAGTCTGAGACAAAAGGAGGATGAGAATGTCTCAAAGTATGAGGCCAACTTTACAAGGTTAGCGAGGCATGCTGAAGATTATATACGTAACCCCAGAAGTAATATTGATCGTTTCTTTGATGGGTTAAATCCATTTCTCCGTCGAGAATTAGTCTCACAAACCTTCTCGTCATACGAAGATATTGTCTCGTGTTCTATCAAGACAGAAAAGGAATTCTCTAAGTCTTATGACAACAAAGTAAAGAAAGAGAAGAAGAGAACGGTGGAACAAGAGATAGATAAATGGAAAAAGGGAAAGACGGATTTTCCATTATGTGATAATTGTGGGAAGAATCACCCTGGTACTTGTCTATAAGGAATGGGAGTTTGTTATAAATGTGGGGAAAAGGTCACCAGGCGCGTGATTGCAAGGGAAAGAAAGAGGCTATCAATGTTGAATGCTACAATTTTAGGGAATTGGGGCATTATGCAAATGAATGTCCTAAGCATCAGGGAAACTTACCTCAGAAAAGGCCAAGGTATCAAGGAAAATCTTATGTTGTTACTACAGTTGAAGCAGAATAAATAATGTATTGGTGCTTTTGGACTCATGGATTATATTCTGGTTATTAGAATAATGTGATATATATATAAGGATTATACTGCAGTACTTTTTGATTTCAGTAAGGTTTTAATATGATGAAGGTAATTATATTTTTAGTATGTGACAATAAGAGAAACTTTACTTTGTTTGGGGAATCTGATAAATTGATTTTGGAATTAAGAGACCTTTTAGAGAAAGTCTAGACAGAGGTATTTTGGATAACTATAAAGGTTGGAGTGGATTAAGTTGATCTTTGGATAGTATTTTTTAAGGTTAAATCATTTATGAAGATTATTTTTGAAATATTATAATACTATAGTTTTAGGAAAAGGACAACCTGCAGGGTGGTGCATAACCCGTCGCGTTGGACAAAGCTGCAGGAATCGAACCCACAACCATAGTGCGACAGGCCTTTATTACCTACCACTAGCCTACAGAAAGTCCCTGGTTATTACAAAATAATTTTACTAATCTAAATGGTATGTGTTAACATTTGGAACCTTATACAATTAGGATAAGTATAATATTTTTGAGTTCTATTATCTTTTTGAGTGAAAGATGAGTTGAAGGTTGAAACTCTAATTGTCAAGCATAAATATATATATACATATCTCTTATTCAATGAATGAATTAATTATTAAACTTTATTAAAGGGATATTAAAACAAAAAAATGAGTTATCCTAATACCTTATGTCTTGTTGAACTCATGATATTTTAAATCAACATAGATTGAAGGCTATGAGGCCATCAATTTGACAATTGATTGTAATTGATGACCTCAATCACTCCCTACAAATATTTACGTTTTTCCTCCAATTATATGTCTCTAATTGCCACCAATGTTCTCCTTATCAAGATCATAATTTGGTGGTGACTTTTTTATTTCCATTTCCCTCTTATTAAGGCTAAATTTTATTAATCTTATTTCCGATGTGGGTTTTCCACAAAGGTATTTTCTATTTTCAACCTTTTATTTTCCAAGAAAAATTTCAAATTGTGAGGACGCAATTTATTGAAGCAGGGGAGAATGTAACACCCCGAGCTTCCATGATACGCTTCTCATTCAATAATGAAATAGCTTGCATTGTACGCAACTTCGAGTTCTAAAACACCGCGACTAATCAAAGTAGCCGTTATGAATAGTAATAACCACTTCTTAATATAATAGAAATTTTATATTTCAAAATGGACTTCATTTTTGGATTCGGAATATCGAAATTAGCCTATGTTGAATTTTTGGTATTTTTCTGAGAACTTCTAATTTTTTATAGTGAAAAATACTTAAAAACAACTTTTTTAATCAAAATAATTTATAGTGATAAATTATACTATTGAGTGTTTTTAAATTATAATTAGAATATATTTTTACCATTTTATCCAATTGTGGTCATTATAATTAATTTAACATTGAAATTGGGCATGAACAATTGTCAATCTTTTGATATAATTTTTTTTTAAAAACACGCTATTTGTTGTGACAGCGGAAATTAATTATAAAATTAATTAATGAAACTTATATGTTTGGAATTTTGTTAAATAGACATCATTTTTGAAATCGGAATACCAAATATAGCTTAGGGTGAAATTTTGGCATTATTCTGAAAAACTTCAATTTTTGATGAATAGTGAAACCACTAAGTGGTAGTTAAAAAACTGATTTTTCGTTTAAATGAAACATTACCACTTCTGTGATTTGAATTTCAAAAATCTGACATACATGGTTTTCATTAAGAAGTAAAATGTGGTTCAATGAGATTAAAATAATTTTTGGTGAATAGTAACTTTTAAGTTCTTAATCGCGATTAGAGGTAATTAGTGTGGTTTAAGGTAAATATAATGTTTTAATAATATAAGATGAGTTTGAAACATGTCCTACCCTCATTGGATGTTCCATGTCCGACCAAGACAATCCATGGGTCAACTTGGGGACCCCATGGAGCCACTTTAGTTGGAAAATGACATAAATACCTTTTATTTAATGTTAAAGTAAAAAAAATGACACAAACATGAAATGTTTTACTAAAACAATTTTCACATGGGGTTATACAAGTCATATTTTTTACTATAAATAGTTATTGGAAAGCTAAAAATATTTCCTACATCATAGTATTTTTTTATAATTTTTAGACATTAAATAAATTAAATTATTTATAACATCACGATGATGCAGTGATGACCTCATTATTTAACGATTTAAATAAAATAAAAAGATAATGTAAAATCCAAGGCTTACACTTGTCAAAAACCTATTGGATGAGTATATTTCAAACCCTTATCACCTTATCCTAGAATTATATGAGTGTGGGACCTCTAAAATCCGAAACTCATTTTATAATAAAGTGACTTTTCTTTACTTTCCAAGAGTGCCCCTCCTCTCCACTTATAAAAGGCCCCCACCTCTACCAACTCATTCACACTTTCAAGCCATTTGGCTCGGCCAACCTCTGCCCCAATACTCTCCCAACATCCCTATATTACTCCTAGAAGCCTCACTTTGGGCAGAACTCTTCCCAAGTAAGCCTTTGGCTCAAATCAAAAAGAGTTACCCGATTTTGAGGTAATGTCTTCTCTAATGTTGTTTTGTTTTATTTTCTTCTCCAACCACCTAAACTCTTTTTATTCATTTCTTTTGTAACAACAACAGTATCCTAAATATACTATAATGTTGTTATAAGAAGTATTCGAGCTACACTTACACACACCTGCATCTAATGGTTAAAGAACTTACGGTTTCTGTGGATGGCGAATTTCTGCCTCACGAAACGATGATTGTTCAACACTCATATAACACCTTCAAAGATGGCCATTAAGATGTAAATATATTTATATATGATATATAATATGTTTATGTTTTACTTATGCTTCTGTATTTCTCATTTATGGCATAATTTATGATTTCCATTATGGGTAAACGAGATAATTTCATTTTAGGAAGTGCGGACTACCGCCCCCTCAAAGTGATTTGAATCGTTAATGCCATATGTGGGATGTATAAAGGATGGAGTAAATGGTATTATAAACTATATTATACTGGAATTATATTATACATTTATATCATTATGATTTCATTCCATTAAATACGAAATAGAAATGAAAGTAGCGTTCATGCGTACGTACGGCTTACCGTCTCCATGAACGGTGCATCTCATTTCTTACCTCTAAATGTTACGTAATATTATAAATGAATATATATACTTAATATATATGATATATATGACATCTAAATCATGAATATAATTCTGGAGATAATGGATATTCTACCACATAAACAACTTGTAATTATAAGAAGTTTATTGTTGACTCAAGTACCAAAGATCGACAAAACGACCGTTATTAACTTAAATAATTATAGAATGTTCATATCATTGTAATAAGTGATATAAAAAGGATAATGAAATTGAAAATGGTTCTTAATAAGGTATATATTAACTCTAGTTTATTATTCAGGAGGTTAAAGAACGGTTGAGTCAAGTCAGACACGAGGTAAGCGAACTTCTTAACCCAACTTCCATTCTTTGGGTTAATCTCCTACTTTCAAATTATGTCATGATATTATTATGTCCTATTTTGTATTGTTACTTTCTTTATGTGTACCTATAGTGAATACACATAATAGATCTATTTTATTTTAAAAATTATCTTTTTAAGGACTTCGTCTCAATCTCCTTTCATTGAGGCATATTTGGTTTTATACGCAACTTTCTTTTATACGGTGTATAAACCCCTTTGACTTTTATGTTTATCCAAAAGGAATCTTTTTTATACGAAGCGTTTTACTAAACGACAAAAAGGGAATGTTTTTCTTTCCGTACATATGCGGCGACAACTACTTCTCCGCCACCGTGACCATTATTTGAGTTTCGGCTTCCTCTACAAGCCATCACATTTTTTTAATGAAAAATAAATACAAAGTTTTATCTTTCTTTTATTTTGGTATTGAAAATGGTTTTGAAATCATTTTCATTATATCAATGTGTTGTATTGATATCTTGTGATTGAAATGTGGAAATGTTATGTTTCCTTTATCCATGTTTTTTGTGATACGATTATGTTGTGGTTTATGATATGTTTAAACCTATTCATATGAGGAATGCATTGGACTTAATAAGTGACGGGTGGAGCCCGCTATAGCTCCTCGATGCATCGGAAGGTCTCATGAGACAAACTAGTGTCTTAGCACGAGGCCTTGACAAAATATTATTTGTGGTCTTGGCATGAGGCCTTGGCTACGTGGTTATGATAGTCTGGCATTATGCATTCCATCATTATGAAAGTGGTTATTGTTATTGCATGTGATTATTCGACCAGTAGAATATCCATGTGAAGAAGTGAATGGCATTATCTCATTTTACTTTTTCCATATTATGTTGAAGTTCATGTTTAAGAGGCTTTTGTTTTAGTTATGCATTGCCTTAAATGTTTATGTTTATTTATGAAAGCTTCCGCAATATTGTTATCCTTACTGAGCATCTGAGCTCACCCCTTTCAATGTTTTAATATTTTCCAGGATGTGAAGAAGTATTTTATGAATGACCTGTAGGGATAGTCAGAAGAGGATATGAGTGTGGACTATGAAGACTTTGTTATTAGTTTTTCATTTTATGATGTAATGTAACATTTATGAATGTATCTAGTGTTTCCAAGGCTACTAAACTAATCGGTCTTTCGAGACATGATCTTTTGTGATCATGCCAATGTTACGAAGTAATGCACCGACTCTGGGTAGCTGGGGTCGGGGCGTTACACACAACTTCCACCACTCAACTTTTCTATCGTCTCCCTCTTGGACTACCTCTGCTGATATCACTTGGAAATGACCATTGAAATCCCCTTGGAAATATTGGTCTTGATCCCCTACACACTATTGGTTTCCCAATCCCCCACCAATTCCACACTTATGGCACCATCAATGGAATATGTTCCACTGTCGGAACAATAGTCACACATGATACCATTGATCCAATGGTATCATCTTCCTACCATCACTGCATGTTACTCGACTAGAGGAGTAATGTACAATCACTTCCACCCCTTCCACCATTGTTTCAAACATAAGACTCCATTTCCACACTTGAATAAATCGATCTCATGACACTCATAATGTTGAGGATCAGGTCCACCACTAATCCCCACTATACCTCTAGAATATTGGAACCACTGCCACTTCTATGTACACGATCGCTGCTCAATACAGGGTGTCATGTAACTATCCTCCACTATCACCACTGTTGACCGCATCCCCTAGGCAAGAAGGAATGTTGTTATGCATTCATCCATGGAGGAGTCAAGGAGATGGATAAGATTTCATACAAAACCCTTAAGGGAAGAATTACCAGAGGAAGTGTGATCTACCAAAGAATAGAAAAAGTTCTTAAATAACCCCATTAGTGGGCCTGATGAAAAAGAAACAAGAAGTTAGGATAAATTAAAGAGATGTCTGATACTGAGTACCGCTAATGGTAGATTTGATCCACCTTTGAACCAACACATGTTGTGATCCAGTATTGGACCAATGGTACCACAGGCCACCATTTAACCAACTATAACACATTCCACTATCGATTTAATGGTAGTTTTCATCCACCATTGTAACAATGGAGGATGGGATAAAAAATCATAAAAAAATTAAAAAATAACACTAAATTATGGAAACATAATGAAATTTTGTATATTAGACATAGAATGTCTTTGAAAATATATATTAAACAACTGAGAATATTTTTAAAGATTAAAAAAAGAGATGATAAGGGATTGCAACCCTTTATAAATAGAAGGATGTTACACTCGAGGAAGGCATCAGAATATCAAGAGTAGACAACTGTTGTATTCTCTATTTTTACTAATTTTTAATTTTATTCTATAATTTATTTTAATTCATGTAACCCGTTTTATTTCACCAATTAAAATTGTTCAATTTTTCCTTTCCACTATTACATGCTCTCAATATTTTCTTATACTTTTTCTAATTATTTTCTTACCAACTCTTACATTGTCACCTATTTTGCTCGTTAATGAGTGAATAACTCAAGGATTATCCGTAGAAGAAGAATGGGAGTCCTGAATTCTGTTCACTAGTATTAAAAATTTTATTTATGTTAGTGGTGAGAAAGAACGAAGTGTACAAATATGGAAATTTCCCACCACAAAATGGAACTCTAACCCACTTCTATTAATTTATTTTAATATGTTCCCTACATTTATTTGAACACAATATCTTCATGTGATGGAGTTGAGATGGTCAAGGGATGAAAAGACATATGATGGAGTTGGGTCCAAGAAGGTTCCACACTCTCAATTAAGGTGTTCCAACAACCATGATTATAGAAGGAATTGAGATCTTGTTTTATTTGGAATTCAAGGTGTTGAAATAACTAAATAAAATAATATCAATTCAAGAGTGAGATTTAATAATTGAATTATTAGACTAAATTTAATCAACCAACTTGAATAAAGTAAGGAACCCAAATCCAATCCCAAAAATGAAAAGTTATTTCTTAATTATATATTTAATTTCATGTTAGATTAATTTTGATCATTTAATATATCATTCCAAATTCCATTTTTTTTACAAAATAATAAAAACCACAAAAATAAGTAGTTATTAGGTGAATTAGACTATGTATATAAACAACTAAGAAGCTCCACAAGTGAGATAACCCTAGTTGACCACTATGCTACACTAGGAAAATAAAATTTCTTTTTCCATGCCCTGTGGTAGGCATTCCATCTAAACTAGCCCCATTTCCAAGGATCTAGTAATTATATTATTTTCCTTTTCTATTTTCACATAGTAGATTGATTTTTTTTCATTAAAAAGACCATAATTGTTTCCCCAAGATGTTTTCAAATGACCATATTTTCAATACCTGGAACAGTTACATAGGGATGTGGGATCAAAAAAGGTGTTAAAAATTAATAAATGTATCTCTTACAATGGATAAAGTAAAACACTGACATTGAAAAGTATATGTTGAATGGGTATGATATCATACATTCATTTCAAGAGATGGAAGATATGATTGATGAAGTTAAAGTTGGTTATTAAAGACTGAAGGCCAAGGAAGAAGCTCCACTTGAGCTACCCAATTTTACTGAATACATCTAGGGGACTGAGACCCAAGTCAAATACCATCAATAACCCAACCATGTTAGGAGCCAAATCCATGATGACCATGATTAGATGGAGTGGAATCATGATAGGAAATAATTTTATACTAAAATACATGTGGGAGATCAATAAGAACTTGAAAAATTATGGAACGAGTATGAGGTACAACATGATCTCCCCATTCCTTACAAAGTAGAAGATACAAAATCACTCTAATTTTAATTATCCATGGAATATGTAGAATATTACAAAGTTTTAGAATATTAAAATTAGATGAATGAGTCTGATTACATACCTCGACTTGCTACCTTTGAACTCTAAGATTCACTCACCACTAAAGAAGAGATTGAAGTAGAAATAATTCAATGAGATGATATTATATCAAACTATATTTAATTTGATTTTATTCAATCATAATAGGTTATTAATTATTATTTATTTGAATTTTCAGATTCGTACAATCTTATTTTTACCTTGGAGGGAAGTTAATAAAATGAAGAAACATCACTTTCACCTTTTGAGAAACACATAGAGATCCTAAACATAATTAAACATGCATTTTAGGAATCCTGTGAGGAAATCCAAGTTTCTGAACCTAATGAAAAAAGACATGGTATACTCAATTTGAAAGGGTTAATATTTATTTAAATTTAAATTTTATCTGAGTAAAAATACCTTCTTACTTTCCCTTTAATCATTCAATTCATAAATCCCATATTGAGGCTACACTGGACAAGGAAGAGGAGGTGGCACAAGTATAATCTAATGAAGAGGATGAATTATACTATATCTTACCCCCACCATGAAAGATATACTTAATTATTAATAGGTAAGATCCAATATACTCTATCCAGGGGTCATTCCTCGCCAACATATAAGAACAGAAAATTGGAAAAAGCCACATGTGGTTGTTCAAGTCTAAGAAGCTACATCCGACAACTATAGATGATTGTTGGTACTTCCCTCTAGAAGTTGTAGAAATATAGATCCCAGATGGAGGAGTATACCAAGACTTATCTTTAATTTCTTTATAGTATTTTTAATTTCATCCTAAGAAATTAGTCTAATAAGAACACCAATACCCCTATCATTTTTTGAGCATTAATGACATGATAATTGTGATTAATTTAGTAATTAACTTTTTTAGGTTCATGATAGAGCAAATAAGACCCAAAAATTGGTGGAAGGAACTAATATTCATGGGATAAGGAGTTAATTCTTGCATTCATTATGTTTAAACTTTGTTCATTTTTTTCTTCAAAACATGGTTTTGATCTTAAACTGGAATTACATGCCCTTTATTGAATTTATTATTTATTGACTTATCTAGAAGAAAATATTTTATAAGGAATCATTTGATTCCATGTTTTAGATTTAAATTATAATAATATTTAATGAGTAAAATGTAAAATTAAAATATTAAAGTTAATCAAGGATATAAAAATGGTGACTCTTGATTTTAGGTAATTGATTGATTCATGTAAATGAAATTTCCCTTAAATATTTCACAATTTGAATTTTCGATATTAATGTAAATTGATTTTTTATTAATATCTATTCATTTAGTGATTTCCCAAATAATATGTTCTATTCCCAATAGTATTTCTAGACTAAATATTTCCTTTTTTTAGAATATTTCATGAGTGATCTTGGGGCACTCCACTTTACAAAACATGAATTTGAACTTTTCAATGCTATGACTACATAAAAACACATTCAAAATGATTGATGAATCTTTTGAAAATACCTTATCCTTGATACCACCTTTACATCACAACTTTTTTTAGAAAATAGATAACATGAATGACCTTTCTAGGTATAATCCATATTTCAAACTATTTTTTATCCATTCGTACACAAATATTATTCTTTGTAGTATATTTTTAAATTTATGTGTGGAGGTGAAGGGAGTCATAGTGAAAGGGATTAAATAATTATAAGTAAAAGGTGTTGGGGTGATAATTCTTGATGTTAAGAATGGTTTTAGTTTCATTCATTATACTTTATTGTTTTCCTTTCTTCAAAAAAAAATTAAAAAAATAGGAATGGGTTGTGATTTTGAATAATAAAAAATTCCCATTACTAAACTAATATTTTTTTATCATATGTGGTTTTTTGGTGGATTTGAGGCCTATTCCATGCATGTATTTCAAGTAAAAAATGATGAAAAAAGTACTTTAAGAAGAAAAAAAGTATAAATGTAGAGAAAAATTCAAAGAAAAAATAGTTCATTATGATTTATTTTGATCATAAAAATAATTTGAGTTTGCGGAAAATGGGATTTTTCATAGTTTTGAGTGGAGAATTTTATTTCTCTATTACTTTTGATATCATGCACTATACATTAATAGATAATCCTCTTATTTGAGCCCTAATTTAAAAATCTTCTATTAACCCTAAGCTTTATAGCAGTTAAAACCCTAATTGAAACGCTATCATTATTTCATGTTCCTTTTCTATTTGAAAAGTTGATAAAGTGGTTCCTTTACAAGCATATAGATATGGTTCATGTTCTCATGATATAAACATAAATCTATTTGAAATTTATCACGTGTAATGAGAGAAAATATTTAAAGTAGAGGTAAATCATGATTTTTTATGATTAATAAATAATAAATTGACAAACATGAATTAATGAAAGAATTGTCTCTATAATTTTAAAGGGGTAAATAAAAATACTTTATTTGGATGTTTCTTTGAAAACTATGAAATTGAATTTATATTTAGTGGGATTTTTAGAAAATTAAATTTTACATTGATAATCATTTTTTATTACATTGAGATTTTACTAATGGTAACATTAGTTCCCTATGATTTTTAATGTTGAGATTTTATAATTGAGGAAAATAATGGTTTAAGTGTGGGGGTATCTGATGTAGTCATTTTTTTAAGAAAAACATTAAATATTTTTTAAAATGATATTGGAGGATTTTACTTTAGAATACTGATGGATTTTAATGTTTTACTAAAATATAGTAAATTTCAATTGTGGAATTTAAATGAATGAAAGTGAATAATTTTGATATGAAATTGAAGTATGATATTTATTCAATTATTCTCTTTAATTTTTAATCCTTTATTTGATTTATTTTCAATTGTTTAATTTACAAAACATTGTCCATCCAAGGGTTAGAACATAACTAGCACCACACAATCACTTATCCAGCCTCTTGAAGAGGTCGGTCAGCCATGTAGGCCCCCCAAAGGGTATTTTCAAGGCGGTGGTTTATGAGGCTACATGGAGGAATTAGGGCTGGGTAGAGTGTCAGCCCATGTTATGAACAATATGGATAGGTTGGGCTAAAGCCCACATGGGCTATGATAGCCCGTGTGTGTGGAAGTGAAATCAGGATCTCGTCCCTATACTAGGAAACTGAGCTAGGGATACGACTCATTTTATTAAAAAAATAGTGGACCTTAGCCTCCACTCTGATGTGGGATGAAATTTTATTGGTTAATTTTAATTCCTTTTAAGAATTAAATGTTTTCTACTTGTTTTTTCCACCCTGTTCAATGCCACTTCTTGATGCCTTTTCTCTTAGACTTCTATTGCCGTTCTCTATTAGTAAACACTATAGTCGATGACTATAAAATCTAGGTTAGATATCATCTTACACTATCGAGACCTTCCACCACTCAAGGTCATCCACAAGGCCTACTCCAACCACCAGGAAGGTGTCATCTAGCTACTTTGAAGGTCATATGACTCAAGGGATCGATAAAGAACATAACTACCTCAGTTTCAACACTATCAAATTCCACCATCAAAGGAGGAATATAAGTCTATTAATAACACCATTGTCAGTACAGATAAAGTATAAATAAGAATCTATGA